>VNJZ01005487.1:0-15299 GCA_008042795.1 Drosophila asahinai | reverse complement strand
ACCAAATTTGGTAACTCTAGCTCTTATAGTCTCTGAGATCTGTTGTTTCACACGGACGGACAGACGGACAGACGGACATGGCTAAATCGACTCGGCTGGTGACGCTGATCAAGAATATATATTCTTTATAGGGTCGGAGATTTCTCCTTCCGCCTGTTACATACATTCTCGGTTGGCACTAACTTATAATACCCTTGTACCCTATGGGTACCGGGTATAAAAAGACTAGTCTGCCATCTTAAGCCCGCGAATTTTAAATTGAAAATTCACCTTACTTTTTGCCCACGGTAGTACAATACCACTGAATTTTAGGCGCCAGAGAGGCGGGAAAAAGGGTTGTCGACGACGATCGGTCGAAATTGCAAAAACAAATTCTCCGCGTGCGGCCGACGCACATGATAACAATGCAACAACAATTTTAAAGGAAATTGTGCAGCGGGCGACTTCTTCTGAACTAAGTGAAAAAGTTTTGATTTGTTCCATCAAAAATGACTGACGAAAGGGAAAGTTCCGAGTTTGAAATCCAATCTGGCCATCTAACCACAATTTGCTAGCTATGGAGGAGTGCGAAACGGATTTTTTGGAAACAACTGCCAGTAAAACAATACCCAAATTTATAATCCTCAATGTTAAAATTGGAGGATTGTTTCGCCAGTACATGTGTATGCGAATACGCTTTTTCGCATATTAAAGCAACAAAAGCTATACATAGAAATAGATTAAGCGATATAAACTGGATTGATTTGTTAAGAATAGCTATACACAAAGATGAAGTCGACTTTGAAAGATAAATAAACGAAAATAATTAAATTTACTCAACCATTTTTGTCAGTGGAGCACATTTTGGGAAGCGCATTACTGCGACGCGTCGCGACGGTGGCGGTTGTTTTTGTTTTTTTTTTGTCTACCTGCTCAGTTGCTCATACCGTTATATTTTGTGCTCAACTCTGATGTAAAACACTGAACTGTCGTGTACAGTGCAACCACATGGTTTCATTTTATATTTATCAGTTAATGATTAAAAACAATAAAAATAAAAATAAATAGGTTAAAAAGAAACATTTTTAGATTACAAAAATGTTATTAAATGTTTATAAAATCAAGTTTACGTAGAACTTTTTTCGTAATAACAAAATGTTTGGTTACCCTTTGCTTTTTTAGATTTTTATTTTATTAATCAGTATTCTTAAAATTCCTGTATAAATATTTTTTTTTAGAATTTTGTTGAAAAAGACCGTACTACAAATTTTAAGTTTAAGTTAAGTTTCACTGAATTGCCTTGAAAGAAAGCACATGTTTGTCAGATTTGACTATGATTTCATTGTTTTGATTTTTGTTATAATAAGACGTGGAACGCAGTGCACTGCGGAAAAGCGTAATACTAACAAAAATATTATTTTCGAATGAAAATTAAACAGAAAAGTTGATTAATGATTTGATTGAGTTGATCGGTAAGATATTCTAATAAAGTAATAGAAAATGTCATATAATGAAAAGCAAAGACTGAAAATCGTGAACAAAAACGATCCCTGGTCCTTTTTCATGTCAATAGATTGAATCCTGAGAGCAAGATGGATCCTTTCTTCTAATGAGCTTGAAACAATAGCCAGAAACGAATGCAATAGAGCAAACAGTTCACACATATCTCAGGCAATATAACCCAAAAGTCTGCAGCCCAAAAAAAATCACAACTTTAAGTGATAGACATATTGCTAGACACAGGGCAACAGCCTAGGAGCATGAAAATTCTGCGTACCAAAAATTAAAGAATTTTTTATGGTAAGAACAGTTAAGAGCAAGGTGGGTTTTCTTATTTGTGAAAAGGAATCTCGATCATATGTATGTCCGACGTCTAAAAAGCACCAAACACCAACCTCACCATACCACAACATCCATTAAGCTTGGAGGTCCTAGTGTACTGATATAGGTCCGCTTCTTCTACTATGGAGTAGGTGCAAACCCATCCCAGAATAGCAAGTGTGCGCTAATATTTTGAAGATAATACTAGTAGCCTTTGCAGAATATAAAATCCCACTTGTAAGGATCTTTAAAAGAGACCGTGACCCAAAAAAAAAAACCAAACAAAAAAAAAACGTATTAAAGTAAAGGAACGGCTCTGTGTTAGTTTTGAAGCGCCCTTAACAGTCGCTTGACCCTAAATTTATCGAAAATTGGTGATCTGACATCAATAGGGCAAGTACTGCTTCCAAGTTCCACCATAGATCACATTAGAATCAAACTAATGAGTCCTGGAGTAAAATTTCCCAGAAACGATACCAGGAGTTTATTGACTTATTTTTTGACTTTATTGCCAATATTAATATTATTGTTCGCAGCTGTATGTACAGCTATTGCCAACTAATTAGAAATATGGTGGTGGTCTTTGTATCGATAAGAAGCCAAAAAACAGAGTTAGTAGTCCAGTATTATGCCTAATATATTCTAAAAACATTAATCTTCAGTAAATAATAAGGATCTAATCAATATCCTGCAGAATATTCTAAAATAGTACATGAAACTTCGTTTTGACTGAGTTTTCTGTTTTGTTTTTTCCATATTGTGCGTGTACCGGGAGGGCCCCGGCAGAGAAATTTGCAAACCGGCGTTCTATGACCACTTCCATATAACATTAGACAATAATAAAAACGAGAAAGAAAGCTAATTTCGGTAAACTGAAGTTGGAATACCCTTGCAGGATGAAATTGGATCATTGAAAATCGAACAATTTTAGTAATGTTGAAAAAATATCGAATTTTGTAAATTTTACATTTTACATGTATAATTTTACATGTTCATATAAATAGACCGAACGCTTCTATGGCAGCTATATAATATAGTTGTCCGATCTTAAAAAAATGAAAAACGTAATTCTAGAACCATAAAAACTGCTATATCTCAAAATTTATAGAAATACGTTTAAAAACAGAGAAGTTAAAATTTTTTTTACATTTATTTCGCCATCATTCCTATGGTAGCTATAGGTTATAGTAACACGTTTAACATTTTCGTGTTCGAGCGCTCATAAAACCTGAACGAATGAAGTTAATCAAACAAACTTTTTTTCCTCGATTCCTTATTTAATTTGGAACAAATAGACGTAAATAGTAAAATAATATAAGAAGCAATGTAATAGTAAGAAACAAAAAACGAAAACAAATGACATGTACTCAGTTTTGCACCTTATATGAAAAAATCTAAAGAAATAATATTTTATCCAAAGACAATTCGTGTCTTTATAATTTTTTTGGTATTTTGCCATCCTTTCAACCCATTTCCCAACAATTTCATTCAGAAGTTGATTCCCCTTCAGTTCCACACGCCTCCAAGGTCAACCTACGTTGCATTAGACTGATTGATACGGCCCAAGATATATGGTCATGATTGACCATATAAGATTGGAAATGTGATATTTGGTCAAAAGAATCCATGTTTAACCATTTCCAGTCGAATAGGATGTAGTATTGTTCAAAGCTTCAAAGACAATATGTGAGCAAGCAGTATAGCATGGAAGAGGACATATAATAACTTTACATCGTGGGAGGTTGAGCCTTTGCACAAAATTGATGGAATTATAAGTAAAGAAGACTATTTTAAATATTTTCCAAGCAAATTTTCAAAAATTTTCTGGACAAATTTGGCTTCTATGAAGGAAAATGTACTTTTGAACAAGACGGGTATCTTAAGTACACTGCGAAAATGTGTAAGAAATGGGTGGAATATCAAATTTTTATGTCGATGGAGTAATTAACTCAAAGTCCCGACCTCAATCTGATCGAAAACCTATGGTCAATCATGATAATATATCTCGGCCGTTAACAATCAGTTTAATGCAACGTAAGCGGTCCTTAGATGCGTGTGAAACTGACGTGAAATCAAATTCTAAATGGAATTATTGAGAATTGGGTTGAAAAGATGCCAAATTACATACAAAATAATAAAGACAAGAATTGTCTTTGGACCAAATATTAATATGGAATTTCCTTTGATTTTTTCATATAAGGTGCAAAACTGAGTACATGTCTTTTGTTTTGGTTTTTCATTTATAGCTATTACATTGCTTGTTATATTATTTTTCGAGGAATCGAGGAAAAAAAGTTTGTTTCATTAACTTCATTCGTTCAGGTTTTATGAGCTCTCGAACACGAAAATGTTGATCGTGGAATCACTTTTGCTCCCCACTGTATATACTGCGTGCTAAAGATATAAGACTATGCTGAAAATTTCAGCTCGATAGCTCAAAAACTGAGAGACTAGTTCGCGTAGAAACTGACAGACGGACAGACAGACGGACATGGCTAGATCGTTTGGTGATGCTGATCAAGAATACACACCTGATCATATTAATAGGTACACACATCAACTTAGACTTTGAGGTAACAGAAAAAGTTTTCTCCATTATTTTTAAACTTTAAATTTGTCTCATTGGTTCTTTAACTGTTTGTTTTTAATAAAATAAACTTAATTGTATCTTAGGATAATAATATAACAGAAAGGAGATAACTTTTTGTCTTAGATACGTTTTTGGTCTGATCATAATAGTAGGTACATTTCATGTGTTGGTGAGAAAAAAAAGTTTAATTTCTATTTTGGATTTTTATTTTAGCTAAATTCGTGATTCCCAACTTAGTATCAGGTGTATATCCACCTCAATTTTTGGTCACTACAGCTATTCTTTTGGGCATACTATTAAAAAAAGCCTGGCAGGTTTCTACTGATGTCTCATACCAGTATTTAGGGACACCATCCCATATTTTTACGTTATTAGAAAAAAAATTCTTGCCAATTTCTTTTTTAAGTCTCCGCACAAGTTTTCTTTGGGGTTTAGGTCGGGGGATTGGCTTGGCCACTTCAGAACTTCAACTTTTTGGTCCTCGAAAAATTAAGATAAAAGCCTTGAGGTGTGCTTAGGATCATTGTCTTTTTAAAATATCCAACGGAGTGACATATTTTCCACAGCATATGGTACTATAACTGTTTCCAATATGGATTTTATTCTTCTGCCGTCATTTTGTTCGTAAGTCTGATAAATTGGACCTACGCCGTACCAGGAGAAGCAACCCCATACCATTATATTACCACCTCCATGTTTGACTGTTTATTTTGTAAACTGTGAATGAAATTCCTTTTCATTAGAGCGTCGAACATTCCTTTTCCAATCATTTCCAATTAAATTTATCTTGTTTTCATCGCTCCATAAAATGTTTCTCGACTTTTTCTTCCTGATGCATCCTTACCAGCTTTTGTAGTCCCATGCTAAAATTTGCCTCATGTTGATTTTTTTTTTGCTCATAAGTGGAACCTTTTTGGCAATTCTTCCTAGTAGGTTAGCATCTTGTAGTTGTCTTCTGATAGTTGGTGCACTAACTGAATACCTTATTTCTGCTGTAATAGCCTTTGATGACTTAAATGGGTCCTTTTTGGTCAATGATACTATGAAGTGGTCAAGGGTTTCCGTTGTTTATTGTGGCATTCCACGTGTTTCCTGGCTTGGTTTCCTTTCTAATGCATTTTTAACAAAATTATGAGACCTGTTCATTTATTTGGCAATGGCTCGCAAAGATTTGCCTTCATTTTTCAGACTAAGAACCAATCGAGCTTCTTCTTTGGTACAATGACAATTTCGATCCATTTTTTTTTTTTTTAATATTTATTTAACTCTTTTTATTGACAGTATCTGCACGAAATGTACCTTTAGTTGCCAAAAAATCACTAATTACAAAATTATTCACCCTATATTTATAAGAAACGGAAACTGTACCTATTATTATGATCAGGCGAAATGTTTGGTTGACTCACAATTTATAGAAAAGCTCCAATATACGGGGCATCGCCTCTTTCAACTCTTTGTCACAGTGTAGCCAGACATTGACAACAATAAAAAATCAAAAATTAAAAAGCTGTCAACACTTTAAGTATGAAAAAACCGTCTTTAATTAAATAATTTCTATGTGTACCTATTAATATGATCAGGTGTGTATATATACTTTATGGGGTCGGAGATGCCTCTTTCACTGCGTTGCAAATAGCATGGCAAAATTATAATACCCTCTGCAAGGGTATAAATATAAAATAGAGAGTAAAAAATTACATACCATCGACAAGGCGATGCGAATCTTTCAGATATTCATATTCATCAACATTTGGCTCTAAAATTGTATCAATTTTTGCTTCATTTTCGGCATTACGATGATGTTCTTCGTGAATTAATGATTGAATCGGTTTTGTTTTTGGAGTATTGTTTATGCAACCATTGACTAAAGTATTATTATTTTCCAACTTATTATCCTCCTCCACATCACGTGATTGTGGTGGTGATGAATGCCACCAATTAAGTTTCAATAGTTTATTTTTTGTAGCTATTCCAGAGAGCTCAAGACTATTTTGATTAATATTGAAATTTTCCAAGTCTCCAAATAGTAAATTTTTAGTGACAACTTTCGGCGTTAATGAATTCATCTGAAATGCCTCACTACGTGTAGAGGCATGGTCAGCGACACATGTGTCGTGATTAGTTAACATATTTTATAATATAAATATATAAAACCAAGACGGAAAATTTAACAAATTTAATTCCGGCAACACAGCTGCCTACGAAGCTTGCATTATTAGTGTCCCTCCGGATGTATTTTTTACACTAAAGGCAGAGGAGATTTTGAAGACTGTCAGCTGAACACACGCTCTCCCGAAAATATTATTACCATAAACCAGTTCAGGCGATCGACAATGCATTTCATCAATTTCATTTTAGCACTACTTCGTTTACTTAAGTTATTGTAGCATAAATATAAATATTTCCAATTTATATCTTTTATTTTAAGACGCGTTTTCTTGCGTTCTTTCCGTGGTCGTTTTCCACAATGATCTGTTATAGAAACCCCTGTGGAGAACTGCTGTTGAATCTGTGTTGTTTTGTTACCTGCTGCCAGTGAGCTACTACACCAGTTATTTTTTAATCATCCAAAAACTCCTCCTCCGCTGCCCACGCGCTTCTCAAAGTAAAACTGCTTGATGTATTCTTTTTGTAGAATCGCCAAGCTCAGACTCGCCTCGCTTGGGAGGTGGAGGGTGCCGCCGTCGCCACTAGTCAAGCAGTTTACAGTTAGTGTGAATACACTATAATAGCACCACTTAAACAGCTTGCTTTTTTCCAGTTGCTGCGCTAAATTCATTACGATATTCGATATTTGGTGAAATATACACTTTTTTTCGTTATATCTCCGATGAAGTATATAGCTCTACTCCGCTTTTACTCTTTCAGGTTTTATAAGTTATAAATTGAATGCCACTTTGTGTATAAAGGTCTATATTTTGAGTTGGTTTGAAGAGTTGTTGTATCTAGCAATAGTACATTTATAGTAAAACTCATTTCTCCTCTAACAGAGTTGCATGTCATATTAACAAGGGAGCCCATGCAAACGGCATGCAATCCAATGATTTTTTTTTCCAAATCTAAAACGAAAAACAAGTAATTTTCTTTAAAATTTTTTAAATATAACCACAAGTTTACGTGACGTAACATCAATTCAGAAAATTGTCCAAGGATGACAAAGCCCGACATATGTATGTACATCTGTACAAACATAAAAAATGCATGTATCCAACACATATGTACATACGATTTAGATACGTCCGTGCAAACCACTTTGTATCTAAAACTGTGTTCTATGTATGTTAATATCTACATACAACTTATTAAGGAACCACAAACTGAACAAAATATACAAAGTACTCTTAGACAAACCTGATTTTAAATGCAAAAAGAAACAGAATTAGAGAACGTGTTGCTTCTAATTGACAAAAAGAATAAGTATATGTAAACTCTAATCAAATACTTTATTAGTTATACAAATGATCACGGTATTTGGACAAAAATATATAAGTAGATAATCGATATCGAATATATGTGCGCACTCTACTGCGCGCTCATAGGTGGGTTAAATCTTTTAACATACTGTCTACACTGCAGCCGCATTAACAAATACGGTGCCGTATTCCTTAACGGAAAAATTGTTCTCGGTCTATTAACCGTCATTTATAGACGATACTCTTTAACAAGCCAAGTTTGAGCAGTCATGAATAATAAGTAAAGATTGAATCACAACAAATTTTGTTGGCGCTTAATAAATACGTTTAGCTGCGCGCTTTGCTGTGGGATACAGCAAGTCAATATAATATTGGGAATCAGTAAGCTATTTGGCCCTAAAAATTTTTCGGAATTCCAAAGTCAGAGTCTTAGCAAAAATATCATCTTGACACAGTGATTAAAATGAAATTAGATGCATTTTTATACCCGGTACCCATAGGTTACAAGGGTTTTATAAGTTAGTGCCAACCGAGAATGTATGTAACAGGCAGAAGGAGAAGTCTCCGACCTTATAAAGTGTATATATTCTTGATCAGCGTCACCAGCCGAGTCGATCTAGCCATGTCCGTCTGTCCGTCTGTCCGTCTGTCTGTCCGTGTGAAACAACAGGTCTCAGAGACTATAAGAGCTAGAGTTACCAAATTAGGTAACAGCATTAGAATCTGTTGCAAGCATTTCAAGTTTGTTTCTTCCTCGATTTGTTTCCGCCTCGGAAAATTATAAAGAACGGTATAAAAGCTATAGTCATGTTTTTTGGCTTAAAGTAAATAGATAAAATAAATAAGTGCGCCTTCGCGGACGTGTTATGAAAATTAGAGTAAAATCGGATGATCATCATGGAAGTTATTAAACAATAAATATTCTGTGTTTGCTTCATCTCTTGTTGAGAAAGAGAGAGAGAGAGATGTTGAGAGCGCATGTGCGTGTTGCCTAGCAATATTGTTCCTAGCAACATTTGTCTTGATTGGGTGTAGTGCAACCTGTTCCTAGCAACATTTGCCTTTTTTGGATGTTGCACAACTTGTTTCAAGCAACATTTGTTCTCATTTGTCAACATTTTTCTTTTTCCATGTCCGTGTGCTATTTAATTTCACCCCCATTGCTTTGGGTGCCGGGTATCTCACAGTTGGTCACACTCGACTGTTGCTTTCCCACTTGTTTAAAATGCAATAGGTAATTTTGGATATTTTGAAATATATTTTTTGTTTGACAAGTGTTACTTGACACATCATTTTTTGAAAAGCTTACAACAAATACACTTGCGATTTCTTGAGGTCGTGGTTTGGCAAAGGCAAAAATTCTCCCAATTGCGACGTCAGCACTCATATTTGAGTGACCAACTCACCAGTACTATTTCTGCCTCTCCGACTGTTTCATTTTAGACGCACTCCGACAAAGTTAATCCAGTTGATTTCGCTACACTAGAAGTCGCGGACATTTCTGCGAATTCCAATTAAATTTCCCAAATTAAATAACAGATCTTAGAGATGTTTGTGAGTTGATCGTACAGCAAAGATCACTGATGATGATCGAGATGGTATCGATCTAAACGCGTCTGGATAACCCACTATACATTAGGATTTGTGTGAGATCATGACATATAATCAAGTCTTGATTTACTTAGAAGAAATTAAGCCGATTTCGTCTGTGATGGAAAAGCGTTAAGTGTAATCAAATAAAACTTATGGAAGTTCAGTTGGCTTGGCTGAAACTGTCACATTTTAAAATAAGAGTTATTTTTGTTCACTGTTTATTGATCTTATAAGTTCACTAAAGAGTTTAGTCTCTCTTAGAGCGTTAAACCCCCTCCAAAGTACTCTTAATGCAGGTTTGGCCAGCCAATTCAATCAAACGAATAGCATAGCGGGTAGAGCGCAGCGTTTAACTTCACTTTAAGTAAACATTCAAGAACATCACATTGACTAACACACATAAAACTAAATTTATTATCACAGTCTAATAAGGCATTCAGCTTGAGGTCATCTAAGTAGCTCAAAAAAAGGGGATTTTAAAAAGTTGTTTAGGCCAAATGGAAGAGCCAACCGAAGATTTGTAAATTATGTTTTATAAAGTAAACATTAACTATAAATGGTTTGTCATTTTTTGTATCAAAAACAAAATGGTAAACGTGTAGCATTTATCCGTAGGCCCTATTTTTCCATGGCCGAACACATAACTCGAATAAATCGTGGCTACCATCTCCTTGTAACTACAACTGAAGGCTAGAACCTGTATCGTGGTAAGAACGTCTACTTTTCTCTTCTCGTTACAGCAACAAGGACTTGACGGTGGCGCTATGCGAGCGAAGGAACGGCCCCAAGCTGTACCTGGCTTCAGCATATCTCCCTTACGAAGTGCCTCGTCCAAGATTCGCTGCAAATTTATATTCGTTGCCGCTGTGCCAAAATAAGAACACCTAGGTTTAGATTTAATTAGTAGAAATGGAACTTTTACCTCTTTTACACCACACCTGACTTAAGCAGGGCACAAGACGCCCTATCACTTATCAATTAGTGCACGCCCAACTCGCCGGCCACGCCGCGCCTACGCTCCGCCAAAAACTCCGGTGCTACCCGCACTCGGATACTCTCGCTAAGCTTCGCTCCGCTAGATACTCTGGTGCTCCACGCTCCAGATGCACCCGGTAAGCTGACGCGCTGACAAACTCACCGTCCGCCTGGGCACTTACAAAGTACGATGTGGAAGGAAATACTAAGACTGGACTCGCTTGGTCAAAGGGAATCCTCCCGAAAACTTACTGCGCTGTGGTTGCTGCGAAAACTGCTCTATCCTCCGATCTGCTGAAGTGATCCTTGGCTCGTTTCCCAAGGAGTCACTTTTCACTAGCACTGGTCACTCACTAATACTGGTCACTCACTAATCCTTATGTACACTCCGGCCACTGGTACATAAACTCCACAACTGACTGCCCTGCCTCCAGTCCTGTCTCGTTCTTTTATACCCCCCTGCAGCGGCAATTCAGCAGCCCTCTCTGAGTGCGCTAGATCCGGCTCAGCATGATCAACAAGTCTCAACAACCGACATAAAGAAACCGGTCCAACATGTCCTATCGGAACTCGAGGGTACCACAAGGACAGTGGCCGCTTAACAATGGACATCAGCAACTGGTTGCGAGGTATCCAAAGCACTATGGCTAGGATATAACCCAAAACGCACTTCCGAGCTCCTACACTTTACAAAGAACAGGATAAGGATGCTTATAGGAGTTTTAACGGGGCACTGCTACATTGGCCGCATTGCACGAAGGTACGGTGGAGCCCACCCAGACTTCTGTCCCAGCTGCTAGAATGAAGAAGAAACAGGGAGCGTTCAACACCTCCTCTGTGACTGCCCCGTACTTCGTAGGAGAAAAACCCAATTTGCAGTCTGGCGAATGTGAGCCTGGATGATTTGGCGCTCTTCCTTGACTCAAACAGGTGGTTCCGGGTGCTCCCGCAACCAAATGGAGCTGGCCAGTAGGTGCCAGACAAAAGAACCTGATCCATCTCCCAAATACCTATCAACCCAATCCCACTCCTAGCTACTCCTCCTGTTCCTTCAGACAACACAATGGACCAAACGGTCACTGGGTGCACTCGACATACGTCGAGCTGTTTGGTCATCCTATCCTATCCCATAAGCTAATGTCAAATCATACTTCAGAAAGATGAGGTCTTGCTTGGAGAAAACTGGTACAGAGGTACTAGGGTCATTAACAAGGAAATGGTCAAGAAGAGTATCACAGGTGTGGGTAAAATATGTCGGAGTCTGCAGATTACCTGAAGACAAGCCAAAAGATTCGAAACTATCGAGCAGATGTCACTCCCTTAGGATATTGCTATTCAGGTCGCCAATAACTACAACAGTAATAATAATGTCATTATAGTCGATAGATATTTCACACATAACATTTAAAACATTTAGTCAATATTACTATTCGGACGGTAGATGCATCCAATCAATGCTTTGAGAAAGATATTTACTTTAAAGTTCTTAAAATAAATATTCTACGATCGACCGGTTTTTTTGTGAAAGCAAGTAGTTTGCCAATACCGGGGCGCCTAGGTGTCTGATCCTTGCCCGTAATAGGGCGTGGCACTTGCAGATAAGATGCTCCAAGGTTTCCATTGCCTCGGATTCATCGCATTTCCTGCAGTTGCCATTAATGGAGGATTCCCACTAGCAGTCTGCAATCTTTTCGTTGTAGATGCAGTACGTAGTGGCTGAGTTTGATATTGCGTTCCTTACACATGATCTTCGAGATTTTGCAGGTTGGGGAGTTCTTCCACCTTCTTTTGATTCGCACGTCGGCCCGTCTCTCTAGCTCGCTTTGAAGCGTTCTTAAGGAGACAAGCACGTTCTCCATTCTGTCATTCGCCAGTTTGGCGCCTTCCGTTGCAAGATCGTCCACCGCCTCGTTGCCATCGATGCCCTGGTGGCTGGGAACCCAGTAGATCCGCACTGACTTTGTCGTGCTGAGGATATCTAGTGCCTCCCTGCTCGCCAGTACATTTTTGGAACAGACGACTGACGACTGCATGGATTTTATTACCACTTGGCTGTCTACGAATATGTTCACCGTTAATGTTGGTGCATATTTACGATGTTCACAAAGAGAACAGGGGATTGTTCGACAATCTTTACAGAAGAGATTTAGATTTTTCAGCCTAAAATACTACCTAGTACTAATACTTAATTTTCTTCATCCGCTCTACAGTTTTGTTTGAGGTGCCAGTCGTGTTTTTTCTCGCTCCTACCATTATTTTGATTCGCCTGTCAAGAGTCATTTAAAATTGTTGTCTTTTGATTTTATTGAAATCAGCCGGGAACGTTTCCTTTAATTTCGTTACCAAAGGTCCGCAGAAACTTTATCTACCTTGCCAGTCTATAACAATTTATAAATTTGCATATATGTACTGTCCTCATACAAAAGACTGCCTAGTGTTTTGTTTTTGGACATCCACGGTGTTGTTGTTTACTCTGGGTCTGCCTGATGCTGTAAAGCTCTCTCTGGGTTGCTGTACTTGCGCTCGCCGTTCTTCAATAGCGCGGGATTTGATTGCACTCTCAATCTGACAGCTCTCGCAAATTCGTCTGCTCATAACCAATTCGCGCTGGATCGCCGCATTGACGCTGCACATGCACTTTTTTTGACCGCTCTCCTGGACTGCTCTCCCGAAGTACTCTGCTGTTCCTGTTGTTGCTGCTCTTGCGTTCGCCGATCGTCAATCTGCGGTGGATTTGACAGATCTCTTGAACTGCTCTCTCAATCTGTTTACTCTTTGTTGGACCGTCAGTTGCTACTGCTGTTCTTGCTCTGCTTCCTACATAAAGCTATTCATCTCTCTTCTTGTGCGCTCTCTCAATTTGGAGGTTTGCATTTACACATTGGACCAAATGAGTATAATCTGCACTGCAAAGAAATGTGAATTTAGCGGAGTTATCACTGCTGAATCGTATCTCACTTGCTGACTGTTTGATAATCGTTCCCACCTGAAATGTGCTGGCATGGGTCATTATGGCCGAATCAGTGCTTCTCTTGGAAAAAAAAATTGGATTGACCTGGTCTTGTCTGGCCTGCCGCGAAATAGAGGGTGAAATGTGCAATAATAAAGCAAACTCGTAATGGTTTTCTGGAGGCTCGAAAGCAATTTAGCTCCCTCAACTACCAATTTCTTAATCTTGAGTCCCTGTTTCTTGACCTTAAACTTTTAAGTGAATCAGCAAGACGTAGAATTGCAAACACTAACCACCTTCAAGAAAAATTGTGCACCACTCCTGCCTTCCACTTACCTGTAAGGGACTCGGATATCTCGCCGGCCGTCTCATTCTCCGAATCGATTGACTCCTGATCCTGACCTACCCGATGAAATATCTAAAGCTCATCTCCCTCGGCGAAGGATTGTGCTCTGGGTGCTGCTAATTGTCCAACTCGTGCGGCTGGAATGTTCCTGTCGCTGCTGCTAGTCATCCGATTCCTGGAATGGTTACTGATCAACTGCTGACTGCTGATCTTGTTCCTGTCGCTGCTGCTAGTCATCTGATTCCTGGAATGGTTACTGAACAACTGCTGTCTGGTGATCTTGTTGCTGCTCCTGCTATTCATCCGAATTGCTGCCGCTGCTGCCAATGATCTGATTCTTATTGCTGCTGATGTTAATCATCCGATTCCTGTTCCTACTATGATGTCTAAGACCTGCACCACTGGACCTAATGCTGTTTGGTGCGGATCAACTGTGATGACCAACAATGCTGCCAGTACCTCCGGTCCTAAACCACTGATGGGCGTAACCCTCCCCCCATCCTGTTCCTCGGGACTATTGCTCAGAGCCGTGGTTCCACGCAAAACCATCTATGTCTCTCGTCTCAAGCCGGAAGAAACGAAGGATGATGTTAAAAGTCACTCCAAACTTGGAGTTATTCCGAATGATATCATAGTATCTAAATTTAGTTTTAAACACAATCATAGTATATCGTCATTTAAAATAATTGTTCGGGATTCCTTTCTGACTAAAGCTCTTTACCCAAATATTTGGCCCGAACACACGATACTTCATGAATTCCTTTACAAGAACTCTAGCCAAAATCCCAGAATTAATACTCCAAAAAACTAAGCCATATTTTTTGTGTCCATTATCAAAACGTACTTAGTATTCTAGGTAAACTAGCTCAAACTTATTTTAAAAGTTCCTCGTTTGATTTTGTATTTCAGTTTTAGATCATGAAATTTTAGTTAATGATTATTTAATATACCAAACCGACCGCTCATCATTTGTGATGGTCAATTCTTGTACAAAAACAGTACAAAAGTGGCGCCCAACGTGGGGCGACGAATAATAAAGGCCATAAACAAATTAAGGAATTTAAATTTAACATCAACATCCGTTATGCCTGTTTCTTTCCCATAAGATGTCTGAGCAAAGTAAATTATTGTTGAAAATTTTTCTGGAATACAGCTGATGTAGTCAAACAATACTGTTCATAGCCGTCCGAAATAGTTTGAAAACAATAGATTATAAGCGAAAAGGAAGAATTTGCGATAGGAAAGTAACATTGCCTGTGGATATGCATTGACGCATAGTCCTTATTAAGACAACATATTTTTAAGAAAAGTAGTAGGAAAAGTTAAAAGTTTTGCGTATAACAATAAATCAAATTGATGTGTCTTATTTTAGTACCCCCCAAAATTTATGAATTGATTCTTAATATTGAATAATATAAATCAGAGCAAAATGTCAGTGAGATGCAGTTTAGACTGGCCTAGTTTGGCAAATAATGGAAGTAGCTGTGAAATATGTTCTCAGCCAATGACGCAGTTAGATATGAGATTAATTACTAGGTGTATGCATACGTTTCACAGACTGTGCATATTAAATTGGCTAGATGGTTCTCGATTATGTCCGATTTGCAATCACAACGTAACAAGAAATAGTCT
>VNJZ01005486.1:0-17661 GCA_008042795.1 Drosophila asahinai | reverse complement strand
ATTGGTACACCACCATTTGTTTGCCTGAAGTCTTCGGTGAAATTCGAAAAACGAACAAGGGAAGACGAATCATTGTGCACCATGACAATGCGAGCTCTCACACATCGGCTCAAACCAGCGCCTTTTTGACTGGCCAAAACGTCGAATTGATGGGTCATCCGCCGTACAGTCCTGACTTGGCACCAAATGACTTCTTTTTATTCCCTCACATCAAGAAGAAAATGCGTGGTCAAAGATTTTCGTCGCCAGAAGATGCTGTTGAAGCATTCAAAAACCATGTTTTTGAGGTGTGTCAATCAGAGTGGAAAAAGTGCTTCGAAAATTGGTTTGAGCGCATGCAAAAGTGTGTAAATCTTGATGGAGAATATTTTGAAAAACAATAAAACTATTTTCCTTAATAAATATTCGTATTTTCATTATTAGACCAGAAATATATGTAGCAGCCCACGTAGTAGTCTCCTTGCGCACCACAGTCTCGGTGCTCATCGTCACTACGTGGACTGCCGTCCACAGTGATTTGCGGCTCTTCTTATGCAAGTCTCTTATGATCACGGACTCACATCACCTTGCTCTGCCCAAGGAGGAGTAAGTGGAGGAGGTGCTGCCCCCGGCGGAGAGGGGAAACTTCGAGTATCCGCCACCGACCCGGCTCCTGTGCAGGCTCTGCCGCCGGTTTCGTTAGAACATGACGATGAGGCATATTGGAAGAAGTGAGAGGATCCCTGCGCAGCGCCACTGACACCTTCTGTCCACAGAGCTGGGTAATATGAAGATGTCCGGTTTCCAGCTGAAGAAGGCTATTGCCAAGCCCATGTAGTCTTACAAGAAGTTGGAGAGAAAGGGGGCGTCTAGGAAGAGACAAGGACAAGCGCCAACGCTCTGACGCTCGTAACGTAGGAGGAGGCGGTGGCCGCCAGGCAGCATCTACAGAGTAGATGCCAGCTATGATCGTTCTGATGTGTAATAGCCAGTTCATTGAACAGATCGCTAAACGAAATGTGTACATATTAAATGCTAATTAGTTTAACAACATAAATAAAGTCCATATAGTTTCCGAAAGCGGGCCATCAATTGCATTTGTTCAAAAAAAACAGCTGGCTAATGATGGTAGTTGGGCAAAATCACACATCGATAGGAAAAAAATGACTGAAAAAAACGATACTATCAAACAAAACCACGAAAAAGCGACTTTTTCTCATTTTTTCACCACTAGATTCCTATAACTTATAAACAGGGAAAAAGTCACTTTTTGGCCAAAAAGCGGAATCGGAAAAAGCAACTGTAGTGGAAACGGGGCCTTAGACGTATAGGGAACACCCAAATTGAAAGAGCTCAATTTTGTATTAACGAAAACAAAAATCTCATTGTTATATTAAATGTAAAACCTTAAAGCAAAAAGAAAATATTACCGACCTGCAATCGTGTGTATTCCTCGCTCTCTTAAAAATACCATTTGGCTCCTCCAAAATTATCTTGTTCGTATATTTAAGAAATATTTAAATGATAAATGACGAGAGAGGTTATATTCCCGTCCAGAAGCGACCTGGTGCTCTGTTAAATAACCAAACCCATCTATGCTTAAAATCACATTGGCCGCTGTTGAACTAAAGCCTCTATTAAGGCCACAAATAAACCCATTTATGAAATGATATAACAGCAGCCAGAGCCGTATGCATGGCTACGTGTTTATAATGCCAATAACCCCTGGCAGGCCCCCAGCTCCGACCAGAAATGTAGGGCGGCTTCCGTTGCCACGGCAGGGAAGCGGCAAGAAAAATCAAAATTCGTGTTGGCATGCAAGTTCAATGGCTGTCGTCCTGCGACAGGCAAACAGAGCGAACGAAATTAAATTTATCTGTATCAGTTCCACCCCAAGGACCAGATGCGGGGCCAGGGACCGAGGATTGGGGTCCTGGAACAGCTGCAGCAGGAGCTGAACACATGTTCGGACAAATTCATCTGGCATGTCACAATGCGCAACGGTATGCAGAAACATCCCGGAGGGTAGGACATTGTTATGGATAAGCCAGAACTCGCTCGGTCTCCGGCCCGGCTGCAGATTGCACGTGACAGGACTCGACGAAAAGTGAAACTTGGCAAATATTTCGTCGAAACACTTTTGGCGGTCGGAGAACCTCGACTCCACGTCATCCCCCAAGCCCATGCTCGGAAGCCCCAGCCCCAGATTCCCCCCTCGGTGAAGAAGCAAGTGTCATTAATCAAATGGCGCCCAATAATTTCCAACCCTTTTTGCGGCAGTTTTTGAAATATGAACTTTTTGCTCTGACGAATGCCGGCAGTCATTAATAAATTAGGGGTTAAAATGCCATAACAACGGCGAAGGATGAACGGATGTGGGAGGCGAGGCATTCTGGCAGCCGCTGAAAAGTTGTTTATTTAATTGAAAGCGAAACGAGGGGGCTAACAGATTCGCTTAACTCAATTAAATTGGGAGCAGGAGCCGCCGGACGGGAAGGAAATCAGTTAAACTCTGATTTAACGATCCCAGCACTTGCTGTCATGCCCATATCACATCAAACTTAAATTAAATCTCGATGCCACAGCTCAGGCTGCAATCGTTATAAAGTTGGGCATATGCTGGAGTAGGAACAATTCAGCCAATTAATACTATATAGCAGTGGTGCCCATACCCGTTCTTACATAGCTCCGAAGCTTGCTACGACAGCCTTACAGAATCCCGAACAAACACGAAGCTCTTTCAGTGTACGTGTGCCGACAGCGCAATTGGAAACTTTTCCCTATGCACAGTGTATAGGACGCTGCCGACCCCTGGTATCTAGTCTATACTATAGACATTCGCGTGGATTCCGCAAGGGTCTTCGGCTAAGACTAGTCACTTCAAAAAGAGGTCAAAGGACATTTTAACACACTTAACACTCAACAATTTTTATTTCAAACAATGGCAATTTTGGCTCACTCAATCAAAGCTCGTACGTAAGAGGTGAGTGATGCTGAATGGAAAATGTATAAGGATACCCTACATCATATTGCTGTCTATGTCCCGCACCTCTACTTGCTCCATTCCAGGAATCGCCTTGACCATCTCGTTCATCTCCTCGATAGAGGGACCCTCGCTCTCGGAGGCGCCTCCACCGCCACCCATTCCAGCCATTCCACCCATTCCGCCCATGCCACCCATTCCGCCCATGCCTCCCATGCCTCCCATTCCACTGAGGGCAGCCAGCTCCTCCAAGCCGCCCATGTTCATGTCCAGGCCATCCATGCCACCTGCACCGCCCGCCAGTTGGGCCATGAGGTCATTGTCGCGCGAATCCGTGATGACCGCCTCTGTGGTGCTGAGGAGCGAGGCCACTCCAGCCGCATCGGTGATGGCAGTTCGGACCACTTTGGTGGGATCGATGATGCCCTTGTCCACCAGCGCGCCGTACTCGTCCGCCATGGCATCGTAGCCGAAGTCTCCGGAGCCATTCAGCACCTTAGCCACCACCATGGCGCCGTCCACTCCAGCGTTCTGGGCAATCGTCTGGCAGGGCATCCGCAGGGCGTTGCAGATGATCTCAACGCCCATCTGGAGATCCGAACTCGCCAGCTTGAGCTCCTGGAGATGCGGGATGCAGCGCAGGAAGGCGGTGCCGCCCCCGGGCACAATGCCCTCCTCGATGGCCGCTCGGGTGGCGTTCAGCGCGTCCACCACCCGGTCCTTCTTCTCGCTGACCTCCACTTCGCTGGCCCCTCCGATGTGGAGCACCGCCACGCCCTTGGTCAAGGCGGAGAGGCGCTGGCGCAGGCGGTCCCGCTGCTCGGGCTTCGTTTGCTTGTCGGCTAGCTCGTCCTGGATCTGCTGGATGCGCATTTCCAAGAGGCCCGGCTTGGCCGTGCCCTGGAGCAACATGGTGCTGTCCTTGCTGATCACCGCCTCGCCCACCTGCCCCAGATCGCTCGGCTTGGCGTCCTCTATCTTGCAGTAGTTGATGTCGTCGCCGAAAATCGTTGCCCCCGTGGCAGCGGAGATGTCCCCAATCAGCTCCTTGCGGTGGTGGCCATAGCCGGGCGACTTGACCGCACACACCTGGAGACCCAGCCTGAGCTTGTTCAGCACCAGGGCGTTCAGGGCCTCGCCACTGATGTCCTCGGCAATGATGACCAGGGGACGGCGTTGCCTCAGGGACTGCTCCAGACCCTTCACAATCTGCGACAGCGCGGTGATCTTCTTCAGCGAGATCAGCACAAAGGCGTTGGCGAACTCCACTTTTGAGCCCTTGCCGCTGTTCACGAAGAAGGGCGAGACATAGCCGTTGTCGAATCGCAGGCCCTGGATGATGGTTAGTTCGTCCTTAAGGCGCTTGCCCTCCTTCACTGTGATGGTTCCTTTGGGGCCCACCTTGTCGGTGGCCTCACCAATCAGGCGCCCTATCTCGGTGTCACCATTGGCCGATATGGTGGCCACCTGCTGGATCTCCTCGCGGGTCTGCACAGTCCGGGACATCTCCTTTAGCTTCTCCTTCACGACGTCCACGGCCATCATGGCGCCTCGACGAATCTCCACCGGATTGGCGCCCATGGTGATCTGGTTGAAGCCCTCTTTGGCAATCGCTCGAGCCAGCACTGTCGCTGTGGTGGTGCCGTCTCCGGCGGACTCGTTCGTGCTATGCGCCACATCCTGTACCAGCTTGGCGCCGAGGTTCATGTGCTGGTCCTTCAGAGCAATCGAACGGGCTACGGTAAAGCCGTCCTTGGTTATCTTGGGCGAGGTCCACGGCCGCTCGACGATCACACTTCGGCCCTTCGGACCCATGGTTACGGCCACGGCATCCGCCAGCACATCCACGCCTCGGATCATAAGGGCCCGGACCTCGGACCCAAAGCGCACTTCCTTCGAGTACATTCGGGTAAAACTGCGACTTGAGAGGATGGCCTCGCACACACGTGACCGAAACATGATCTTAAAAAAACAAAGTCTTAAAATGGCGAAATCTCGAAAAATTTTCAGCGGGTTTATTCTGTTTTGAGTCAAGTCAGACTACTCGAGCAAGTGAGATGATTGCAAATAACTAACGATAAGGACAGGACTGACAGTCTGGGAGAGCTTCCAATCGCAGCCTACTCTCGGTTTTAAGGCGGACTAGAACGGCGGCAGAAAAAAAACTGATTATTCTTTGATATACGAGATTTTAAAGCTCAAAGCATGGTTATTAATAAGTCCTTAAATGGTTCGGATAAATTTCGTCCAAGAGTCCCAAAAGAAATCCTGAAATTAATGCTTTCGGCCCCGCTATGATGGACGCCGTCCCAATTCAAATGTAAACAAAGCCGGATCAGCTGTTCAAGAATGTACATACAGTGGGGAGCAAAAGTGAATCCACGTTCAACATTTCGTGTTAGAGAGCTCTTAAAACCTTAACGAATGAAGTTAATGAAACAAACTTTTTTTCCTCGATTCCTTATTCAATTTAAAACAAATAGACGTAAATAGAAAAATAATATAAGAAGCAATGTAATAGTTATAAATGAAAAACCAAAACAAAAGACGTGTACTCAGTTTTGCACCTTATATGAATAAATCAAAGGAAATTCCATATTAATATTTTGTCCAAAGACAATTCTTGTCTTTATAATTTTTTATGTAATTTGGCATTTTTTCCATTTAAAATTTGATTACACGTCAGTTTCACACGCATCTAAGGGCCGCCTACGTTGCATTAAACTGATTGATACCGCCCGAGATATATCAATCAGATTGAGGTCGGGACTTTGAGTTAATTACTTTATCAACATACAATTTTGATTTTCCACCAATTTTCGAAGTGTACTTAGGATACCCGTCTTGTTCAAAAGTACATTTTCCTTCATTAAAGCCACACTTGCCCAAATATTTTTGAAAATTTGCTTGGAAAATATTTAAAATAGTCTAATTTACTTATAATTCCATCAATTTTGTGCAAAGGCTCAACTTGCCACGATGTAAAGTTATTATATGTCCTCCTCCATGCTATACGGCTTGCTCACATATTGTCTTTGAAGCTTGTTACTGTTACTCAGGTACTGTACTCAGGTTACTGTTGTTACCTACGCGAACAATACTACATCCTATACGACTGGAAATGGTTAAACATGGATTCTTTTGACCAAATATCACATTTCCAATCTTATACTGTCTAATTTTTTCGTGTCCATGCGAATTTCAATCGAACCTTAACACCTTCCTAGGAGAGAGCTGGTTTATTTTATTCCGCAATTGCGGCATTTTCAGTTCTACCCAATGGTACCGAGTTCTCCGTTGAAATTTTTCACAAAATTGATTAAATTATAAAGGGGGAGACTATTTTAAATATTTTTCATGCCCATTTTCAATATTTTTTGGAACATTTTGGCTTTAATAAGGGAAAATTAACTTTTCAACAAGATGGAGATCCTAAGTACACTGCGAAATATTCTTAAGAAACGGGTAGCTTTACCTGACCTCCCAGGTTAACCGACGATGTATTAAAAGAGTTTGTACATCTCAAAAAGTTGGAAGAAATATACATTTTCTGCCGCAGAGTAAGATATTCCGCCATTCTTGATCTCTTTATCGGCTGTCCCAAGTTGAGCCACATGAAAGCGAATTTTACCTCCGGCCCAGTTTCTGAGCTAGTGCTGAAAATCGTCGCCCAGGTGCGTCGGGAGACGGCCAGCAAAGAGATCCACCGAAAACTACTCATTGAACCGGTCTAACATATTTATCACGAGGAATTGGACGAATTGATTTTAAAAGTAAGTCTTTATTTAGTTTGTTCTGCGGTTGATAAATATCTCGGTTCTCTCTTTTTGCCTTTTCAGAATCCTAGCACTGTGACCGAGGACATCATTTAAACCACTTTTTTATAGGGAAAATATTCAAATATCGGTCCTTCAGATTTGGTAGACATATTTAATTCAAAGCAAATTTCCTGAGATCATTCGTCGCACTTAAAACAAGAAGCACCGATAGCTGGGAAAAACAGATAACCCACAAGGTGATCAACTCAACCTACCAGGAGGGCATATAGGAGCAGCTGGAGCCCCTCTTATAACTCAATATCTTCAATTTGATGCCACAGGATGAGTGGTAGTAGCCAAAATTCATAATGATTTCCATTTCTCAACACTTACACCCAAGATTCTGTGGGTCTGTTCACTCCGTCAACTCTCCCTCGCCGCTATTAAATTGGATCTCCTCACAGGCAAGTTCAGGCAATTAATGCTTTCACTTTTATTTTCGGGGGCCCTCTGTTTGTAATTGCCTGGGAAATGTCGCCCAATTAAGGTTATGGGGGTTTCGCGGCCCTTACGGCCCTTTTGTGGCCAATAATAATTACTTAACTTTAACTCGCGGCCATCGTTAAAGCCAGGCTATCACGGACTTTCCGGTTGCCTAATCCGACTTTCGACGCCAGCCAAATGTGCTCGCATTCCCACCAGGATAAGATGGCTAAATACGAATCGGCATCAGATAAAAACAAAAGCAGATTTGTCTTTCCATCCTGCCATCCTGGCACAGAAACGAGGAAATCCGCACCACACACACTGAAAGAGAGGAGAGCTAAGCCGACAGCCCCGAGCAAAACGCCAGCAGCCCGGCTGAAATCCTTATCCTGCTCCAGCTCCACGCGATTCCTATTCCAGCTCCTTGCCCATATCCTTTTCGGAGGTTTTCCAAATGCGTAAAAACTCAATAGCTGCGCATTTGTCGAGGGGAGTAGTGGAATTGGGATTGGAATTGGGACTGGGAGCCCTGGATCGACATGGGTCCCCGGTTGAGTGAGATGCCAGATAGCACCGCCGTACAACAGCGGCGGGTGTGAGAAGGGCGAAAGCGAATTTATTGGAGTCATGTGCTGATAAGCGTTGGCTTCCCAATGCCAATGCCAAATTACAATGTTATAATCGGGGAGAGGCTGGGTGCAGATCTCGGAAAAGCATCGAATGTCGAATATCTTGTACTCTTTCACAATTTCGAGTCAATTGTTAATACATGTGTGAATAAGGATTTCCCTTATGGAAATATACTCTGAAACATACAGAGCTGAGTAGCAGTATCCTGAATACTGAATCAATACCTTTTAAATACCTGAATCTATAGCTAAATGTATTTCAAAGGCTAGCCTCTTTTAACAAAACCTCTATAGTTACAAATATATTCTGTTCCAATAAAACTTTTATATTATCCTACAGATACTTCAACATAGCTGACAAGTATAAACTTGAACAGTGTCTTATGAGCTCTTCTTAAAACTTACCAGCATACAGAAAAGGATACACCCAAAAAATAATCGTCATAGATACTTACATGAATTCTATACTCTTGAGTATTACAAATTTCTAAATAAGATTCTTATTAATTTGATACTGGAAAAGTATAAATACTATACTAATCTGCACTTCGTATAAAAATAATACTCAAAAGTGCATAATTCAAACTATAGAGTATGCATTTGATATTATGAAGAATTAAATTTATACTAAACTCGTTATATATTTTATACTCGTTGAGTATATTTTTAAGACAACTCGTAGAAAGGTTAACACCTGTTTTTTTTTTTTTGTTTTTTTTTTTTGTGTACAATACACTTACTAACTTACCGATTAACAAAATTATAAAAAAAATGAATTGAAATCTATCAAAATACTTGCATTTCGGAAGCTCGATGCTTATCAGAAAACTGTTTTGAAAATACAAACCTCTGTCGACACCTTCTGCAATCTTAGTATATTACCCATGATCGAATGTGGATATTCTGCGATGTTTTAGTTAAAAAATCCAAAGATCTTACCAAAATGATTAAAACGCCTTTTTAACCCCAAGGATTGCATTTGTTTTGTGGGGATGATCTTGGGTTTGAGTAACTTTTGTCGAATTCAGTTCCCTGGCGAATACTCCCGATGGAGAAGAGCAGGCAACAGAGATGGAAACATGTAGATACACAAATACAGACACCGACACCGGGCCGATGGCTGTTGTTACATGGCTGAAACACAGGAAACGCATTAGATACTTTGCCCCGACTCGCAGTTGTAGTGAGTGGGATTCCCCCTCCGGCCGGCTAGTGTCCCCGACCACGAGGCCATGGATGGAGCCGGGCTGGTGCGATAAAAATCTGCGTAAAATGATGCGGCAATTTGATGAGCAACTAAGTTCGGGCAATTAGTTTGGTAAACGCTCGGAAGTCGCCGCCTGCTGTGCGTGGCCAGCTAAGCTGTTGCTCGCCGGTGGGACACAAATGGACAGAAGTTGGAGATGGGGTTTGCATAACTATTTGATTTGCCTGGCTGGGGCAATCGGTGCTAATGGGCCTAGGCTGGACTGATTTATGGACACGCAAGATACCGAAATGCACTCGGGTTGATCAGCAACTTTCCCTAATTTCCCAGGCCCGTGACCCGGGGCCCTGGTCGGGAGTGACATTCGGCTCTAACGGAACTCGGCTCAGATACTTAACAATCGCCAGAGGTTTGGTTTGGTTCGTGCTCTTGCTGCTCCACTGAACTCTTTGACAAGCAGAAACGACTTGCTAATAAGCCGATGCCCCCGACCAAAGAAGGAGCAGCCAGCGCTCTGCCTTCGGGCTGTGCCCCGGCGATTTCAAAGATACATTTCGAGAGCCCAAGTTTGCTCTGCTCTCGTGCGAGCTAACCGCCAAGTACGAATAATTTCCATTTGGCCCCAGCGGCAACATTTGCATTTTTCTTCATTTTTCTACAGCCGAGCCGCAGAAAGACAAACATGCCTGGCAGGCGCAGCGGCGACTATTTAAATAGCCAGCAGATACGTCTACTTATAAATACTTTTGTCGTCTCGGCAAACGATACGGCACAAGTTGTAGATAAATATGGCATAGATTACACAACTAGTTCTGCGGCACAATAAAACTTTTCCCCATGAATACATATGGGTATCGCAAGCATAAGTATCTACAGTGATGGTGCAAATAGCAAGAGCCTTTCTGCCCCATTGTTGACTTTGTATTAGTTTTGTGTTTATTATGAGCTATTTAATTGGATTTAAATTTAATTAATAATTACTTAATGTGAGCCAACTAGAAACAATTATACAATAATAATTTATAGATTTAGAGGAGTTCATTAAATAACAAAGTTAATAATAATAATTCTGTTGCCACTAAAATCAATCATCATTTTATGATAACAATTTCCAGTAAAGAGTCTTTAATATATTTCAAAAATATTAAATAAATAACTAAATATTATTAAATAATAATAATTAAATAAAATATAAAAAATAAAAGTGTTATACTTAGAACCCTACACCATCCACAGGCTCCACACCGATTCCCATTCTGATTATCCAAGTCCGCAACTCGACCCTATTTTGATCCCCACGACTGTGTGAGCACAAGTATCTAAGTATCGCTGCTTCTCTTTCGCTCACACACTTGCCTGAGAACTATTTATGAACTTCCGCAGACTCCGCTCCTCGGCTACGGCAGCCCAAGAGCGCCGTTATCGCACGGAAGCTTTCGTGGGCGCCGTGGCTTAGTTGGTTAAAGCGCCTGTCTAGTAAACAGGAGATCGTGAGTTCGAATCTCGCCGGGGCCTAACCCCCTGCACTTGGTGTTGGCGGGGTGTTCATATTTTTCTATCCGTATTTCTCGTTTATTTTAACCGCAATAGGCACATTTTATCCCTCTGTTGCCCATTTCACCCCCACTGATACTACTGTTCTCTGCTCCTAATGGCTGTTTATGGTTTCACTTGCCAGCTGACGCTCTGTAAACCATTACCGTTTCAATTGCGCCAATAATTGTTTCAATAATCATTACAATCTGCAAATTATTATTCCAACGGCTGAGGAGCAATCTGAAGCAAAAGCTCTTACGAAGAGGTAGCTTTTCCAGCAAGCACCAAGAGGGAAGGAAAAGCTCTTACATATGTATAGGCAATAAATCTTTAAATCAGGGACCGTAATTATTATAGGTTTTATTATAAAAATCAAAAAATAAAAGTTATTTATATTTATTAAAAATAAATGTTATTTTTTATTTTTATTATAAAAATCAAATTGGAATATCTCTTGAACGGAAGATCATACAGAATGTATAGCTAAATATATATATTCTACTCTTCAATACCTTTTCGTTGATATATATGTATTGTGCATATATGTATGTAGCCAAATTACCCACCCCAAGTTGAGGTCCTTGGATACGTACGCATTATACATCAACTAACAAGATATTGAAGAGTAGATCATCATATAGGGCGTTATATTCTGTTGGATCTTCCGTTAACGAGGTATTCCAATTTGATTTTAATTTATTTTTATTATTAAATATTTATTTTATTAAAGAAAAATCAAAAAATAACACTTATTGTTTGATTTTTATAATAAAAAACAAAAATAAAAGTTAATTATAAAAGTTATTTTTGATTTTTAAATAAAAATCAAATATAATAATTATATTTTAATTAAGTCCTAGGCATTTAAATCACTTTTAAGAGTTAAAATTTAAATTTATTTTAAAAATCGGGGAAAAAAGTGTATTCTATTTTTAATTTGCCCGTAAAAAATTACCATATGTGTATTTTTCCCGCACTTCCCTGACGATTTTTAGACCATTGATTTTTATTAAATAATAATAACGGTCCCTGCTTTAAATAAAACCATTAACTAACTATCAGGATTCAATAAAACATATTAATATTTCTTTAAATAAAATTTGGTACTACACAATATCAATACAAAACTCCTTGTCATCAAATTCCTAGACATTTCTAAGACTGTCAAACAAATTCATAAAATTCATCTCCTAATAAACATACTTTGTTACAAGTAGATCGAATATTCAGGCCCGGTCGTCTAAGAAAACTGAATATTAAGAAAGAAGTCAGCCTTTTAAAGGTCGTAAGTTTTCACTTTCCAGGGTTGGCAAACTACCACTTTTTGAAACAATGATATTGATATTCGATGGGTTGTTCGCAACTATCCGCCCACATTAGTAGCGTTAGCAATTAAGCCAATTTCAGCATACACACCTGATGAAGTGAATAATATCAGTCTGGACGTTATATCTGCAGCTCTGAAGCAGTATGGAGGACATTATCAATCGTAGTGGACAGCCGGGCAGAGTGGCAGAGTTTCAGCTTACAAGGGTTTCCCTGGAGTGAAAAAAACATATGCTCTTGGCAGGCAAAATACATTTATCTGAGAATCTTACTGCATATTGAAAAATGCCCGACATCCTTTCCACACCTAAGAACTATGCAAGGTGTTATTTACAACACCTATCAAACAGCATGCAAAGCTTTAGACCTTTTGTAAGACGATTCTCACTGGGAAAACATCTGAATATAATATTGCAGTTCAGATTCATCATTAAGGTATTTTTTTGTCATCATAATAGCGATTTGTCAAGTTACTTATTCTACTACTCTATGGAAGAATTTCAAAAAAATATGGACAGTGATATTGATTCAACGACGATGAGAATTAGTTTCTATTGCACCCGAGCAAAACCGGGATACAAACATATATAAAATTCTAAAAAAGTTCAGTTGTATTTAGCTTGAATAAAACATACATACAATGCGGGAAATAATTTCTAAAACATTAACATATAATATCAACAAGCCTGATTTTTATAGATTCTCATATTTTCATTCTCAATGCAACCGATTTGCACTGAGCAAAAGCTTTTGATGACCTGTACATATATTATTCTCACCACATATAGAGGCTTAATTTCGATCAAAGCTAGATGATAGATGATTGTCAGTGTCAGAGAACTCTCGGAGTACGTGAAGCCGATCTGACTGCCGCCCGTTTGAGAGATCGAGGGTAACCATGTCTTACGGCGGGTGGAGATGGCGGGATTCACTCAGCCACATTCCTGGAACGAGGATCAGATCCTGAACCTGGACTGGCGGCAGAAGGTGGCAAGGCACACAACCAGCCTGGAGTTCTGCTTCCCGTTGCTATCGACAAACTTACTCTGTCCCGGAACCGCCTGTGTGTCGTTGAGCTTAAAGCAAACAACGTCTATGGAAAACCTCGGAACTTCTATCTGATCGGAATAAACACCTTTGCAACAGTTACTGGTACTGACTTGCCGATTTCCACAGACGCCATTTCAGAACTGGATGTTGAAAAATATCGAATATATTTACTACTTTAAACTCACGTTACTTATAAATAATTTATATGAATTGTGACTTAAAAAGTACCTATCTCAGTTTCCTGTTCATTTCCGTAAGCTATAGATCGAGTAAGGGAAAAATCTATGAAAATAAACGTTTAAATAGAAAAGTATAAATAAATTTGTGAAAAATTTAAGTTAGAGGGTTAATATTAGAGATATAATAATAAGAAACTGCTAGTTAAATTAAACATAACTATTAACTGTTAAGTTAAAAAAGAAAATTCAATCGCGTGGTTTTTGTCTATTCCCAGCCCTCTTATACTTCATCTTATATATTTTTATACTGTTACTTCCGTTATTTACCGTTCGTATACTTTTAAACACTAGTACTGTTATACTACCGTTATCTTTGTACTCAACGGTGGTATAACACTACAGGCAGAGCTTTAAGTGCCGCCCACAGTTACAACCTAAAAGCTTTATCCCTGCGGTTATATGTGATAGAACTTACGTAGGAAAAGCTTTCCCATAGTCGGCTAGGTCATTTCTTAAGAGTTGAAAAGAACCTGCTCGTATCTCCTATTGTATATCTTCGAGTTGAAACAACTGAATCAATATTAATTTCCGAAACTGACTTTTGGCCCGATAAAGAGCTCGCAGGGTAGAAATTTCCCTCGAATTGGGTAGTTAAACGGCCGATGCTACAGCGGCGCCGTGGCTTAGTTGGTTAAAGCGCCTGTCTAGTAAACAGGAGATCGTGAGTTCGAATCTCGCCGGGGCCTTCAGTCGAGGACACAGTGTTGTCCACTTTTTTCGGTTATTTTTATTTTTAATTTTCTGTAACCTAATGCCTTTTTTGGGTCAACACTTAACTTAGCCTAACAACAGTAATTTACAAACAAAAGGAGGCAGGACGCCTAGTCCTTGTAGACCAGATAGAGCACCACGATCATGAAGTAGGTGGGCCGCTCGAAGACCAGCTGGGTGAAGTTGTCCCGCTTCTCGTCCATCAGGTGGCACATCCGCTGGTAGATGCCCTGGTTCTGCTTCTCCACGATCGACAGCAGGCAGACGATGCGATGGCTGCGGGCGCACTCACAGATTACTTTCCCCAGGTGATTAGGACGTGCCACTTACCGCCTGTGGTTCAGCTTCTTGACCCGGTCGCGAATCTCGGCCGCCAGACCTTCGACCAGTTGCAGGGCCCGCCAGGAGTCGTAGTTGCGGCTGAAGCGATCCCACAGCAGCCGCTCCTCGATGCAGTCCTCGATGATCTTCTGGGCGCGCTCCATGTTGAAGTTGGTGTGGAAGAACTGCCAGTCGTTCTTCGGCTTCTCCTTCTGCAGCTCCCCACCCTCACCGGCAGCCGGATCTCCCTCCGGATTCTGGGCGGCACGCCGCCTGCTCAGCATTGACTCCGAGAGCAGGGCGTTCATTCGGTTGGTGGTCCGCACCGAGGCGGTTATCCTGCGGAAGGGAAATATTAGTTAATATAGAATTAATAACACGCTATGAGGAACATATCGTAATGAGATATGGTACAAAGTACTATTTAAATAGTATTTTTGTTCAAGCTAGAATAGAAAGTAATGTCGGCAAGCCTATATTGATATACATAAGACATTTGACCATCAAGATAAGTAACGCCTTACGATTTTTTGTCACTCGAATTAATCGGCTACTGGCTCTAGAGCTGGCTCCAAGCTCTCTTTAAATTTTGTTCAAAAGCCAGATAGAGAGAATGCCTTGCGTATTGCATTCCAAATATAAGGCAGTTCGGCATACCTTTTAGGTTGCGATTTGGCTAAACCGTTTCTATGACAGTCAAAAGATATAGTTATGAAACTCTAAATATACTTTAAAATTAAACATAGATATAGGAGCTACTGTATTCAGTGTTGTGTTAATAGCCAAAATAACACTAAAGATCTTATTTGAAAAACAGTTTTAAGGATAATTGAACTCTTTATCACTGGGGCTGGAAGTCTCATTTTATTTCAATTGTTTTACTACACGTAACTTTATATTATACCAGCGGGTGCCACCGAAATCAATATGGATTTCAAGTCAATTTAAAACGTGTCCAAATTGTAAATGTTGTAAAATAATTGAAAAGACACTGCGATTTCTGTAACACCGCTTTTTAAAGACCAAAAACAACTTCGAATTTCAGTTCGTATTTTCGTGTTGACCTAGGGTCAAATTCCTACCGCGTTTTCATGCTGTTCCAGGTGCTGGCCATGGTGCTCCTGTGCCCGATGGGCTGCTGCCAATTCTCGGAGCTGCGTCTGGCAGCCGGCAACGGGAAAACAAACACCGAGCGCTGCTATCTGCACACTGACAGAACGTCGAACATCGAACCTCGAACGGTGAGCGGGAGCGAAAAGCCGACATGCCGACACGAGGCCTGTCCCTTAACAATGGCTCCATGCCACATGACCCGCATTCAGTCATCGGAGTCCACACGTCGTCAAAAGTTCATTGAAGCTCTGTTGGTTTAGGCCCACAACTGGATGGGGGTCTAGAGATGGCAGAAACCGATGGAAAATGCCGGGGCCCTGCAGGTGCTCCTGTCGGGAGGCCCGTGAAGAGCTCACGCTGCCATTGCCGGCGGAGAGCTTGGGCCCTGGCCTTCCGGCTTGCGTGCCGCTTATCATAAATCCACCGCCGAGGCGCTCCAATTGCAACCAGCCGGTGATGGCGGCGGAGACGTGGGTGTCATCGCCACCAGCCACTCGGAGGGATGTGTCTGCTGGGTCTGGGATGTGGCCCCCTCAATGGCAAAGTGTTGCCATATGGACGCGTGGGCTGGAGGAAATTACTTCGGGCCACGACGGCACGCGATTCGCCTCTGTAGCTGATGACTCCCCCGGCCCAGCTCATCGGTTCATCGGCGGCTTCGCGGCCAGGTGAGTGTCTTCGGTCTTGGGCGCGAACTTTCAAGCACTTTGATTACCTTTTATCGCGAAAGTTTTGCCCGTCGGCAGCGTATGCCGACTTCGTGTTGGCCCGCCAACTTTAATCTATCGGCATGCATCTGGATCCGCACTATCCGCAGCCGTATATATATGAAGTTATTAAATTGAAATAACTGTCAAGTCACGTGCACGAAGCGCTGAGTTGACGATTCGCCATTGTGCCCAAATGGCCGAGACAAGTGGCCGGGATATAGGAGAGGATTGAGCATTCGACGGCGGAGCACTTGGGGTAGGACATGGCAATCGGCTTTCAGGACGAAGCCGAGCACGAACAGCACAGGGCACTCAAATAGAATCGGTCGACGAAGATGTGAGGGAAACGGGATATCAATTAATGGGAAACAGGAGTTCACTTTTTGTTTTGTTATTTGAACACTACTAAAATAGTGTCTTAGGGAGTTGGTATTTATATTTTTTAAAATTTTAGACATTCATTTCACGATTTTATATTTTATTTTCTAGATTCAAGTGAGTATATTTGAATTACATTTTTTTTTAACGGTCTACACTATTTTGATTAATTTTTTTTAACTGAGTTATAATTTACAGTGTTTTGCCAAGCACATTAGCTAAGCATTTATAATTTTCTATTAAGACATTTGTCTGGTAACTTCACATTTTGAAGGTAAATTGCGGAACCATTATTTTTATTAAATATAATTACAGACGCTTTAAATTAAAGACATTTTGTGTTTTTTCATTTCATTTAGTTAACTTATTCCCTACGATTTCGTAACGAATAATTATGGAAATCTGGATATGTTTTCTTTACAACCGCAAGAGAATGTTCCAGGGCTACAGCATTTTTAGATCTGAGTTGATTCTGTATTGATTTCTACCTAATTTTATAAAATTTTTATTTATTAAATTTATGAAATTTTTCGCATTTTTATTTATTTGTTAAAATCAAGCCGTCTAGACCTGGAGGCCACAGGAAGCTTTTTTTTAGCTAATAAAAAGTCGCTCAAGCAAAGCTTTTAATTTTTTAAGGTATTAATGTATATAGGCAGGCTCCGGTTTTCACTTTCACAAAATTCTCTCGTTTTCGTTTTCGAAAACGAAAAATCGGTGCTCCCGTTTTCACTTTCACAAGATTTTTTCGTTTTCAAAAACGGGCAAGTTTGTCTTGTCGAAATGAAAAGTAAATGCCTTTTTCTACATTAAATCGGTTCTTAATTGCAAAAGGAAAAAAATAGTTGACTCCTTGGTCTATTGATGTTCATTTCACACTATCAGTAGATCAATCTAATTCGTATTTCCTTTTTTAATAATTCTTTTCTGACCCCACCTCAAATTTGGGAACAAAATATTTGCCGTCGGCAACAGCAACTTTCGTTTTGGTTGACAGTGCTGCCGTACTGTTGATGGAACAAAACAATCTGGTCGAAGTGCTTGTAAAATGAAAAGGTGGGCATTAATAATGTTCAAAGAGGATAAAATAAGCTTTAAATAAATAAACCGGTTTTATTATATGTTTAAATGGTATTTTTACGAATAAAAAATGGTATAAAAGTCTTATCATCAAAGGGTGGCAGCCCTCTTAGACCGATAAATAAACAATTTCTGCCTTTATGTGGCTTTAAAAC
>VNJZ01005485.1:0-20933 GCA_008042795.1 Drosophila asahinai | reverse complement strand
AGAGGCATATTATCGCTGTTACCGCTTAGGTTGTGTTGGGAGGCCAAGAACTTGGCTTAATAGCTGGGCAGATCCTCGCGGGCGTTGTCCAGGCCGCCGAAATCCCTGTCGTACGCCTCCAAACTCTGCCACAGAATGGGCTGGGTGATGTGCTCCTCCACTCTAGAGTTGGGCAAGGTGTGGATACTGCGACGACATGGATAAGCCCTCGGCGCGGTGGGTGGTATCAATCGAAAGTTTTTTATAAAACTCAATTTCATTACGGAATCACTCATATCCGGGTCCTCCGCGGGGACGTACGGACGTCGCCAGAAGACCTGGTGCTGCGCCAGAAAAGTGGCATTAAAATACGCAGCAATGTATTTTCCCTTCTTGCGCAGCCTCCATTCGCTTATTGCCGTCCAGCTGGGTCCGAATAAAGCGCTTTCGGTGTCCCACATAGATCTTGGTCGCCAATCGGGCTACCTTTTTCGGCAAAGGTTGGTGTGGGTCACAGGCGCAGAATTCGGTTGTCGAATATTTCTCTCACTTCCACCACATACCGCATTAAATTGCACTATAATTCCCAACGAGTTCTAGCTGTAAGTAAGAGAGAGTTTTAATATAGGAATTTCAAACTTTGATTGATTTTCTTAAATACATGTATGTACATATATAAAAGAAATTCTGCTAAATGGTCAACCAGGATCGAAAAATAAAATGTTCATTATCATCGTATTTTTTGTGAATTCAAATTTTCATAATACAATTGCTCCATAGCATATTTTAGTGTTTTCATTAGAAAAACGAAAAATTATGGTCCTTTGTATTTAATTACTAAGCATGCAAAACATATATGATTCCACTTTATCTAACAAACAAAACCAATCTTAGGTTGTTAATGTTGTTTATTTAAATTAAGTTGGTTATTAGTTCGCAATTTTCTTCCTTGTTTAAATATATATCATATTTTTAAATAAGCATGAGGTATTTTTGCGGCAAATGTTATGTGTGGCAGCATTCCTCTTGCCTGCGCATCCCATATAAGAAAAACCCAATACAAATAAGTTTAAAAACTAAATAATTTTGAATTATTTTATAATAAATTATATTTTAGAGTCAGAAAATTATAGGGTAGTCTGAAATAAAAAAGCAGATATATGAATCAAATCATTTTGAGCTTCGTAATTTTTTATTAACGGAGCCCGTTCCAAAAAATTATTGAAATAGATAGGGGGTGCTTCAACGTACATTTGTGTAAAAAAATTATGTTGGGGACCCTCTTAGTTTAGTCACAATCCATCTTTAAAGTTTAGCCTAATTCCCATACAAAATGCGTAGCAAACACGCACACTGACAAATTATAAATACAGAAAATTCAAGCGCCTGTCTGTGTGGTCGTCGCGGTTCAGTGGTCTGTGAAGCATACAATTTTTGTCAAAGTGTGCTTAGCGTAAATACCATATATGTCGACACTTTTCACACTTTGAATAAATTTATGCGTGAAATATAAATAAACATTATACAACGTAAAATACGTAGTAATTAACGTCTTTTTTTGTTTTTATTTCAATTTTCAAATTATATTATATATAAAATTAAAAAGGACCTTTTATGTCATTATTTTCGTAAAATGTCAAAATCAAAAATGGGTCAAAAATGTAAGGTCCTTTTTAATTTTATATAAAATATAATCTTAATATTGATATACAAAAAAAATTGAATTAAAAAGTAGTTAATTGGTACGTATTTTACGTTGTAAAATTTTGGTTTTTTTTTATATTTCACGAATAAATATATTTAAAGTGTGCAAAGTTTCCACATATATAGTATTTACGCTAAGCACAATTTGACAAAAATTTTAAGCTTCACAGACCACTGCACCGATCGGGAATAAGGCAACACTTTAAAGTTTGATTGTGGCTAAACTAAGAGCGTCCCCAACATATTTTTATACCCAAATGTACGTTGAAGCACCCCCTATCTATGTTTTTTTTTATTTTTTAATTTTTTGGAAGGGGCTCCGTTAATAGAAAATTACCTTGAGCTTTTTCAATCGGTTTACGAATATGCATTATTATTTTTTTTTTGAAAAATGAACGCTCTTCTGTATTTCTGAAGCGTAATTAAAAAAGCCTGCTGCGTACTTTAATGCCGCAAAACATATATTCATTATAAAATATTTCGTTTAAGTTACGAATACATTTATGGCTAAAATAAGCTATAAGAACTTTTAAATTAGCTATATTTCAGGATATATAAGCTATTTGCAAATTGTTTAGCTTTTTCATTTTCAAATATGCTAGATCTAGCCTGAAACAAGCTAAAATGGCAACACTGATTTTCATCGCCCGTCTTTGTTTTTCTGTTTTTATTGCAAATTTCCCGATTCCCGCCCTGTTTTCCCATAAAAATGAGCTCCTGGCGTGATAGCCTCACCAGCATCCCGGGCACGGTGGCGCACATCATCAACGAGAGCGCCAGCAGCCTGCTCTCGCACACCTCCTCCTTGTCGGGAGCAACAGTTGGCACTGTGTTCTCTGGGTCTGGATCCGATGGCGGTGGCTCTGGCTCTGAGGAAGGTGCTGCTCCGCAGGGAGAGTACCGAGCACTGCCCATTCCCGCCTCGCTGGTGCGCGAACAGTGGCGCCTGATATTCACCAGCGACGCCAATATCCAGGACCTGCACGCGGCCATTGCCCACTGCCGGGATCTCGTCCTGCTGAGCGAGGAGCTCAGTGAGGAGCGCCGCTGGCTAGTCAGGCACCTGGTGGACCTGCGCTTCTCCCTGCAACAGATGGAGGAGGCCCAGGAGCAGCAGTCGCTCTCGTCGGACATTGTCGTGATGAACGCCATCCGGGCGGTTGTGGGCCATCACTTTGTGCCGCATCACCCGCACCACGGCAAGCGGAGTCGCCTGCAGGCGGCCGCCAGGAGGAACTACTGCGACCACTGCACCGCCATCATCTGGAGCGTGGTCCAAGCCTCGTACGTGTGCAGCGACTGCGGGTATTTGGTGCACCAGAAGTGCATCGACAGCGTGAAGCGGGTGTGCGCCCACGTCCTGGTCTCGGAGCGCCAACATCCCGTCGCCGAGATCTGTCCGGAGATTGGCCTCGCCGCCCAGCGATACAAGTGCGCCGAGTGCGGAACGCTGCTTAACCTGAGTGAGTATCTAGTCTAGAAATTTCTTAAAATTCAATGAATAACTCTCCCACCACAGAAAACTCCTGGATAGAGCCACGTCTCTGCGACTACAGTGGCATGTACTTCTGTCCCCGCTGTAGTTGGAACGATAGCAGCTTCATCCCAGCCCGCATAATCCACAACTGGGACTTCTCGCCGCGTCGAGTTTCGCGGACGGCGCTCCAGGAGATCCGGCTGTTCCTGAACAAACCACTCATCCGCCTGGAGGAGGACAACCCGAAGCTATTTGTGTTCGTCGAGAAGCTGTGTGCTGTGAAGAAGCTGCGCCAGAATCTGGTGCACATGCGTCACTATCTGGCCGCCTGCCGGATAGCCAGCGATCAGAAGCTGGTGGACCAGCAGCTGGGCGTCCGTCGCCATCTCGCCCAGTCCAATGAGTTCTATTCGCTGAATGACTTGACCCAGGTGGAGACCGGAGCCCTCACGGAATTCCTGCAGGCGGTGTTCAAGGCCTTCGACGACCACATTCGCTCGTGCCCCATGTGCCTGGCACAGGCGTACATCTGCGAGATCTGCAGCAACAACGAGGTGATCTTCCCCTTCGACGATGGCTGCATCAAGTGCGATCAGTGCAACTCCATCTTCCACCGGGTCTGCCTCACGCGCAAGAATATGATTTGCCCCAAGTGCATTCGCATCCAGGAGCGGCGCCTGCAGCTGGATCGCATGAGGAGCACGGAGGAGGAGGTCGAAGGAGCCACCGATGATGAAGTGGCTATCGCGGAATAGCTTTTTTCTGTGCTTGTTTTTAATGTTATCATATGTACATAAGGTATAACCATAAAAAAATATATATATATTTATTATTACAATTAAGATTAAGGCTTTCCCGCTCACTTGTCCTTTTTCCCGTACTTCTCCCGCTTGTGGAACTTCCTGGGATTTATGCCGTAGGCCTTTAATCTATCGTCGGTTATACCACTCGAGTTTTTGTTCATTTTGTTTTTCGCCTTGAAGTTATTGGTTTTCTTTGCGGGAAAGGCTGCGCTGGCTTTGGGGTCCGATTTCTTAAAGGGATTAAGCCCTTGTTTGGGGTTTCTTTGTTTGTTATTAAGCGGCGGTTGTTCTGGCCTCGCGTTTGGTCTACTTTGTTGCTTATTAAATGGATTATTTCCATTAGTTTTCTCATTTTTCTTTTCTATTTTATTTTCCGCTTGATTATCCGTTCCATTTGCTGTAGTTTTGGGCGCCTTTTTGTTTTTGCTGACAGCATTGTTTACCTTATTCTTGTCACCTTTTTTCTGGGCTTGCTGGGCACCTTGATCCTGTTTGCTCTTTTTAGGAGCAGGAGGATCTGCCTTCTTCGGACTATCATTGCCCTCCTTAGGCTGCTGCGACTCCTTAGGTTCCTCTTTAGGGATTTGTGCAGGAGTGGCGGCAGCTGCTGCAGCAGCCTTACGTTTCAAGCGCTTCCTCTTTGATTTGGATAAAGCCTCAGCTGGAATCTGAGCCTTTTCAACGGGAACAGGCGCTTCAGCAGCTGGTAGGGCACTTAGAGCTTCCTCCGCTTGCTGATCCTCATCATCAGAACTGAAAAGGGTAAAGTTTTAGTGAATATTCTAATAAAGAATAAATAAAACTCACCCGTCGCCATAAAGACTCTTGAATATCTTCCGCTTGAGCTCTTCGTTTTTGGCCTTCATCTTGTACAGGCGCTGCTCCTTTTTTTCCACATGCTCCGGCCGCGTTTGGACAGCCTTTTTGAGGCTGGCCCACTGGTTGAGCTCCTTGTTCTTGGCCAGCAAGATCTGCAAAATAAACATTAATATCCTTCGATTTTAGAATCTTTGTGGTGACCAAGTACCTCCTCTATCGTCAGACCAAAATCGTTGGGTGTAGTCTCCACGTACTTAAAGCGACACGGCTGATCTCCTACGATATCCTCGCAGTCCAGTTGGTAGTACTCGTCGATGTACTCCCCGTAGGTCTTCTCATCCTCCGGATTAAAGGCTGGCTTCTCGGCCTGGATCATCTCCATGAAGCGATTCCGCCTGCCCTTGCGGCCCTTGCGACTGCGCGTGCTCTCGATGAGCTCCTGTTGGAGTTGCTGCTTGGAAGTGGACGGATCGTAGTCGCAGTCCATGTTGAAGTCATCGTCCTCACAGTGTCCTTCGTCGTCCTGATCGCCTGCGTCCGTGTGCTGCCTGGGATCGTAGTTATCCCAGTCCTCCAGCACCAACTCATCGATGTCCGAGGGGCACTCGGGCTTCTCCTCGCCCTCGTCCACGTTGTAGTACTCGTCGTCGAAGAGCTCCTGCATGCGTCGATCGTGGGCAGCCGGATCGAAGTCCTCCTCCAGTTCGTCGTCCCGAAAACCGAGCTCATCGTTGCCGGTGACCGCTTTCAGTTTACGTATCTTTTCCTCGATCTCCTTGCGCTTCATCTCCTTGATCAGGTCGAGTTCCTTCATCTTCTGCTGCTTCTCCTGCTCCTTGCGCTCCTTCAACTCCTTCCGCTTCTCCTTCCTCTTGTCGTCCGTCCGTCGAATGGATTGCTCCACGGTGCGGGGATAGCGCTTGATGAAGTCCGCATCGGGTTCTTCGAAGCGGAAGTTGTACTTGTGCTCGAACTCCGCCTGCTTCTCCAGCTCCTGTTCGTCCTCGGACAAGGGAGCGGTTTCGCCTACGATCTCGTCGTAGGTGGGAATGGCGGACGCATCTGTGTTGGCATAGCCCTTGTTGAGGATGTAGTCCCTGAGGAAGCTCTCGCCCTGCGTCAGTTTGCTACTGTTCCAGTACTGCTTCAGTGGTTCCAGCTGCTCCTTGTCCTTTTGCTGGATGTCCTCCTGCTGCCCCGCCAGCCACTTGGCGAAGTCCGCCTCCTCGGCCTCTGTTTGCTCCTTGGTCTTGCTGCGTTTCTTGAATATGCCGCCGAACTCTTCGTCCTCGCCATCGTCCTCCTGATTCATCACGCTCCGGAACTCGGCCTTGAGGCGTCGCTCCTCCTCGACGGCGGTGGGAGACTGTGCCCGCTGATATTCCTCCTCATCCTTCTCCTGCTGCTCGTCGTCCGAGCTCTCGAACTTGCCATTGTGCTCGAGTATTACTTTCCTCTCATAATCCTTCAGGGTGACTGGTTTGGACTTCTTCTTCTTCTTGGGCGAAGACTCCCCCTCCTTGTCCTCCTCATCGCTGGAGGGTTCGCTAAAGAATCGCGCGTCCTTATCGTAGATTCGCGGGTCTTTGCTCTTCAGGGAGGAAAGCGTCTTGAAGAAATCCTGGTCAAACTTGGGGTCCACCTCATCCTCCTCGGATGACTCGCTGTCGCTGTCGAATTCAGATTCGGAGACGTCCAAGCCCCGATCTTTATCTAAAATAAGAAAAATTAAGAATTTGTGCTATGATTGTTATGTTCGCGGTTTACATTTCTGGAGCAGCTCCTTCTTGCGCAGGTTGTTGTAGGTCTTGGCATAGTCCTGGTTGGTGGTCAACTGCAGATCATCTCCTTCATCATCCGAGCCCTCGAATAGATTATTATTCATAGTATTGTTTATTTTCCCGGATTGGTTTATAAAAACTCTCGCACTTCCACACGTGTTTACGGTAACAGTGAATGTAAACTAACAGAGCCGCTGTTATCGCTAGAGATGTGCGAACGAAAGGAGTGATTTTAACGCCAAGACGTGACTTCAATAAAATAATTTAAATAACGTTGCTGAAATTGATTTAATAACTAAATGTGACGGTTAAGTTTTTTATTTTGTAGGGCATTTGGTAAATACTACTCAATCTACAAATAGTTATTAATTTGTAATTAGTATTTACAACCGTGACCCCTATCGATTCAGTCATCAAACTTTTGTCATACCTAAGATTTTATATTTACAATTTTTGCAAGTTTTGTAAATTACCGTAAAACTTAAGCAATTTAGCAACATTCCAAATAAATGGCAGAGACACCGGAACCACAGGCGGCCTTGAGCACCTCCTCCTCCACGCCCGCTGACAAGGACTCCTCCAAGAGTAAGATATCCCCACCTTTTTCTGCTATCACAAAGGTGTTATCATTCTTTGGGGGGTTTTGTTATCTTAGTTTGTGTCCTCCTCAACGCCACGGGAAATGTCCCCATCATCAAGAAGCGCACATGGACCGTGGATCCGAATAAAACCGTCAGCTGGATTCAGAAGTTCATCCACAAATTCCTGAAACTGGACGCCAACGAGCAGATTGCAAGTACCATTTAAAACCCCACCCAGAACGCCTATCTCATCGCAAATCTTTATACTGCAGTTTCTGTACGTTAACCAGACGTTCGCCCCTGCCCCAGACCAGATAATCAAGAACCTGTACGAGTGCCACGGGACAAATGGCAAGCTGGTGCTCTATTACTGCAAGAATCAGGCATGGGGCTAAATCGATACGCACTTGACTTGGCTAAATCTTAAGTATTTATTGTGTAATTTAATTAATGTGAATAAGCTGATGTTGCGAACTCGTTTTCACACTTTATTTCCCCCAAAACGGGGGCCTAACAATTGTATTTAAATGAATATTACAAGGGATCTAGTCTCCACGCAGAGCCTCCAGCTCGTCGGCAGCCTCTTTGGATACCCTGTGGTACTTGGCCACCGAGGGTCGGTAGTAGTAGGCCTGGTAATCGTTGCGCTCGGACATCTTACGGCGCACTTGCTCCTCCAGAAGGCTACAAAAATAAACAAGGAGAAATTATAGCAGGGATCGGTTTTCAGTGGACCTTTCAAACTTGCCGAATCTGCGCCTTCTCGTTCTCCTCAAACAGGTAGTGCAGGGATTTCTCGTAGTTCTGCTGCTGTGAGTTCAACAAGTAGCGGGCAATGAAGCGGGAGATAGGGTGCTGCAATGGAGAACGGAGAAATTTAATTGAAAGGCTATTCAGCAACCCCTTAATTCTATTGATAGAATCGCTGATTGTTTATCACTAGATAATCGGTAGATGTAGCCTCCTGTCATACCTTCTCGTACTCCCAGTGCTTGGGCTCATAGTCCTCTGGAATCTCCGCCAGCTGCGCAGGGCCCACAAAGATGTTTGCGTAGAGAACCAGTCCAGTGACCGGAATCAGACCGAGCATTACGTAAAAGTGCATCAGATCCTTGAACTTGTCCCACTGGAAGCGCGACGGCTTGATGGTCATGTGGTGGTGTCCATGATCGCCGCCCATCCTGCGCAGCTGTTGTTGCAGGGCTAAAAATCCAGAGTAGTTGGTTGCGTAATGTGGAATGTGTTTACGGCGATCGCTGCCCGGCAAACTCACCATTCCGGCAGGCGGGAGTCTGGAGGACAGCCCGGAAGTTCGCGAACTTGGCCGCCGGCGTCAGCAATCGGCTCCAACCGACCATTTTAATCTATTTTGATTTTTAATTCACGATTTTGGAGCTGGTCGCGTTAAAGATGTGAGCTGCACAGCAGCGAGTGTTTTGAGGTATCGATAACAGGAGCGATAAATCACGAGTCGCACGCACGCATACAAAAAAGTTCCATACACAATTTTCAGAATTAAAAATGATTGATGACATTCGAAAATACTCAAATAAATTTTATGAATTCAAATTATTGTCAAAGTGCCATAATTGAAATCTTTCCCATGGACTTTTACGATTTTTTGTTTAAAGTCGCGCACCTTATTATTTACGGCGATACCAAAAATCTAAACCGCATGCTCGATTCGATTTGCATTTATTTAAAGTTCTTTTGTTTTTATAATAAGTAAAATATAAGTGTCCTACGTAACACTTTCAAAACTTTGCGGTAGTGCTGGAAAATATTCACGGTATCAGTAAAATCGTTATTAGCATGATTCAAATATTTAAGGTGTCTCATCGGTAGAGCTGCCCTCTAATGAGAACGATATTTTTGCCATTGCTTTCCCTTTCTACCATGACTCTCTGAGAACGAAGAGAGACTCCTTTATAATAAATCCCTTTCCTCTCTTCTCTTCAAGGCAAGGGCTCTCTGCATTATTAGCGTACTGGTGGCCTGCTTCCGCTATAATTCTCAACGTGTTCTATCTGTCGGCAACTGGTAACCGCGCAGAATACTGATGAGGAACACCTCTTTATTCTTCTTCCTCTGCACATGTGAAACAGCTAAATTAAGATTCAATTAAATTCATGCTAGAATTAGAACTAAAATACTTAAAAACAAATCAATAAACAAATATACAATACAAAGTAAATAAATAAATTCTAATACTAGCAAGAGAGCTGAATATGTATCGCCCAGTAAAAGCTGATGAACTACCTTATCTAATTGTATCATGTTATTAAGTATCGATAGTTTAAGTAAATCGCTAGACTTTACCATCACTATTCATCCACAAAAACAACGTCTGGAAGTAAAATTAAGGAAAACTTTTTTTTAGTAGAAAAAGGTACTTTTATGCCGCATTCTGACTCACAAAAAGAGTACAAACTCCAGGAATATGTGAAACAAAAGAGGGTGCCATTAAATAAGTGGAAGTCAAGTAAACTGGTATGATTTAGTGAGGCACCACCCGCCCAGTTTGCTGATAAAAGCTCATAGCGCACAAAAAGTAAATATCATTAAGTGATGGCAAAACACAAATGCGCAGTTTGTTTGCAAATAATTGCCATTGCGCTGTTTGCGTGTGCTTGTTAACAATTTCCCATTTTCCTGCAAGGAGCTTGTGCAATTTTACTCCTGTGTGTGTATGTACCTACACTGGCGGGACAAAGGAGCAGGCCTACTCCCTTTTACAGTGGTTGAGAAAAGGAGCAGTACTCTTCTTGTAACAGTGGTGACGGAAGGGATGCGTAGTTGCAAAAGTGTTTCGTACTTAAATTATTTACAGTGCACAAAATAAAAATAATAAAAGCAATTCAAATTACAACAGCAATTTATACAGAAATCATTCATATATTAGTTTCTCTGAAAGCCCTACTTCCCTCTTAAGATAAAAGTTGAATTTCCAATTTCCAATAATTTTACCACAAATGGCTATCACTTATATACAAATATTTTATGTGCTTGTGTGATTTTGTACAACTTTGTGCCTGGAGCTGCGATAAGCAGTCCAACATGTTTCATTCTGTGTTGTTATCTGTCATGAATAACTCATTTGTCTCGCCACCGCTGCCATGCCCATTTGTAGCGCCCCCACTGTATGTGAACCCCGCAAGGTGGGCGCCTTCCAGGGCCAACTTAAACTTTGGCCAAATCCATTCCGTTCGAATGCACGGCTGTGAATCAGCCAGTACCAGTACCACTGCCACTGCCATTCCAATACCAACCCGCAGCAGCGAATAATCAAGAAAGTCAAGAAAACTAGCTAGCTAGCTGGCTGTGACGTCATCTCGATAGAGTACTGGGACCGCTGCTTATGGCTAATTTATTCTCGCATTTCAGCCGCAGTATATATTCCACATGCCAATATAATCGACTGAGACACGTCCTGCGTCACCGCGAGAATTCCAATCACATCGAACGGATACGGATAGCACCCGAACCGAACACTTGCCCACCCAACCACCACCACCCAGCACACCCGCAATGGACTCCCATTCGCGTTTCACACCGAGATTACCAGGTAAGTCCGCCGGCCGCTTGGCCAAGTCTTGCTTCTCGATTCGAATACCTAGTTTTGATCTTTGGTTTCGTAACTGCTTAGCATTTTGAGCGCAATTTCAAGCGATTTGCCTTGTGGGTCGCCGCTAAGAAATTCCCAAAACAATGACAGAAACGAACAGGTGAACCTCGTTAACTATAAATAATAGTTTTTCCAAAAATTGTAACAACTAAATCGAAATGTACTTATATTAATGGAATTAATAGAATTTTAACTTCTTAAAAAATATTAAAAACAAAGGAATAACAGGTTTGAAAATATTAAATACTTTTCTTTGAACTGCAATAAAGCTCCTGGTATTTATTTAAGTTCTTCAAATATTAGGTACCTAAATTCTAGTTAGTTTAACCCAATGCAACTTTGTAGTATGAAAATCCACCTTAGGCAAGTTCACCTTTAGACGGGTTTCCCCCACTAATCTGTGTCTTAAGTTTTGGGAATCATTTGGCCGCACCGCTTTGTTTTCTTTTCATTACCGTATTGTAGCTTTTCTTTGAGGGGGAGAGCAGTGGCCCCGTTGGAGAACTAACTAACTAACAGTAATAGCCAGCAATTAAAACTAATTTTTGTGCCCCGCCCCCGCCTTACCTCTTGCCTAACCCCCGTAACCGCCCCGTAATCCAACCTCTTTGTTTTTGGTATCAAGTTGTGCTACTAACCCCATTTCAAACTGTAAAACCCAGCCTATATGGACAGCTCACAGTCTCTCTCTCTCTCTCTGTACATACTTACATATATATCTTGCATAAATATATTACTATCCGACATGTTTGCTTGGTTTGTTGTGGATCCTTTGTTACTACTTTTCGCTAGCTGTGTTGGTTGCGTTTGTGTGATCGTTATCCCTAGACCTAGACCTAGCTTAGAGCTCCTAATCCTAATCCAATTGTCTCTGTTCTGTTGTTCTGTTCAGTAATTGTCTGCCAATAATAATAATAATAATAGCGAAACAGTAAGATTGTTGATTATCTAGCCAATCAGATGCCAACGTACTCATCAAATTAAATTTCTCTGATTCATGTCTATTCACTTACTCAAACTCAATCCGAACTAAACTAAAGTTGCCTCAGGCCGTCAAAATACTTAAGTGAAAGCATTACTTGTAAGATTACGTTTTTGGAATACCAGTCCGCCCCAGGGAAACTTACGAGATTCACAAATGCCTTACCTCTCGCACCCCAAGGTCCCGCCATCAATCCGATCGTCGACAACTCGGACGAGCCCCAGCCGAGTCTCTCCGATCTGCACGACTTTGAGCCGAAGCTAGAGTTTGACGATACGGAGCTGCTGGCTCCCTCACCGCTGGAAAGTAAGTAGGAACATCCCTCTTAGCCCGGGGAGTCACCGAAAAGTATAAAATTAGGCGAAGGAACTTTGGAGAAACTGTTTAAAACGATTTCTGTGACTTCCCTGAAACTATAAACCCACTAACAGACTCTCTAATTCATCCCCAGAAGATGTTATGGTCGGTGACTTTGTACTGGCCGATGGTGAGTAGGCAAATAATCTCCTCTTGGTCGATGCATTACCTCTCTCACTTCGTGCAGATCCAGAACTAGAGCCCGAAGAGGATGTGAATCCTTTGGAAGACGATTTCGAGGACCAACTCAGGGATCAGTCCGAGACCTTTCAGGCGCCCAAAAACAAATGCGATTTCCTGGGCACCGACAAGCAGGGTCGTCACATTTTCGGCATTTACGCGTCACGCTTTCCCGAAAAATCCCAGCTCGAGGCCTTCGTGCGGTAAGTTAAAACCTGATAGCACCTTCTCCTATCTAACTTTGTCCCTTCCCGCAGTGAAATCATCAAGGAGATTGAACCGTTTGTAGAGAACGATTACATACTCGTGTATTTCCATCAAGGCCTCAAGGAGGACAACAAACCATCGGCGCAGTTTCTGTGGAACTCGTACAAGGAGCTTGACCGCAACTTCCGCAAGAATCTGAAGACTCTGTATGTGGTGCATCCGACGTGGTTCATACGGGTCATCTGGAACTTCTTCAGCCCCTTCATCAGCGACAAGTTCCGCAAGAAGCTAGTCTACATCTCCAGCCTGGACGAGCTGCGCCAGGCGCTCGGCCTGAACAAGCTGAAGTTGCCGGACAACATCTGCGACCTAGACGACAAGCTGAACCCCACTCGGAAGCCATCGACGCCGCCACCCCACAGCAGCAGCAGCATAAATGCATCCCGGCAGCAGCAGCACAAAATGGCGACGACGCATCAATTCGGTGTGCCCCTGAAGTTCATCGTGATGAACAGTCCCTGCCTGAACTCCATACCGCCGATCGTGCGCAAGTGCGTGGACTCGCTGTCGATCACGGGCGTGATAGACACTGAGGGCATATTCCGGAGATCAGGCAATCACTCTGAGATTATGGCGCTCAAGGAGCGTGTCAATCGCGGCGAGGATGTGGACCTGAAGAGCGTGAATGTCCACGTCATCGCCGGCCTGCTAAAGAGTTTCCTGCGAGACCTCGCCGAGCCGCTGCTCACCTTTGAGCTGTACGAGGATGTGACTCGATTCCTGGACTGGCCCAAGGAGGAGCGTTCGAGGAACGTGACCCAGCTGATACGCGAAAAACTGCCCGAGGAGAACTATGAGCTGTTCAAGTACATCGTTGAGTTCCTGGTGCGCGTGATGGACTGCGAGGACCTCAACAAGATGACCTCCTCCAACCTGGCCATCGTGTTTGGCCCCAATTTCCTGTGGTCGCGCAGCACCAGCACCTCCCTGGAGGAGATCGCCCCCATCAATGCGTTCGTCGACTTTGTGCTGCAGAACCACAAGGATATCTACTTGATCGACGTCAATCAGCGCACGGTGTCCGTCGACTAGCGACTGGTCGCCACTCACACCCACAAACAAGTCCGTAATTGTAAATTGTTTGATTTTAATGTTAGTCCTAAGTAAACCCATGGTTAGCGAAGAAAAAAAAAGAACACACAAACTAGAGCAGATGGCAGTTTCGTGTATAAAGTGTACTGTAATCCTAAGTTGAATTTTAAACTGTGTGTGCGTATGTGTGAGAACTGCTTGTAGCCCCAACTCCACGCCAACCTCCACCCTCCCCCGGATCACATTTAGTACGATTGATTTACCAAAGACATTTGCTTGTGCTCGTCTGTCCCAGCATCGAGCAGAGGAGAAATTCGATATGAGATGTTATATTATTATGTATTATGCAATAAACGCACATTCCCCATAACCGGAACAAACGAATCTTGGTTGCGTTGCTGAATGCACCTCGCGCACGTATGTAAGTGGAGTTGTGGCCAACTCGAACTCGAAAATCGTATGTGTAGAATTTTGAATTTCCTTATAGTCATACAAAAAAACAATTTTTATATAATAACGGTATTGTTAAAAATAAAGTCAAATGTTAAAACACGAATACGGCTGTATTTTTATCACTATGTGGGTTTGATTTAAATTCTTCACTAGTTCCCAGAAAATTACTTTGTTTTATTCCTAGAACTAAATCTAACAGGAAAGAAATCGAATTAAGTTTCGTTGAATTCTAGAATAGTTTATTTAGCTTTAAATGATCAATTCATTCTGTTGAATTCTAGAATGGGTTATTAAGCTTTTCATATTTTAGCTTTAAATAAACCATTCTAGAATTCAACAGAACTTGTTTCGATTTTACTTAAGTATCTCATTATTTACTTTCTATTTGCTGATGATCGGTGTTTAACGACGCATCAATTCGGTGTGCCTCTGAAGTTCTTCGTGATGAACAGTCCCTGCCTGAACTCAATTCCGCCGATTCAATTTACCGATTTCTCAAAGAATGCCCATTAATCAATCATAAAGTATAATAAGATGTTCGGTGTAGAAACAAGAACAAATTACATTGGGATTAGCGGCGAGAAACAAACTCAATGAAATTGTTGTTGGCGAGCTCGGTCTTATCCGTATAGGACGGCGACACAAAGAGGAATGTGCTAAATTGTTTGTGTTTAGCGCCGTGGGATCGGAAACCTTACCTGTGGGATGGGATCACACCAGGGATCGCAAACTACAGTTATGAGATAAATAAAAATTGGACCCAAAAAAATGACTGCGATGATAGAAAAATTATGCATACTTCCCTGCGTTGCAAATACCATGGAAAAATTATAATTATAAAACTATAATTTTTCTTCCTAAAAACACACATTTTTGGGGACCACACTTGCAGATAATCGCAAGCGAATTTATTATTGATATCAAAACAAATTGGTCCAGTTTGGAATATTAAATAGATCATTAGGGGTCACACGTAGTCGACTTAAATGGCTTAAATGTTGATGTTCTTCAGCTTGCGGTTCAGTTCGTTGAACTTGAGGATTTTACGCACAAAGAAGTCGCCATAACGATGCGACACCTTGGTGTCGGCAATGTGGATCATGTCGTCGTCAATGTAGAAGTCCAGCTGTAAGAAGGGAAACCCAATTAGCCACCGATCATTAACAGTATGGATATAATATAGACGCACCTCAGAGCCCGACTTGAAGGTGCCCTCCAGGCCACTGGGTCCCTTGCTCCACACCAGGTTGCGCATCTTGTGCTTGAAGCAGAGCAGGCGGATCAGCAGCTTCGAAACGTCATCGTCGCTGGCATTGGGATCGATGAAGGAAGCCAGCTTCGCCAGGGGCAGGGTCGTGTACAGCTTCAGATACGAACGCGTCGTGGGCAGATCCTTTTGCTGACGAACCTCGTCCATGAACACCAGCAACTGGTGCTCCATGGGGTCCTTCACATAGTCCTCCATCGGCGCATCGGCGGCCGGGGGGCAGGGGCTCACGAATCGGGGACAGGCGAAGACAAAGAACGATTTGAAGACATCCAGGTCGCCGCACTGCATCTTGAACATGGCGTCGTGGTAGTTCTTCTCGCGCAGCACCTGCTGGATGGACTCGTCGATGCACTGGGGATGGAGCACCAGGCAGATGGCCAGCAAATGGTACATCTGCTCGGCCTGCTTGTTGATCTGGTCGTTCTGGTACGAGCGCGTGCTGTACAGCTGCTTGGTGCGCTGAATGTACAGCAGGATGTCCGAGAAGGTGCGGATGGCGTCGGCATAGCGGCGCATCATCATGTAGGCGAAGCCCACGTAGTAGGACGTGGAGATCTGGCAGGCGGGGATGTGCGAGTAGGCGGACTTCTTGTGGATCTCGATGGGCTCCAGCACCTTGATGGCCTGGTAGTAGTCGCCCAGCAGCGAGTGCACGCGCAGCAGGCCCACGAGGGAGAAGTAGCCCAGCATCTTGTAGAAGGAGAGCTTGCCAAAGTCCCCGGCCACGGTCTGGGGATCCACGCCCTGGGAGATGGCCTCCAGCTGCTTCTTGATGTTCGAGATGTCCACCAGGGAGTGCAGCACGTTGAGGATGCAGAGAATGCTCCACACGTTGCTGTGGTTCACGCACAGCTGCTGGATCTCATCCTCCGACTTGTCCGTCAAGCGGGCACTGCAATGAGTACACACTTAGCTACGTTCACGGTGACTAAGAAGGGCTACTCACCGATATTGCGCAAAGTTCTGGAACTGGTACACGAACTCATCGACGAGCTCCCACAGCCAGATGTCGGGCAGCTCCAGCATCACCGGATTCTGGGCCGATATGATGAGGTTGAAGAAGTCGCAGTAGTTGAAGAACGAGTTTATGCGCTGCTCCAGCTTGGGGCCACCCTGGATGCGGGCGTGGATGTGGCGGTAGTACAGCTCCTTGTACAGGATCAGGAAGACCTTGTCGTTGTCCACGATGGCGGCCACCTCCTGCTCCTCCGGCCAGGCGGTCTTGTCAAAGTGGTGGTCGCTGATCTGCGGGAAGGTGTTCTCGTACATGTTCTGGATGTCGTACAGATTGCCCTCCTTGATCGCCTGGCAGAAGTTGATGAGGAAGTACTTGACGTTGTCCGGCATCCGACTGGCGTAGTAGTTACGCTCGTACTCCATGTCCAGCTGCGGGTCCCCGGTGTGCGCGAAGTCATCATAGTACTCCTGGAATCCGGCAATTTCAATGAGTTTCAATATTTTACATTTGGTTGGGGCAGAAAAGTTGGGTTATGTTGTCGGCGGGGCCTCGGCTCAGATCTAGGGCCTTACTGAACTCCCGGCACTCACCGAATTGGGTGGGTATTCGTCTCCGCCGTACATTGTCGCAGTTTTATCTTCTCCTGGTCTACACAAAACGAAAAGCCGATCAAAATCCTACAGAATCTGACAACACGCCAACAAAATTTTGGCGAAAAGGGAGCTAGGGACAGTGTTGCCAGATGAAAATTTTACTTTCCCCCTAAAAAATCTCAAATAGTCATTATTTACCCCTAAAAAATCCAGTCTTCCCCCTAAATTTAAAAAAAAATGTTAATGAAATCAAAACTCAATAAATTCGATTTATTTAATTTATTTATTTTGTAATAATTGCTATTTACAAATATATTTATGCTACAACGAAATAGGTCTTTGAATTATTTATTCAATTATTAATTGGATTTACAAACAAATTTATATTAAAAATGTAATAATGTTGACAGTTGCAATTGTCGATTTCTTCACATTTAGCTAATTTTAAAGGTACTTAATTATATTTTTAAAGCATTAAAATAAAAAAAAACTCATGAAGATATTTTTGTAAATATAGTAAAGTAAATTTATAGCTTTACATTTCGTTTAGATTCCCAGATTTTTGCATTTTACTAAATTAAGTCAAAATCGACTTTTATTTTGAGTACGTTTGCGGCATGGTTTTATAACTTAAAACTTAAACTTGATTAACACCATTATTAAGAATGGAGCTAACACAATGCTAATACCAAATAAATAGTTTTACCATTATTTTTATTTTTTTGTTGCAACTGCTACACAATTTGTAGCAACTTTTATTTTCGAAATCTAGCTATTTTTGGTCCGGAGATTCGGTCAGCACTGCTTGGGTCTGACCAGATGGCATTTTTAAAAACATTACGCCACGGTCACACTGGCAGCGAGACGGACGAGACGTACGTGTGTCATCCGCGTTAATTATTTTTTTAATTCAAACGAAACTCTTCCGAAGTGGGCGTGAGCTGGCGGAGTGCAGTGCAACAGGGCGTCTTCCCCAAAACCGTTAAATCCAAATAAAAACAGACGCGGAACGGGAAATAAGAACTCAAAGCGAGCAGCTTGGACTGGACGCGTTGCCATAAATCACCAACTTTTTCCAGCCCGAAAAGTGCATTTGCCAGCGGCAGTTTTGTGAAGCATTTCCCGGAGAGCGTATATAAATGTGTTTCTAAATCGATTACCCGGAAGTTCTCTACATAAAGCCTCCAAGATGAGGCCTCCCAGGAGCAGTTCGAAAACAGCATTGGCTTCGCTTCAGTTTGGATTACTTTGCCTCCTATTGCTGGCCAATAATGGCATTAAATCCGTGCAAGCAGGTAAAAAACGGTGTTATAACTTGAAAAATCAAAGAATTGTGCTGTGTTCCGTTGAATTTTATTTAGAAAATGTGACATAAAACGTCTGATTGTTTGTAAGCCAGAATTTGGGCGTGTTCCCCAAAGCTGAAGACTCGCTCCTCCATTCCCTCTTGCTCCGTGCTTCGCTTTTAAACTCGCTCTTTCCGATCGCGAGAGAGCGCCAGAAAGAGAGGGGGAGAGAGCGATCCAACCGTTGCTTACGAACAGCGTTGGCAAAACAAAAACGACAACTAACAACGCCCGTTTTCTTCTCGCTTCTTCTAAAGCTGTACTTGCCCTTACATTTTTGTAGATTTTTTACGGCTGAATAATGCCGTCGGGCTTTAAGCATTTGCCGGTCGCATCCCTGCAATCCGTAATTATGCGGCTTTTGTACTGCGCATGCGGCGAAAAAAGCATCTGCTGATTTATGATGCTGCCGGAGCACGTGTTTTATCATCTTTCCATATGTCAACAGAGCTGAGCTCCTTGTTTTCACCGATATTAACCCCTTACCCCGGGTTACTCGCCTATCAAAATAAAAATAAAGAAGTATATTAGATAATACTCCAGAAATTAAATTATTCTTTGATCGTGAATCATTACAATTTAACATTCTATCTCTTCCATATGTCAACAGACTGACACTATTTCTATTTAACGATTCTATGTTTTAGTAGCCTGAAAACAAACAATCCCGCGATAATATGCAAACATTTTTATGACTAAAAATAAACAACGGCCCACAATTAATTCGCCACTTTCACGCCTTGGAACGTCAAGAGCAGACAGCAGACAAATTTCCCACTTTGATAATTTATTTCAGTACTTATTGGTCCGAGAATGGCATCATTCACACTTCGAGTTTCCCCCCAGATCAGCGGAAATGGCTTTTCGAGCCTCGTCATATTTGTTTCATGGAGAACATTAGCCAGATTTTGCATTTTATTCAGCACCATTTATTAGGCAATTATGTAGCGTAAAAGTAGTTCAAACTAGCTGCTCCCATATTGATTATTTGCCAGGAGATTGTCGTGCGTGTTTCGCTCTGTTTCTTGCCGGGCTTATCAGGTTGATTTTCCCACTTCTCCCAAATGGCTCAAAGTCAGCTTAAAGTGCGCACGAACTCCGGATGACCTCGCAAGGGTTGTTTTCCCCCACGCCCACGGGCCGGGAAGTGCCAGTATGTTTGCCTAGGAGGAGCTCAACGCTGCACCCATTGTAAAGCACATCTTGGGGGTTGCAACTGACAGGGGCAATTGTCTGGATTTCCGGCACGACCTGCCCCGCACTTTGCTCGTCACGGATCCTGGGGGCCACAAGACTCTCGTCACCAGCAAATATTATGGTGCAAATATGCGACAAGAATCTCTGCACAGTAAGACATCCATAACTCGAACAAATGTGCAATAAAAAGATGAATGATTTTCCTCGAACTAAGATATTTATACTGCAAATCGACCATATATTCCCCCATTCAGCCTAAATTAAATTTATTCATTACAAACTGATACTCACTCTGGCTATAGTTATCCATAAAACATTATTCCGGGAAAGAAGCGAATATTTACCCTTCAGACTGGACTAATTTTGTTTACGTATTACTTATTGATGTGGCTTTATTTATGGCCTCAATAAAAAGCGGCCACTGGAACGATTATGACCCGAGAGAAGTACTTAAAATTATTGGCCGCCATCCAAACAGACTCTTCATATCTCAATTTTAATTATGCCAGTGACAGTTTGCCTTCACTTTTCACCAACATTGTTCAATCGTATATGGGTCACGGAAGTCTGGATATTTATAGATCGGTCTTGTCTTCTTTCAGATGCCTTCACAGATTACTTCTCCGACTATGAGTGCAACCAGCCGCTTCTGGAAAGAGCAGTGCTCACGGCCACATCATCGCTGTCGGAACGAGGACCGGATAAAGCCCGTTTGAATGGTGAGTAATACTTGCATTTTCTTCTATATATTTATTTCGTTCTTGATTTTGTTAGTTCAGTTGCTAAATTATATTTCAGTTGTTATATTAGCCAATATTATTATTTTTAAATGCTGCCCCAACGCCATGGAAACTCGTGTTTTATATTGATGAGAAATATATTAATTGTTTCCCTAAGATCGATCCCTAAATAAGTCGCCACCAATCATTATATTTGAATATTTAGAGCTTTTCCCTTTATAATTTGGCTGATTAAAAGGTTGATTAAAGAGAATTTTAATTCCCAATTAGTTTGCTGGTAAATTTCTAGATTAATTTATAATTCAGTATTAAAATTCAGTTAATCTTAAAATATTAACACACATCATATAATCATGATTTATGATATTTCTGAAAGCACAAGAAAACTGTAAACCCCTCATGATACAGCTGCGGTCAAAATAATAGTAGTGCCCAGTAAGGCTATATAAAATCCACAAAAAAATAACTTTGTAAGCTCTTTAAAAAAATTATTTTAATTTTCATTAAAGCTTAACTAATAGTAGATGTTAATAACACATAACAACTTGAAATTACTCAAAAGAATTATTAAGGAAAAATATAAATGTTGAATTTGACGAAAATTGAGTCGGTCAAAATAATAGTAGTGAAACTTTTGAAAAATTACCACATCCTAAAAAAATTATTTAGGAATACCTGATTGATTGATTATTATAGATCCATGGATAAGAATTTTTTTGAGTATTAGTTAAATATCCTTTATAGACAATAAGGACTCCTCAGCGATTTTCCCTGGAATCAACTGAGATT
>VNJZ01005483.1:0-33943 GCA_008042795.1 Drosophila asahinai | reverse complement strand
GGCATAGCGTCTAAGTCGAACCTAAACAAAATACGAGTAGCGCAAAGCAAGATTATAAGATCGATTTGTAATGCCCCCTGGTTCATGAGAACCAGAGATATTGAAAGAGATCTCAAAATCCCAAAGATAGGCGATGTTTGTCGTGCACATGCTGAAAATTACTTCAGACGCCTTGGCTCTCATCCTAACTCCCTGGCGAAGAGGCTAACATGGAGACCAACAAGAAGAAGACTAAAAAGAAATCACCCACATGACCTTCCAAGTCGAAGTCTAAATTGACAATGAAATTAATTAATGTATAATCTTGTATACCAACACTTGTTATCCCCTATATTTACAACCTGCTCAAGCTGCCACATAGGTAGCAGAGACCGCCCACAGTCGATTCTTACTAAAAATGGACACCCCTCTTCAACAACAATCCATCGATTCGGTATCGATGAGGAAGACTGCTGGAGCAACTCCTCCCGAACTACGGGCTTTATTACGTGATAATATAATGGACGGCTTAAAAGCCGGCAGTACATCCAGATGGGCTCCTACAAGCTGCACCTCAACCTGTACTGTAGCATCCTCGATCTCATCTTCATTGACGTAAGCCTAAAAATTAAAAATATTGTTTCAAGCTAGGTTATAAGTATTAAATAAATAGTGTAGCATACTTTTAGGCTTGTTACAAGCTTCATACAAAATATTGAATAAATAGTGAAGCATACTTTTAGGCTTATTAGAAGCATAGAAATATGCTATATTATAAATGTTGAATTAATAGTGTAGCATACTTTTAGGCTTGTTACAAGCTCTTTAAATGTTTTGAATAAATAGTGAAGCATACTTTTAGGCTTGTTACAAGCATAGAAATGTGCTAAATTATAAATATTGAATAAATAGTGTAGCATACTTTTAGGCTTGTTACAAGCCTAAATATACGGTACATTAAGGCGGTTGTTGGCTTTTAATAGCCAGGATAACTTCTTGGCCTTTCCTTCTAATGCGCTTTTGGTGATCTTGAGTTTTCCAAATGTCACACGGGAATCCAAAGTCACTCCCAGATATGTGTGTTCGGTTCTTTGTTCAAGAAGCTTGCCATTTATAAATAGTCCTCTTCCCCGCCAAAGGCTTAAATATAAAGATCTGATTGGGGTTGCTAGGAGTAAATATATATTTTAGAAAGCTTTAAGGGATTGGGAACAGTTATCAAACACTAATCAAGCCAACAAAGGTATCGATAGTTGGGAATCCTTTTAAAAAATTCATAGTTTACATTATTAAAATGGGAAATACTGACCTTAAACTTGAAAACATACTTTAAAACTTCTTAATTTATCAAAATAGACTTATAATTTCGACCTTCATTCAGAACTTGCAAGCTAAAAAATATGGATTTAAAATCTCTTTTCATAAGCACATGGGGGTAAGGGATAGCTTTGAGTAATTTACGGATATATAAGGGATATAATACAGCTGGTGCTGAGCACTTAGTTCAAGGCTGTTGAGGTCAGGACGGCCACGCCTCGCTCGTAGAAGCTGTGAGAGTCCTGGCCAGCGGCCACTGCCAGGTCCACGGTGAACAGCAGCTCGGTGCGCGTGGAGTTCAAGTAGACCGGCAAGGTCAGCTTGCTGATGCGCGGCTCCGAGGAGATCCTTGAGGGGAAATTTGAATCAATAAAGCACTCTACAACGACCATTCCCGTATACTTACTTCACCCACTTCAGGATGGTCACGGGCAGATCCATCATGATGGTGGAGGCCAGCAGCAGCTCGTTGTTCTTGCACTGGGCTCCCTGCAGCTTCAACCCGGTCACCCCGAAGCAGCAGTCCTTCTGGTCGGTCTTCAGCCCGGCATCCGTGATGGTCACCTCCAGGGCCAGCTCCTCCAGGGACCAGCTATTGGCCTGGGCCACGCACTGCCTGGTGGCGGTGATGTAGGCCTCCGGGTTGAGCAGGCCGCCCAGCCAGACGGGGAAGCCCTGCAGCTCCTTGGCGCCCGCCTGCGAGACCAGCTGTGACACCTTCTGCAGCTGCTGCACCCGGTTGCTGAAGTCCGTAATCCACTGGATCACCGTGCAGCCGGCCGGGACCGTGTATCGCTTCCAGCCCTTCGGGATGATGCCGCGCACCAGCTCCGACAGCATGGAGCGGTGGTGGTTCGTCTGCTTCTTTTCGCCCTGGCAGATGAGCACCACATCCTGCAGATCTAGGATCACCGTCTGCAGCAGCCGGGCGCCGCTGGTCACCTCGCGCTCGAAGTAGCGGTACAGCGGGTCCTTGATGTTCTCCACCGTGCGCTTGAGCACCTGCAGGCTCTTCGGCAGCAGCTCCAGCCAGGCCGTGGCCGAGTTGTGCAGCGTCTTCATCCAGGAGGGACGGCCATCCTCGCCGCGGCCCACCGCCAGGGCGGACTCGGACTGGTCCTCCACGCTGTAGGCCAGCTCGTCGTCATCCTCCAGCTGCTGCATCTTGAGCAGCTTGCTCACCAGATCGGTGCCGCGGGTGGTGAGCAGCACCTTCTCCGCGTTGTTGGGCAGTCCGAGCCACGAGGGCGTCTGGCGATCGGTGAGGTTCTCGATCCACTTCAGGAAGTGGTCGCGCCGCGTGCCGTCCGGCATGGTGATGTGCCGCAGGCCCCCGGAGGCCCCGTCCACATTGGCCACCAGGGCAAAGTCCGCCTCGAAGCTGCGGGCGGTGAAGAGCTTCTTCAGGAAGGAGGTCAGCAGGCGCTGGTCGAAGTCGTTGTCGATCTTGCCGCCGTAGATGGACTGCGAGAGGAGGGTGACCAGAGCATCCCATGGCACCTTCTCGGGCGGCAGGTTGGTGCGACCCATGGCCGTGGTGTCGATCCAGGTGTCCAGCGTGTCGCAGGCCACACGCAGATCCGACTCGTTGAACTCGTACTTCTTGGCCCAGCCCAGCGGCACGTAGCGCAGGCGCTCCTGGACGATGGCGTGGAACCAGGCCAGCAGGAAGTACAGGCGGGCCCGCTCGCTGGGGGTCTTCATCATGCGCGCCGCCGGCACCGTGGAGAAGGTGCGCAGCAGGTTCGCCCGGATGCCCGGCGGCGGCTCGAACACAAAGATGCGTCCGGCACGGAGCAGATTCACCGGGACCTTGGGATTGATCTCCATGGTGAGGAAGAGGCGGAAGCCCGAGTGCGGCTGCAGCGAGTGCATCTTCTTCTCCAGCTGCACGAGCCACTGCGGCGCCAGGTGGACGTTCTTGAGGAGCACCCAGCGCCCGCTCTTGCAGGCCATGTTGATGGCGCGCTCCGCCTGGTTGAAGCCCTCGGCGGAGCCGATGGCGATGCTGGAGATCTGCTTGTTCTGCTCCGCGGCCAGATCGTCCACGCGGCCGGAGGCATCGAAGCCGGGCACCGAGCAGAGCAGGGCCGGGGTATTGCAGTTCAGCTGCTTGTCCACCACGGCGGTGAAGTCCAGCTCCTGCTCGGCGTTGGGCATGAAGTCCTCGCCGAGCACCGTGTTGACCACGTTGTGGGCGGCGGCGATGACGCGGTCCGGCCGGAAGGCCTGGATCAGCAGCAGCTGGTGCACGGAGCTGGAGATGGGGCTGAGGGCCTTGGACTCGTCCCACAGCTGGGGTACCACCTGCTCCGGCGAGCTCTGCTGCAGCCAGGCGCCCAGCTCGGGTATGGCCCTGACCTTCTCCAGCAGCTTCCGGAAGATGGGCAGGCGCGTGGCCAGGCGGTTGACGCTCTCGATCTGCTCGCCGGAGAGACCCTCCACGTGGGTGGGGTTGGCCAGCAGGCCCTCGCGGCTGCGCAGGAAGAAGTTGAACTCGGCGTCCAGGTTGGACTCCGAGGTGCCCTTCAGGTGGATCTTGCACATGAGCAGGGCGAAGGTCAGGCGGTCGTTGTGCAGCATTCCGCGGGCCACGCGCTCGTAGCAGACCTGGAACAGGTCGCGGGTCACGATGCCCAGCCGCTCCGAGTGGTCGGTCCTGCCCTCCAGCTTGGGGTTGTTGTAGAGCACCGTGGAGAAGATGTCGAGGAACATCTTGAGGGAGTACTGGTAGAGGAAGTGCACCTGGTTGAGGCTGTCCATGGTGAAGTAGATGTTGCTGCAGGCCACCGACAGCGGCAGGTACTGCTGCGACACCGTCTCGATCTCGGCTATGACCTTGTCCGTCTCGTCCACCTTCTGGTTGATGTCGTAGGCCTCCTTCTTGAGCGTCTCCAGCGTGGTGATCACCGAGTCGTCGTCCAGGATCTTGCCCTTGGCGTCGTTGAGCGCCTGCAGCAGGCTCTTCTCCAGCTGGCGCAGCCGCAGCCGGAACTCGCCCTGCAGCTTCAGCAGGTCGGAGCGCTTCTCGTCGATGTCCGGGCGCTCGGCCTTCAGCACCTGGTTGAGGCACTGCGACTGCAGGGAGCTGCGCGTGACCGTGAAGTTCACGAACGTGACTCGCGAGCAGATGTCCGGCGGGAACTCGACGGTGGGGTCGCGCGTGGACAGGAAGATGACGAACGAGGGCGACAGATCAATGTCCTGGTCGCCGAGCGTGATGAGCACGCGGCCGCCCGTGCGGCGCAGCTCGCGATTGAGCACAGGGTTGAGGATCGGGTCGTAGTTCTCCACGTCCTGCACCAGCAGGGGGTTGCCGAAGCGCAGCGCCGACTCCAGGTTCTTGCGGAAGGAGTCGTCCAGGAACGAGGTCTTGGTGATCTTCTTGCCCGCGTACTCGTTGAGCAAGAAGGTGGTGGCCTGGCCCGAGGGGTCGATGATCAGCGGGTAGCGGTTGAAGCGCTTCAGCATGATGGCGTTCTCCGTGCACAGGTCGTCCGTGGGCAGGGCGTTGGCCTGCCAGCGCAGCCGCTCGTCCGGATTGGACAGGTACTCCGTGCGGGCAATGTCCGCCCGGTACTGGATGCTGGCCGCCTGCAGGTGCTGCGACCAGGTGGTGAACAGGTTCAGCCGGTAGTGCTGGTCGAAGTAGCCGCCGTAGGCTATGAAGGCGGCCGAGAGCAGCACGTCGCCCACAATGGTGGACATCTGGGACTTGAAGGTCTCGCTGGTCGACTCCCAGCGCTCGCGCTCGATGTTCAGGCTCTTGAGCAGCGCGATGGAGCGATCCACCTTGGCCTGCACGTTCTCCAGGTCCGTCTTTATGGCCTGCGCCTGCGAGATGAGCTGGGCGTACTCCTCCTTGTAGGCAGCAATGCTGCGCTCCAGCTGCTCCACCAGATCCTTGGTCTCCTTGGCACTGGCCAGGTTCACATCGGCTTGCTCCTCCAGCGAGCGCAGCTCTTCGCGCAGCGGCTCCACGCGCTTCAGCATGTCGGCGTACTCGATCTGGGCAATGGCCCACTTGACCATGGGCCCGCAGGCCATGCTGGCGCGATTCACCTTCTCGAAGTTGTAGTCCGGATTGCTCAGGTACTTGGACTTCATCTTCTCGCGCACATCGTCGCTGTCATTGTTGGGATGTTTATAATATATTAGCAAGTAATAAAAATAGTACTGACAAGTTTAATTGAATGAATTAAGCAGGCAAAGCAGTCGGATTACTATGAATCGGCGGTTAATTTGACCAAAACCAAGGAGAAGCCAGAGCAGAACAGAAGTTACAGCCAATAACCGAGATTAGTTGGAATTGTAAATTAAATTAAGATTTAAATATGTATTTACAAACCATAACTAAACAAATTCAAGAAACAAGACTACAGGAAGTAAAACGAAATCAACAACTGAAATAAAATCCAATTTCTACGCTCAAAACTATGGCAATAAACATCAACGGGAACGGGAACGAGAACGAATATAAGTTGGTATAAATTTCATGCTTACGTTATGTTCTCTGTACCAAAGTTAGATACAATTGAATTTATGAAATTTTCGCGCATGATCACGGCGCGTATCGATTTCCAATCGGTCGCATTCTCGCCCAGCAGCAGGCAGATCGATTCAAGAGCCAATTTGACCACCGACGGCGGATTAGCCATGGTTCGCACCTCAACGAGCTGTTGCTTGCGTATGGACTTGACCGCTGCAAGTCGTCGTCGGTTAGTTGGTTGATTCAATCGATTCGTTAACATGAAGGATCAGAATTAATATATGTACTATGTGGTTGAGCACAACAATCGTTATAAGATTAGGCTACGTTTACCAGCTAAAGTTAAGTACTAGAGACCACCGATGCCTGGCTCCGGTTCAGGGTTACGACGCTTCGGCTGGTTAAATATTATTCATACTCTTGCAAGGATTCATTATGACACTATTGTTATTTCCAAAACCAATTTCAGTTCAAGGACTCCCCGCAAGAGTACAAAGAATTCGGCAAGCCGAACCAAACCTATCTTAACTATTTTCCATCTTCAGTCTTTAGTTTCACACACACAGAAAGTCATACCAAAGACCAATATAATCACCAAGATGCGGAACGGTCATACATTTCATTTGCAGTATGCAAGCTATTTTTCAGCTGACGACGAATATGCCGCTCTCTCTTCGCTTGCTCAAAGTTGAGAGCGGAAATATCTAAAAATATAATGCGCTTTTACAGACTTAGAATGCTTGATAATACGAGCTCTCTCTCTCTCTGGCTCATGATCAATATTTTAAGATAGCCTAGAGCCAGCTCTTTGAGCGTAAAGATCTAAAAACGCCAACATATCGTATGGCGTTACTCATCTTGAAGGTTCTAATGTCCTTGGTCATACCAATGAGCACTAAGATGCCGAACGATCATACAATTGGTTTGCAATATGCAAGCTATTTTTCAGCTGATAACGAATATTCCGCTCTCTCTTCGCTCGCACAATAATATCGTATGGCGTTACTCATCTTGAAGATTCTAATGTCCTTGGTCATTTTAAATATATCACAACATATCCGAATATAGAGTAAGTAGTAGGGGGTTATGGTGGGTTGAGTGTGTTGCCAGTGCACTGCGTATGCGTTGGTGTTTCTTGTACATATGTATATATAGAGTATGTTGTAGTTATGGTGGTACGAATGGGGATTATATATTCAATGATCGACTGATTAATCAGGGGGTTTAGGTTTGGACAACGTTTGTGCTGGATGATGATATCGTGATGATGCTAGAGAGAGAGTAGAAAGAGTTGCGTACGTGATCTTGTCAGTCTCCAAGTTAACGATCGAGGAGATGAAGCTGTCTTTGACTAGGATGCCCCTAATGGCCTTCCAGTCGGTGGCACTCTCGTTGAGCAGCTCGCATACCGACTCCAACGCCAGCTTGACCACGGCCGGGGGATTGGCCATGGATCGCACCTCGGCCAGGTGTTTCTTTTTGATCGAGCTAACGGCTGTGGGCGTAGAAGGTGGGAGGTGGGAGTGAGGATGGCGACCGTGAATTGAGTGCGGGGTTTCGATATTAAACACACGGCATTAAGTATAAATATTCGCTTACTTCTACACTTATTATAGGAGAGAAAAAAAGGTAATAACTTAGGAATACCTTAGTCTTAACATTATGCGATTGCCACAAGAACATACCTTGTTGTGCCTCGATCACAGCCGGTTCCACCTGAGCCAGGTCCGCCATCACGTACTTGCGCTTCTCCTCGATCTTCACCGTCTGGTCGGCCAGTCGGATCTGTATCTCCTGCGACTGGATCTTCTTCTTCTCGGCCTCCTGCTGGTCCTGGAACATCTGCTTGAGCTTGGCGTTGGCCGCCTCGTTCTTGGCCTGCAGCTCCTGCTTCTTCACCGCCAGCGACTTCTGCATCTCCTCCACCTGCTCCACGGTCTCGGCGATCTTGTTGAGGCCGACGTTGAGGTGGAGCTGCTGCTCCTCCAGGTCGCTGCGCTTCTCGTTGTACAGCTTGACAAAGTGGTGGATAAAGTCGAGGTAGTGGCGCGGCGTCACCGCCATGGTGCGTCCGCCCCTCTTGGCTAGCCGGGCGTTGGCTTGGTGCAGGGTCTGGTGGACGTACACGCACGAGTTGATGACGGCGTCGCGGTGGTTGGGGCTGGCAGGAACCAGGGGGCAGACGGAGGGGAAGAAGTCCGGTGCGTGCCAGTTGGGCTTCTCGAGGTCCACGCGCGTGGTGAACTCCTTGCCCACCTGGAAGAGAGCCGAGTCCGACCAGTCGCCGAACCAGTTGAGGACGCAGCGGTTGAACAGGGCCGGCGAGGTGGCGGCGCGGTCCTTGAGGCCGTCGGTGGAGGGGTTCATGGTGAATACCACGTGCAGGTTGCGCATCACCTGCTGGGTGAACCACTTGTACAGCTCGTCGCTGGAGTCCAGCATGAGGCCCTCGCGCTGGGCGCCCTCCTTGCACTGCGTCATCAGCGTGGTGTACTCGTCGCCCTCGAATAACCCGGGCACCTCGCCGTTGGCCAGCAGCGTGTTCATGCGCTCCAGGAAGCCCGAGTCCAGTACGTTCGACTCGTCCAGGATGAAGGCGATCTTCTCGTCCTTGCAGCCAGATCTACGCAAAACGCAACGCAGATCCTCGTCAAAGTCCTCGCTGGTGTACTTGTTGTGCACCTTGATCTGGAAGATGGACAGCCCGTTCATCCAGGCCACGAACCGCGAGAGCGTCGTCTTGCCCGCCCCCGAGACTCCGATGAGCAGCAGGTGGCCCTGCGGCTGGCGGAAGATACGATCGATGCGGAGCACGTGGTCTAGCACCTCGTCGAAGAGCACCAGCGGCACGTCCAGCTCCTCCTCGTAGAACACCTTCAGCCTGGCGCGCACGTAGTCCCGCAGCTCCTCGCGGTTCACCGGCATGTAGTCCTTGCTCAGCCAGTTGCTGTACAGGATCGGGCGCTGCAGGGCCTCCTCCTGGTTGATGCCCGGGAAGTGCTTGTGCCCCACAATGTCGATGTTCTCGTTGGTCCACCGCCGCTCCGAGTCGTCCACCAGTCGGTCCTGGAACAGGCGCAGGGCCTCGTGGGCCCAGAGACGCACCAGACCCTCGACGGGCAGCGAGTCCAGCGGACGGATGGCCTCGCAGATGCCGCGCACCCAGCGGGTCATCTCGCGCGGCGAGTAGACGTAGTGCGGCTGCATGTCCTGCGTGAAGCGGTCCTGCGAGGCCAGGTAGAACTCCACCATGGCGTTGGTCAGGGGCTCGGCGTAGCCGCGCAGCGCGGGCATCAGCCGGAGCATGGCCCGCGAGAAGGTGCCGTAGATCTGCTTCAGCGACGTCTCCCCCGGATAGTCCACGTAGATGATGGGCACGTGGCGCAAGAAGCGGTGCGAGAGCGGCTTGCGGCCCGGGTCAGTGGGCGGGTTGCAGGCGCCCACGAACTGGATGCGCTCCAGCGAGACCCACGCCTGGTCGCTGGCCCGGTAGAAGCCCTTGTGCTCCACCAGCTGGCGCAGGAACGAGATCACGCGCTGCGTGCCGTAGCTGTCCATGTCCGGCAGGTTGATCTCGTCGCAGAAGAGGACCAGCCACTTGCCGATCTGCACGGGCGAGAGGACGACCCCGTTGGGCGTCTTGCGGTACTCGCAGTAGTGGTCGAAGGTCTTCAGGAGCAGCTCCGGCGTGGTGGCCGAGGAGAAGTTCAGGCCCACCACCTCCATGTCGGGGAGGGCGCGAAGGGCGGAGAATAGGGTCATGGTCTTGCCCGAGCCAGGGGGACCGCAAAGCACCAGCGGCTTGTGCTCGGCCAGCCACGTGTACAGCAGCGACTCGTGGCGCACGGTGTCCAGCGTGGGCACCACGATGTCCGGCGAGGCCACCTTGTGCGTCTCCACCTCGATGACCGGCACCTTGTTGCTCCACGGCACCCAGTCGCCGCTCATGTTCACCTCGAAGTCGATAATGGGGGCGCCGGCGGCTCCCGGGAGCGGCACCGTGGTCACACTGCGCACAAAGTCACCCAGATCGGTGCGAACCTTGAGCTTGGCATCGCCGGCGAAGGACCACAGCACGGAGTAGACCAGGGCCTTGGGTATGTAGTGCTCCAGCTGGTCGGCGGAGCAGGGGAAGTCCGGGTGCTGCGAGTTGAAGTTGAGCACGTTCCGGGCCGACTGGTTCAGCATGGAGAAGAGCGAGCTGAGGGCCCGCAGGCGGGTGAAGTCCATGATGTGCTCCTGGTCCATGGCGTACTCCAAAGTGCGCACCACGATGCCGTCGGCGGAGAAGAAGGGCTGCAGCAGCAGGGCAATGTCGCGCTGCACCTGCAGCGAGGGCGACACCTCCTCCTCTTTATCCTTGGCTGGCTTCATCACGCCCACAAAGTCCTCGTCGCCGTCCTCCAGGGGAATGCTGCGCAGCCGCGACAGATAGTTCTCGAAGATCATCTCCGTGGATAGCACGTCTTCCGAGAACCACACCATGCCGCACCGGGAGACGGTGGCCAGCGTGGCGAACTTCAGGTCCTGCACCTCGAACATCACTCGCACATTCGGAGGCAGCGAGAGGCGCTCGCCGTTGGGCAGCGTCAGCAGCTTGTTGTCGTCCAGCACCGAGTTCAGGTTCTCCACCCACTCGGGGTCCACGTCGCCGTCGAAAATGATCCACTGCCGCTTGTTGATCTCGCCGCGAACGTTGTCGATGATCTTGCGCAGGATGTGCGTGAACAGGCCGTCGGTCCACTCGCGCGTGTTGGGATCCAGGACACCGTACAAGGCCTCCTTGGAAATGGCCTTGGGATCGATGACATGGGCCACCCCCTCAACGCCCTCGAAGCGCTCCAGGGCCTTCAGCAGGGTCCGCCAGGCGGTGGACTTGCCAGAGCCCGACGGGCCCACCATCATGAGTCCGTGGTTCAGGTTGGAGATCTGGTACAGTTGCAGCACCTAGGATAGCAAGCGGATTGTTAGCACGAAAAGGGATCCCTAACGCCCAAGGATTTGTTTTAGTTACTTTGTCCACCCAAGTGGAGCCGAGTCCCTGACGGTTAGCAAGCATGTGTGAGGCGAATGGTTATATGAAGTGGATTACAAGTGCATTTCACACCATGCCCAATTGGTTTTCTCGATTTATTGGGATTCAATAAGAAACAATAAAGAGCGGAAAGGAATTTGGAATGACTTTAACTAAATTAATTAAACTTTAGACTTCCAGATTGCAAAGCTATTATTGAAATGAGGATTTACTAGGTTGTTTGAAAAGTCCCGGGCCTAGGCAATAAGACAATAACATGTATTCTTCAACATAGTTTCCTTCCAGCTCAATACACTTGTTCCAGCGAGTTTCTAAAAGCTCAATGCCATTCCTATTGTAGCCGGCAGAAAACTCCTCATTTGAGTAGAATCGCTTGCCAGCGTGCCATCTCTTGAGGTCTGGAAACAAGTAGTAATCACAGGGAGCCAAACCGATCCAATAAGTTACTATAGTACTGAGCATTGATTGGTTTTTCTTTTTCCAAGTAGTCAATATGGATAAATCCGCGAACATTCCAAAAAACTGTCGCCATAACCTTGCCAGCAGAATATTGCGTTTTCGGACGCCTTGGAGCAGTTGTTAACTGGTCTCTGGTGTATAATGGTGGATCCAGGCTTCATCAACGGTCACAAAACGGCGCATAAACTCCTGCCTACTGCGCTTTAACATATCCAAATTGTGTTGAGAAACATCATATTTAAATAGGTATGCAAAATGTTATGTACACTTTCAGTTGAGATCTTTAGCATCTCCGAAAGTTCACGCACTTTGAGTTTGCTGTCGTCAGTCACTAATCGAAATAATTTTTTAATCACTTCTGGTGTTGTTGCATCTGAAGGTCTTCCTGAACGGGGTTCATCACTTGTGCTTGTACGACCAAGTTTAAACTCTTGCATCCATCTCTTAACAGTTGTATTTGATGGTGCAGATGTGCCCTAATACTTATCAAGCTTCTCCTTTGTTTTTTTAGCCGTTTTGCCTCTCAAGAATAAGGGTTTATCAAAACCCGAAACTCATTTTGTTCCATGTTAAAGAAAAACACTCACTTAATTCCTAGTCAGGCCCGGGACTTTTCAAACAGCCTAATTTGTCAACAAGCAAAATAACAAAATGTACGACTGACTCTCAATCCCTCTCTTATCCCTCTGGATACGATGTTTTTAAGAGAGCGTAGGGGCCACCAAAATAAAGGATTCTCTTGAAAGTTTAGACTGTGGCAAAGGACAACTTTCCACCCTTTTCTTAGTTCTTATCCCATAAATCGATTCACTCCGACCCAAACCCAAGCCCCATCGACTCACCTTCTCCATCCAGGCAGCGCCCTGCTCGTCGCCCTCGCCGCAGACCAGGTAGTCCTCCTGGCACACCTTGCGGATCTCCTCCTTCAGGCCCTTCATCTCGGCGCGTGTGTAGCCCACGTTGGGGAAGACGTCGCTCAGGAGCGAGAAGAGCAGCGGAATGTCCTCGGCCACCAGCTTGGGCACCATGGTCTCGCACACGGACTGGATGAGGATCTCCTGCTCGGGCAGGTTCTCGGCAATGGAGGCCTCGTCGATGTCCTCGTCGCTGCGCTGGCGCATCTGCTCCTTGATCTTCATGATGCGGTCGCGCTTCACGTTGCCGGCCGAGATCAGCACGGACTTCAACGCTCGCAGACCGAAGTCGTAGTGGCTCTGGTTGGAGAGCTGCTCGTCGCAGAGCTTGAAGAAGGGCACGATCTTGCAGGCCAGCTTTTCCGCGGAGCGGAATCCCTGCGAGAAGAGCATCACCTCGGCGATCAGCTGGCGATCGGGCGTGGTCATGGCCAGCGAGCGGAAGAGCTTCTTGAGGTTGTCCGGCAGATTGGAGCGCCCGGCGTAGCCCGGGTTCATGGTGATGAAGATGGCCATGTCGGGCGAGACGCGCACCTGCTTGCCCACCAGCTCCACGGTGATGCTCTCCTTGTTGCTGTCCATCTCGTACTTGAGGGCCTCCTGGATGGTCTGGATCTGCTGCGAGCAGGCGGAGAGCATGCGCTCCTCCAGGCGGTTGAACTCGTCGAAGCAGCCCCAAGCGCCCACCTGGCAGAGGCCGACAAAGATGCGGCCCATGGCCTGGAAGTCGAAGGTCTCGTCGCAGTTGAAGACCAGGACGAAGCGCCCGAGCTGGTTGCCCAGCGCCTTCACCGACTCCGTCTTGCCCGTGCCCGCCGGGCCGAAGGGCGAGCCTCCCAGGCGCGACTCCAGCGCCTGGGTCATGGTCAGGTAGCAGCGGTCCGTGAGCGGCGTCTGCACGAGGCGATCCTGCACGCCCAGGTACTCGAAGCCGTAGAAGAAGCGGGCGTTGGCCATGTGGATGGTCAGCTGCTGCAGCACCTCGGTCTGACGCGGGTCGAAGTAGAAACGCATCTCGCACAGCCACTGGAACGACTTGGGCGAGGTCACGCCGTTGGTGATGAGCCTACGGGTGACCGTTCGCTTGTGCACGAACTCGTTGATCAGGTGCTCCAGCTTGCGGCGCCGCAGCGGCGGCTGCTCCTGCAGCACCGAGTCGGCCAGCACGTTCAGGGTGCTCTCCACGTTGCCCAGGACGCGCTGCATGGGCTTGGCGTGGTTGCTCTCCGAGGCCTGCTGCAGGGCAGCCTCCACGTCCTCGGACCAGAGGATCTGGGCGGCCAGGACCACGATCTGGGCCTGGTACTTGTCGCACCACTCCATGTAGGCCTGCGGGTCGATCTTGCCGTCCCGGAACTGTTTGATGTCCTGCACGGCCTGGGCCAGCAGCGAGGCCAGGGTGAAGCGCATCTGCTTCTCCACCAGCGACAGCCACTCGTTGATCTTGGGGTGCTCCACGGTGGACACCGGGTTGATGAAGTGCACCTCCTCGCCCTCGCGCGACGAGATGCCCAGGATGACGTTGTTCTCCTCGTTGAGAAGGATGGCCGCCACGCCGGCGAACATCTTCTTGAAGTGCTTCTGCAGGCGGGCGATGTTCTTGCTGTTGCCGATGATCTCCAGCAGGTCCTCGTCGCCCACGAAGTAAAAGCGCGGGAAGGAGGTGCGCTCGCGCTCCAAGTACTCGCCCAGGGCCTTCTGGATCTTGCCGAGGAGATCGGCCAGGCGCTCCAGGGACCGCTGGACGGCGGGAATGTTGAGGACGTCCATCACCTTGGGCGACTTGGTCACCTTCTTCATGAGCCCGAGGAACTCGGAGCTGATGCTCTGGAAGCGCGAGGTCTCCACGGGGAGCAGGGTCTTGATGTCGGCGCTGCCCGAGAAGATGCCCTCCAGGTAGACCCAGCGGCGCTGCACGTCGATCCAGACGTCGAAGAGGGCGTTGATCCTGTTCAGCTTCTCCTCCCAGGTGAGGGCCTCCTCCTCGAAGACCTTGTAGTAGGGCGAGAGCTTCATGGCGGCCACCGAGTTGATGTGCTCCTTGACCTTGTTGAAGAGGTCGTCCCAGCCGCGGATGATGCGGCACTTGTTCTGGTAGTTGATCAGGTCCAGCTCGTAGTTCTGCCAGGACTCGCGCACCTGCTTGAGGAACTCCTCGAGCGCCATCTCGCCCTGGGCCACCAGGATGATGTCCTTGACCACGCCCTCGTTCTTCTGCAGGTTCACGTCCCACACCTGGCCCAGGGTGAGGTCCGAGATGACCCAGTTGACGCGCAGCTGCTTAGTAAGCTGCTTCCAGTGGCGCTCCTTGAGCGCGTCCGACTTGAGCTCCACGATCAGCATGTTGACCTTGATGTAGCTCTGGATGAGCTTCTTCACGTACTCGTACGACTCGTACATGCGCAGGCGGGCGGGCAGCTCCTTCAGCTGCGCCATCATGGCCTCCAGCTGCTGGCGCAGCTTGCGGGGCTGCACCGAGAGCCAGGGCTTCTCGCGCGTCTCGTCGATCTGGGTCCACACCTTGGACAGCTCGCCCCAGACGCCGCGCAGGTCCTGCAGCTCCTCGAGCGCGACGTTCATGCGCTCGGCGCTGTTGTTGGGCACCGCCGACTCCTGCAGCTCGAGGGCCTCCTTGGCCTTGGCCACGTTGTCGCGCTCCTCCTTGAGGCGCGAGTACTTGCTCTCGAAGATCTGCAGCTGCTGCAGGGCGTCGTCCGGCCGGATCTTGCCGCCGGTGGGCTTGGTCTTCTCCCAGTCGTTGAGGAAGTCCACGGTGCGCGTCTCCACGGCCTTGTCCTCGGCCACGATCTTGGCCTGCAGGCTGGCCACCTGCGTCTGGATGGCCGTGTCCTTGCGCTTGATGATCTCGTTGAAGGCCGACCACTCGCCCTCGATGTTGTCCACGTGCAGCCAGTTGCTGGGGAACTGGAAGCGCTGCCGCTCCAGGATGCGCTGCGCCTCGCGGAACACCTCCACCTGCTTGTCCCAGGCGATCATGTCCTTCTTCAGCGACTGCACGTAGGTGATGAAGCTCACGGCGTCCGAGGTGCTGGCCGCCTCGATGCTCTGCATCTCCAGGTCCGTCCGCGACTTTGACACCTTGCCGTGGAAGCTGCTCATCTCGGTGCCCAGCAGGGTGCCGAACTTGCCCAGCGCCTCCTTGTGCCACGAGTCGTACTTGAGGGTCACCTTGGCCTGCACCTTGGCGTAGTCGATGATGATGGGCCCGTAGGCGCGCCGCGTGTCCGACGTGTCGAAGGTGGTGCGCGACTGCTTGATGTCGTTGAGGCACTTGATCCACAGGTTCACGTCCTCGCCCAGGCGGCCGTACAGGGTGTCCGCCTGCAGGTCCCACAGGCTCTGGTAGCGCAGCCACTCGTCCACGTAGTTGCGCACCTCGCCCACCTTGTGCTCGATGGCGCCGTAGGCGTTCTCCAGGACCCTGCCCTCGGGCAGCTTGGTCAGCAGGTTGCGGTAGGTCTGCGAGACGGGCTTCTCCAGGCCCACCTGGTAGCGCGTGCTCTGCAGGCGCACCTGCGAGGTGACGATGGCCTGCCAGGCGAAGAACTGCTGCATGATCTGGAAGCGGGCCTCCTCGATGGAGGGATAGAGGTACATCTGCTGGTTGGTGATGCGGATCTCGTGCACGGCGTTCTGGATCTGCGGCTCGCCGCCCAGCTTGTGCGTGGGCTGGGCCGGGGCATCGGTGTCCATGGAGGTGTCCACCTCCTTCTTGTTCCCGGTTAGAGCCTCCGTCCAGGCCTGGATGCCCGCCTGCAGGCGCAGGGCCAGCTTCTTCTCCACCTCCTCGTCCAGCCGGGTGACCCACACACTCAGGTTGGAGTACTGGCGCAGCGAGAGGTCGTCCACGGCGTGCTGGATCTTGGACAGGATCTCCACAAAGGTGGCCGCACTGTAGGGACAGGTCTCGAGCGAGCGCACGTCCACGTCCAGCTGCTCCTCCACAACCAGCAGGTCGTCCACCTAGCGGGGATTGATTCAATAGAATCAAGGGAATCAGGGGCCTCAAGCTGACTTACCTTCTCCTGGAACTGCGTCACACACTCCGACAGGCGCAGCACGTACGGATCCAGCTTGTAGGACTCCCAAATCAGGCCAATGCCCTCGGACACCAGGTTGAGGACATCCTTGCGCAGTCCGGCCACCAGTGGCACAATGCTGGCGCGATCCTCGATCTAGATGAGAGACATTCCATTAGCAAGAGGCCTTAAAAAAGCTTTGAACAAGTGACTCTTTACTGGCATGCGGGAATTTAACAAAACTGGAAACTAAACTAGAAAACCAAGTGGAGGTTGCAGATAAAAACGGAATAAACAACTTTTGGGGGACACAAACGACACTACCTTGAATACGGAATTTTGTGCTAGACTCCTATTATTAAGCTGCATGAAAGAAAGGTTGTTGGTTGTCGGTTGGTTTAGTTCAAGAGTGGATATCGTGGGTCTAAGGTAGTGTTGGGTAAATACTGTTCATTTGGGTGAACATAATCACTTGATCTTTTTTTTTTTTAAAGAGTCAACTCACTCATTTTGCTCACTTGTTTACTGCTCATTGCTCAGTTGCTCACTTTTTCACTGTTCATTGCCTTTTTATTAACTGTTCATAAGCAGACCACATGAGCACTGGATTTCTACGACTAAAAAATCCATATGTTACATATTAGTTAAACTAATAACAGTTGTTAAATTCAATTTTTATTAATACATCGATATTTCTTCCAACCACATCACCACCTCTATGACCGGCAATTCGAATTTAAAAGACAAAAAGACTAGCTGAACAAAACTGAACCACTGAGCAATAATAGGCAAGAGAGCAAAACTGAACAAGTGAACAAAAAAGAACAAATAGTAAGGAACATGTTCACTCAATCAGTTTAGTGAACAACTCTTTTTTTTTGTTCACTCACTCATGAGCAACCCAACACTAGTCTAAGGCTAAGGTGAACATTGATGGCTCAAAAGTGTGAGGTGTAGAGGTGTAAAGTGTTCAAGGTGTGTGGTGGTATTAGCAAGATTCAAGCTGCACGCCGGGAACAAAGCGATGCAAGAGAATAGAGCAGCATGGTGACTTCGTGGGAGTGACAGTGTGTGTGTGTTTGTGAATGGTAAGAGCTGGGCAAAGGTGTGGAATGAAATATATGTATATAAGGCTGATCTCAGACGAATCATCTTGGTTGTGGCTTCTTAAAGCTCTCTCTAATTAATTTATATTTAGATTGAAAACAAGAAACCTTTTCTTAAACCCATTCCCCCCCCAATTCGTCTGATTACAGCCCTCAAAAAACCAAGCTCACCTTCTCCAAGGTGCGTTCGTAGGTGCGAACGCTCTCAATCAGGGAAATGGCATACGGATAGATCTGGTTGGCCTGGTGCGCCTTGTTCACAATGGTGAGTGGAACTCTGCGGCAATATGAGTCAATTACAAATGGGTTAGTTCAACAAAGAGAGCTCCTCAATCCCTACCTGAATCCCAGGTTCTTGATGTTTCGCACCTCCTTTGCCAGGGTGATAATCTCTGGCAGGAAGTTAACCCGCAGACGCAGTACATTGCCGCGACCGATGCGCGAACGGGTGGACTCGATGGTGAAGATGCGGCCCGTGCTGCCAAAGTTGCGCTCCTGCACCTTGCGGGCCCACTCGTGGAACACGTCCGAGATGGAGAGCTTGGCCCGGAAGCTGTCGCCGTCGGCCTTCAGCTTCTGGCCCTCGATGTGCGTCTCCCAGCCCTTGCCGAGCACGTCCTCGACGCGCTTCAGGTACATCGTCAGCTGGTTGTCGATCTGGCGGGCCCAGATGATGGAGCCGGCCACCGGCGGCAGGTCGCGCACCGAGGACAGGCGGCAGCTCTTGCTCTGCGGATACTGCACCTTGAACTTCTCGTGCAGGGCCTCGATGTCGTCCTTGACGCGCTGGATGAGCTGCGTCTGGTACTCCCTAATGGCGCCTCGGATGTGCGGGCGCACGAAGAGCGCGTTGAAGCGCGAGAAGATGCGGAACATCTCGTTGGCGTTCTTGGCCGTGCCCAGCTGGTCGCGCAGGTGGGCCGTGATGCGGGTCTCCACGCGATCTGTGAGCGAGATTTTGGGTTAAAAAAACCCAACGAATCAGCTTAAATTGCATTACTTACCAATCTTCTCCTCGTAGCGCTTGACAGCCGCCTCCCAGGCCTCGGAGCCCTCCTTGGTGATGTCAAGGCAGTCCACCTCCTTGACGTTCTCATAGGCCAGGTTCACCTCCTCGATGGCGTTGGCGTCGGCCGCGTCCAGGCTGTACGGCTGCTTGGTCTCAGCGGCGCCGCCGTCGTCGCTAACGACCGGCTTGTTGGGCCGCAGGACGCGCAGGATGACCGTGCGAAGCTGCTCGTGCTGGCGCCGGAACTTGCGCATGTGCTCCATGCGCGTCTGCAGCTTCTTGTGCGCCGGCGAGACGCGCCACACCATCTTCAGGTGCTCGTCGCGCTTCTTCTTCACGATGTCGCGCAGGAGACCCTGCAGCTTGTCGTATTCGTCGTCCCAGCAGCTGAAGATCTCGAAGCACTGGTTCATCACGCGCTCGAACTCGTCGAAGGGGATGTGCATCAGGCGCCGGGTGCCCAGCACCTTGAGCAGCTGCTGCGAGAGGTCCCGCGAGATGGCCTCGATGAGCTTGAGGCACCGCTGGATGGGGTACTTGGTGTTGCGCACCTTGCGCAGGTGCGAGAAGATCTGCTGCACGGCCGGCCGGATCTTCTCCAGCTCCGTGGCCGACAGAAGGTCGTTGATGGGGAAGTCCTTCATCAGGGGATTGTAGTCGGCCACGGTGGCCAGGGCCTGCTTCAGGCCAGTGTCCGTGTCGAAGGAGACAGTGGCGTGGAAGCGCTTGCCGTGCTTCAGGATGTCCAGGGTCAGGGCCACCTCCGGCGACTCGCGCTTCTCCTGGATGCGGTACAGGGCACGCTCCAGGTTCAGCCAGAAGGAGATTTCCTAAGGGCAAGGAGATCGAGTTAATATTTAATTGAATAAACCCACATATTTATAACCCACCTGCAGGGCAGTTCCCGAGCCCGGATCACGGTTCAGCTTCGTGACCTTCTTGATCTCGGTTATCCAGCGATTGACGCCCGTCTGCAGTTGATTCAGGAACGAGGAATCCTCCACCTTGTCGCCAAAGTCGGCCACCTTGGCCTTGCGGCCATCCTCCGCGCACTTGCGGATCACATTGTTGACGTTCTGGTGGGCCGTCAGCGTGATCTCCGGTATGTCGATGTTCTGCTGCAGGTGGAGCAGCCCCATCTCCAGCTCGGCCAGCTTCTTCTCCACGGAGGGAGCCATCTTGTCGCCGTCGCGATCGGCGCGTCCCGACTCCTTGACGTACGACTTGAAGTAGGGCGCCAGGGACTTGCTGATGAACGCGTGCAGCGTCTCGTACGGCGATCCGTCCGAGAAGTTGATCAGCCGCAGCTGCGAGTGGATCGACTTGTCCGCCTCCACGACCACGCCCCGCTTGATGCAGGCCAGCGAGGCCATGCGGCTGTTGGTGAAGTGGACATCGTTGCTGATCTGGTAGGTGATCTGCTCCTTCTCCTCCTCGCCCTCCGCCGGCTGCTCGCCCTCCTCTGTGGGAGAGAATACATTTTTTCTAATCACTTTCATATTTATTATAGCTACATATACTATTATCAGCACCTTTATTTGTAACGCCTCACTGACCCAACTTCTTCCCACTCACCCACATTTAACACGGCCCATTTGGCATTGGTGCTCAATGGCACGGCACTGACACCATTTCACTATCAAGGCGTCGACCTCCGGAAATTTAGCGGCCAAGGGAAAAACCTTCGAAATTCGTGCGCTCAAGGCTGGACCTTGACGCTGTCATTGCTCCCACACATGTGGCCCTGCCGCCAATGCCACGAACGCCTCCCATTGCCATTGCCAGTGCCATTACCTTGCCTTCGGCCAATGTCAATGTCGGCCCCAAAGTCGCGAGCAAGTCAACGAACACCCGACGAATCAGCAGCCTCCAAGGTCGCTTCCGTAAACAAACTTGTTGCTGTGCCGGCAACAGCTGTTCCCTGCTTTCCGGCACTTTGTTTGTAAACAAACAGAAGCCGGTAAATGGCAGCACAGCTGATTGCAGTTATCGGTTCGGCGGAATTTATCGATATCGATATCGGAGTGTGAGTCAGAGGTGCTGACGTCATGCGCAGAAACTTGTTCTCTACCCTACCTAATCGGCACTATGACTTAGCTTAGAACATTGTGACTCTTGGGTTATATATATTTCGGTTTGCTAATAAAAATTAAAAAGATCAAATATAATATAATATTAAAAATATTGTTTGAATATTGGATAAGTAGCGAAGATCTAAGTCAGCTTAGTTATTGGTTACTGAAGATATGAACTTTATGATAATACAAATTTCAAACTAAATCCACAAATTAAAATTAACGAAGGAAAATTTAACAATTTAGAAAACATTTTAGCTTATAAATGCTAACACCTATGCCGTACTATTATTATCTCCACACTGCGTACCACAAATGGTAGGGTATTCAACAGTCGATATGCAGAGCCAACCAGACTTCCTTATTGGAATTCAACTAAACCATCTGGCGGATTGATTTTTAACAAACTCATTGCGTATTCAGCAACCATACTTAAAAATGACTCATTTAACTATAAGAAACTAACAATTTGAGCTCTTTTAAACAACAAGAACAAGGTGAAAGCTTCTAAACCTTTTTATCTTTGCCGAAGAGACGCCATTTTGTGCAAGTGCACTACTTTATCTCCACCAAGTTTGCCAACGGGGCACAAAAGTTTGAGCCTACCTTTGATGCAGTTGCGCTGGACGTAGAGCGCCTGCACCTGCGGATCGGAGAGGAACTTCCGGATGGTCTCCTGGTTGACGGGGTCATCCAGAGCACTATTCAGAGATGCGGGAACCACATCCTCCTCCGGCAGCAAAATGGTCACCGCCTTGCGAAGGTAGTTCGCAAATGCATCGTAGTTGGCTATGGACACATTTACGCCCGGATCCACCGATGTATCGGCGTTCTCCAGGGAGTCACCCATGTCCCTCGATGGTTTTTAGTCAAATTCACTTGGTTAAACGTGTGCAATTGGATTTTTTCACACTGCCTCGCCCTGTGAAAATTGTGTGTGCTTTTTTTTTTGCAAAATGCAGCGATGGCGCTGCCACCTAGGCGAAAATCGACTGCAAAATGCAAAAGGTTACCGTAGTGCGCGGCACATCGGGAATGCAGCCCTGGGCTTAGGCTTGCCAGTATGTCAGGAATGCTTCCCGCCAAAAATGTCGGGACCAAAAGTTGTCTCAGCGAGCGAAGTGGCCACTCTGTTTGGTAAACAGCTGTTCGACTGTTGGAGTTTTATGAATTTGTTATTTAATAGCCGTGAATTCAAATGTGCTATTTAATCAATTAAAAGCTCCATAATGCAGACTTTGAAATGCACTAGTCCCTGGAGGGGGCTTTATCGGAGCACTTGGCGCCGCCTGCTCACCCAAAGCTGCACGGGAGCTGATGTGAGTGCGGAAATCAGAAGCTGGAATAAAAATAAGCTCTCTTTAATTGCAGAATTTGGAGCTAACAAACGATGTAAAGCACCGGATTGAGGGGCACTGGCGGGATCAGCTCAGCGGTGGCCAGTTCAACCCCAAAGAGGCCCAGGACAAGTACTACGTGCTATCGATGTTCCCGTATCCCTCGGGAAATCTCCACATGGGCCATGTACGCGTCTACACAATTGCCGATTCGGTAGCCAGATTTCAGCGGATGTGCGGCAAGAATGTGTTCCAGCCCATGGGCTGGGATTCCTTCGGACTGCCGGCCGAGAATGCTGCCAATCAGCGCGGAGTGGAGCCCGCATCGTGGACAGAACAGAACATTGGCCAGATGAAGGAGCAGCTGAAGCGATTGGGCTGCTCCTTCGACTGGAACCATGAGCTGTCCACCTGCACTCCGCAATACTACAAGTGGACACAGCACCTGTTCCTCATGCTGCACCGCCGCGGACTGGCCTACCAGAACGAAGCACTCGTCAACTGGGATCCCGTGGACAAGACCGTGCTCGCCGACGAGCAGGTGGACGCCAACGGCTGCTCTTGGCGCTCGGGGGCCAAGGTTGAGAAGAAGCTGCTCCGCCAGTGGTTCATCCGGACGAGTGCCTACGCCAAGCAGCTGCTAGACGGACTGGAGGATCCCACGCTGCGCGACTGGCGGGACATAATCAACCTGCAGCGGCACTGGATTGGGGAGTGCGACGGGCACGCCTTCACTCTGCTCACCTCCGCCTCCGGACTGCTGCGCGTGTGGACCGCTCATCCGGAGCACCTGAAGGATCCCAACGCCTTCCTCGTGCTCCGCAGCAAGCACCATCTGTCGCAGCTGGAGGACGCGAGCAGCCTCAGCGTGGAGAACCCCTTTGCAGGCACCACAATGCCCGTGGTCGTTGGCGACGAGGTGAACTTTCCGGCAAAGTGCGATGTCTACCTGGCGGCGCCCAGTTTCCGCGGCGAGGACAAGGAGCTATGGGAGTCATACGGACTGGCATTTAGCTGCAACGGCGCCGAGGAGGCCACCCTCAACCCGGGCAACTGGGAGCTGTTGAGGAAGGAGGTGCTCCAGGCCGCCACGCGCCTCAATGTGGGCGGCTATCGGGTCTCCTCCAAGCTGCAGGACTGGCTGATCTCGCGACAACGCTACTGGGGCACTCCCATTCCCATTGTCCACTGCAGCAAGTGCGGAGCAGTCCCTGTGCCGGAGGAGCAGCTGCCAGTAACACTCCCGCCGAAGGATTCACCAAAGGAAGCCTTCCTCTGCGAGTGCCCAAAGTGCGGGGAAAAGGAGGCGAGACGCGAAACCGACACCATGGACACGTTCGTGGACAGCTCCTGGTACTACCTGCGCTACCTGGACGCCCAGAACCCCGAGCGCATCTTCGATCCCCAGCTGGCCAGTAGCTTCATGCCCGTGGACCTGTACATCGGGGGCAAGGAGCACGCCGTGCTGCATCTCTATTACGCCCGCTTCATGAACCACTTCCTGCACAGCTGCGGCCTGTCGCCCACCAGCGAACCCTTCTCTCGCCTCCTGGTCCAGGGCATGGTCATGGGGCGCTCCTTCCGCGTGAAGGGCAGCGGACGCTACGTGCCCGAGTCTGAGGTGGAGATTGTGAACGCCAAGAAGAACCAGGCGGTGCTGAGGGAGAACAAGGAGCCCGTGGTCATGGGCTGGGAGAAGATGTCCAAGTCAAAGCTGAACGGAGTGGAGCCCAGCGACATGTTCGACGAGTACGGCACGGACACCACCCGCCTAATCATCCTGGCCGATGTGGCGCCCACCTCCCATCGCAATTGGTCGAGTGCAAGTGAGTCTCTTAACTATAATTCCTTTATTTAGAAACTAGCAATCCAAACCAAAACCTCCCAGCCTTCCCTGGCATTCTGAACTGGCAGAAGCGCCTCTGGCTGACCCTGCAGGACTTCCAGGCGGCTCGGGAGGAGGCTTCTGCCCCAGAGGTTGATGTCACCAGTGAGGAGTTCCTGGTCGATGATGCCAAGCTCTTTGATGCCCGTAACTTCTACGTGAAAGGAGCCACCTTCAACTACCGCCATGCCCACCAACTCAGCGTAGCTATATCCAAAATGCAGGGACTGACCAACTCTCTGAGGGTGAGCTCCTCCACTGTGATCCCTTTCCCCGATCCATGCTGACCAAAGACCTGTTCCAGCGCACACCAAAGCACGTCCTGCGGCATGGAAAGCAGTTTGAGCGGGCTTTCGCCGCTCAAATCATCATGCTCACGCCCATGGCTCCCCATTTCGCCTCCGAGCTGTGGTCCAGGTTTGTGGCCACACCGGGCAGACTGAATCCCGCCAGCCAAGAGCTGCAATGGAGCGAGGACGTGCTGGCCCAGCGGTGGCCGGACATCGATGCTGCCTACAATCTGGATCTGAGCATCAAGGTTAATGGGTTCGAGAACTGTGTGATCAAGGTGCAGCGCACGCTGCTCGACAAGGTGACGCATAGCGATGCCTTGGACATTGCCTTCAACACGGAATCGGTGACGTCATACCTCATCGATAAGAAAATAAGGACCACCAACTTTGTGCTCTATCCAGGCATCGAGGCCATCCTGAATATCTATGTGGATAAGGCGCAGAAAACGCAGAAGCCGGCCACCACCGGCGACGATGCGGAGGCTCAGCCTCGGGCGTAGAATTATTTTGGTTAGAGTGGATCGATCTTGGGAATCTAAAGATTACTTGTGAACTTCAAGCCCGGTTTTGCCCAGGAAACTTAAACTGACCAATAACTTTAGGAAGCTAACTTAATTTTGGGTCGGTTGCTGCCCTCACTGTCAAAGTGCCTGACAGCAAAGATAATAACAGATAAACTTATCGTAAAACAAACTGGGTTTCTGCCCTCCCAACGTATCTGCCCTTATCTGAACGTAAAAGAATAACATAGCGCTGTTAACTACGCCATTAGCAATCGATCATCGCTGTAAAGCACCAAAGTGTGCTGTAGGGCGGAAGTACATGGCGGCTGTTTTGGTTAACGGAACCACTCAAAACTGCTGTTAATTCCTTTTTCTTGTTCCCTTGACTATCGAAAATAAGCTTTTCTTTTGTGGGCCGGAAAAGATTTCACAGGAGTCTGGGTTCCGGCTAAAGTTAGCTCTCACATTTAGCCGGAACTTTGTCTAGCCGCAAGATTTGTAAAGAAATAAAGGGTAGGATCCGGCACCTAACATGCTTTCCGTTAAAAAATAAAAAAAGCCAAAAATCTAAAATGTATAAAGTTTCCTAAGCAAAAATAGATTCGGATTCCCGGACATTCGATCCACTCTAATCCTAGGGTTTAAGCAAAACGGATTGTGAAGGAGAATTGCAAGGATTTCGAGGATTTTGTGAAAAGGGTTCAGCCCGCCCGAATGCATTTCCGGTGTTGGCCATTCTAGATTGGTACTCACTTTAATCAAGTTTAATGTTAAATATTTATAAAAATTGGACTAGTTGTAAGCAGCTGCTTTACAGGATTGGTCGCGTGGACACATGTAAATGCCTAGGATCGTAGGAATATAATGATTTGCTCTATGTCAGTGCGCCTCTATCTAAAAGCCAAGAGTATGACTAATAACTTCTCGCGGAATCCCTTCCCTCACTTCATCAGCTCGCACATGAGGTTTCGCAGGTAGACATCCAGCTGGGCGTAGTCCAGGAGTGTGTTCCGCACAATGTCCAGGAGCATGCTCGGCCAGAGCGTCTCCAGCTTGTGCAGCTTCTCCACAGCGTTGCAGGTGTTCTCCAGCAGCACGGCAAAGTGCTGGCGGCCACGATCCCGGGCACTGGGCGCCATGGCAGTGGTGCCCGCTTCTGTCGCCGGATTCAGGGCCATGGACGAGGAGGAGGAGGTTGCCGGTGCAGACCCAGCGTTCTTCTTCCACTGAAGCGCCTCCTTGCCCACCACAAGCCGCAGAGACTTGTTGTCCGGCCGGAGGAGCCACTCCTTCGGCGACAACTTACTGGCCGTGCAGGTCTCATCCAGGCGCAGGCGAGCCAACAACGGCTGCAGCATCACCTCCGGCATGGACCACAGCACCAGATCGGAGAGGCCCACGTACGTGGCATTGGCAGCCTCCACCTCGGCCTCTGTGACCTCCTGCCCGTTGAGCTGCTTCAGTCCCCAGTGCGACAGCCTGTAGATGGCATACGCTCGCCAGGATTCCTTCGAGGTGATGCCATTGCCCTCGGCATCGATGAGCAGGCTGCTCAGCCCCTGCAGCTCGGCCAGCCCATTGAGTTGTCCCAAGCAGGAGATGTTCGTTTCGCGGAAGACGAAGTGCTCGGCGTGCGGGAAGCGCAGCTTGATCCTCGCCAGCACGCAGACGATGCTGTTGAAGTTGATGTAGCTGAAGTTCAGGGTGTGCACATCGTTGGCCTTGGCCGGGTTCCACTGCTTGTCAATGAAGCGGAGGGCTCCCTGGCCATAGATGTTCAAGTACCTTCCGCAGATCTCAATCAGGTAATCGCCGCCTTGCTCTCTCTCCCGCTCAGCGGCGCTGGGCTTGGACACCGTAATGGCGGCTGTGGGCGTAGCTGCTGCTGCTCCAGCTCCTGATGCCGCTGCTCCTCCGCCTCCTGCTCCGGCTGCTGTGCCGGTTCCCGCTGATGACTGATTGGACGACGCACTCGTTGACGCCTTCGTTTGTGTGGCCACCAGAGTCAGGCCATTGTTGGAGGCCTTGGCGCGACCCGTGCTGTTGGAGCTGCTGCTGTTGCTGGTGCTGCTGCTCACGGTCTGAGCCCGCACCAAGCTGCCAGCCATGTAGCGCCTGGAGGATGCCCCGCCGCCGCCTCTCTGGTTGATCTGCAGTCCCAGTTGGGTGATGGGCGCGTGCCTGGATCGCTGCTTGCTACTGGCCGGACGACTGGTGCTGGAAGATGCCGTGGCGGGCACAGGCAAGGTATTGGTCACTGCGGCTGGTGGCGGGGTAGGCGCAGCGCCGGGCACTGGCGTTCCAGGAGCAGCAGGCGGAGTCAGGGTCAAGGCAGGCGGCGAGGGAGAGGAAGCTACCACAGGCGGAGGTGTCACCTTAGCAACTTCTGGCGATGGAGCGGTAGCCGGAGCAGCTGGAGCAGGCGACGGTGGACTTTTCTCCACTAACACCACCTTGTTGCAGTTCTCATCCATCTGTGGCGTCTGCGGCTTGTTCTTGGCACCCTCCTCGTTGTCCGTGCTGTAGCAGCTGGAGCAGGAGTCGACATTGGGCCCCAGGCTAGAGGCCTCCGAGGAGCCGGCATCCTCCTCGTGCGGCGTCTTCAGGTTCTGGGCTATCGGGGGCAGCTTAATAAGAGCCTGCAGCTCGTCCATCAGCTCCTTGGGCTGCTGCGACTCCTCGGACTCCGTCTCCGCCTCCTCGGCGGCCGGGCCTTCGTTGGACTCGTTGATCTTGGCCAGCTCGCTGGTCAGCCGGCTCTTGGGACGACCCACGACCGTCTGCTGGGATCGCAGCAGCTCCCAGTTAGTGCGGGCATTGGATATCACCTCCTCCCGGCGAATGCTCTGATAGGCTTCGGAGCTGCCGGGAGCAGCTTGAGCCTGCTCCTTGTGCTGGCGCCAGGCCAGCGCGGCGCGACGCACCTGCTCCGTGATGGGCATCTGGCTGAGCGACTGCAGCAGCGGGAGGTATGAGACCAGGAAGGACACGCAGTCCCCCGCCAGCGAGACGGGATTGTTCTCGATGGTGACCTCCAGCAGACGGCTGGCTCTCGCGATGCTGGCCATGTCATCCACCCGGTGCAGCTCGTTGTGGCACAGCCACAGCCTCTCCAGAGCCACCAGGTGCTGGAAGCCGTTGATCCGCCGCAGCTTGTTCCTCTTCAGATTCAGCTCCCGAAGGCAGCGCAGGCCCAGGAAGTCCTGCTGGTTGATCTGGCGGATCTGATTCCCCGCCAGATTCAGCGACTTGAGCTGCTGCAGGCAGTTGATGCGGCTGCCCAGGCTGGTGAGCTTGTTCCCATGCAGGTCCAGTACTCTGAGCGAGTCCTTCAGGGACGACAGCCCCCCAATGTCCGTGATCCTGTTCTTGCCGAGCAGCAGAACCGAGAGCGAGGGCAGTCCGTCCAAGTTGGCTATCCTCTCTATCTGGTTGTCGTAGAGGTCCAGGAAAACGAGCTGCTGGAAGATGCTCCCGTAACTGGCGCTCAGGCTCAGCTGCTTGTTCTTGATGCTCAGCTGCTCCAGGGCCGAAATGGAGGTCATCACACTGGGGGCGTCCTCCTCCTCGCCGCAGCCGCCGCACAGCGACAGGTTGCTGCTGTGCAGGGCGCTGCCTTCGTCGCAGCTCTGGAGGATATTGCAGGCTGCCCCGCCTCCTGCCAGGCCCGCTCCCCCTCCTCTGTTGGCATTGAGGAACGCCCGCCGCTGGATCAGCTGCTGCTGGTGCTTCATCGCCTGCAGGCTGCTGCTCACGAAGCTCTTGGACTTCTCCAGACCGTAACGCATCCTCAGTGCCGGCGGCGGGGTCAGCTGTGCCTGGCCGTAGTTGTAGCCCCTCTTTGCCAGCTTGGAGCGTCCGGCGGCTCCACCTCCGTTAATGGCCAGCGCCTGAGTGGTCAGCGGACTGCCCGATCCTGGACTTCCGCCGGATTTCGGCGACAGGCGGTGGTTGTGCGGGTTGCCGGCATTGGTCATGGCACGGGTGAGTCTGCCTGTATGGTGGCCCCGCAGGCCAGAGCGTCCTCCCTCCGGCAGTTGCTTGCTCCCGTTGGCGTTGTTGTATTCTGGGAGATAAAAATAAACCAAGGACATGGAAGATCTTTATAATTTTCAAAATTTCCTCGAAGATTTCTACTAATTTTTGTACGAAAATCTGCAGTTGGAAAATGGAGTTGGATACGGATACTTACCTCCCAGCTTGTTATTGGTACTAATGCCCTCCCTCGGCGTGACCATCGCTGGCGGAGGCGGCGGGGGCGGTGGCAGCTCCTTGGGTATGTGGAAGGTGTTGATCAGGTTGTGCTGCAGCGACAGCAGCCTCAGATTCGGTTCCTGCTCAAAGATGGGTATGGCGGTCAGACCGCGGCGATCGTAGTTGATGCGATCGGGCAGCTCCTCGCGCTCCTTGGCCAGCCGCTGGATCCGGCAGATGCCATTCGGCTGGGGCGTGACTATGGCACCACTGACCAGCGTTCCGCCTGTGCTGCCCACCAGCGTGTTGGGCGTGGCAGCGGCCGTGGCCGGGCGACAGCTGTTGGAGGCCGCCGAGGAGGAGGTGGACTTGGAGCGCTGACGCTGGATGCCAACGCCCCGTGGCAAGTTCCGCTGATGCTGCTGGCGGATTTGGACGGCGGCGGCATAGCTCCGCTTGAGCTGCTGTTGCTGGCCAACCTGTAGCTCCGACTGCTGCTGGATCTGCTGCTGCTGCTGGAGCTGCTGCTGCACGGGACGTTTCGGGACGGCATTGTGGCTTAGGGTGCTATGGGAGCGACCAATAGGACGCCGGCGTAGTCTTTGATTAAAACTAGGAACGAACGGTTCGATTTTCAGCAAAGATGTTTGAGGTAAGTAGTTCTGTTGTTGTTGTGGGGCTTGTGGCGAGGGACTCGCAGGAGCGGGGACTGGAGCAGGAACTGGAGCCGGAGCTGGTGCAGGGCTGGCTGCCTCCGGCGTAGGCGCTTCATCGTTGAGTAGGATGGAGCGACTGCGGCACTTGGCCATGGAGAGCAGCTGTCGGCGCCTGGCATGGGTTGCCGCCGCCGTCGCCGGTGTCGTCCTCGGGGGCGCCTGACCCTGAACCGGCACCTGCACCTGCACCTGGACTGGCACCTGGCCCTGCACCTGACCCTGGCCCTGGCCCGTTGCCGTGCGTGTGGCACCTTCCACCTTCGAGTTTCATAATAGTTCGATGCGGGCAAGCGACTCCTGGAGAGCTTCGGACATGGTTATGCGGATTCGAAGGGAGTCTCTGGGAAATCCTCTATTCCTGGTGCATAATATGTAGTCCTCGGAGAGCCTTGGTTATACATTTTTTAACATTAGTTTTCACTTTTTTAAAAATTGTATCAATCTTTAAGGATTTAAAATCAACTACTTAAGGTCTCCAAAAGGATGCAATAAAATGTTTTAGGTCCCACATTAATTGTAAATGGTTTTAAACATTGTTTTAACATTTTATGGCATACTTTTGGGCACTATTTTTAACTGATTTGAAAATCCTCAGCGACTTCTATGGCACCTTGATGATTCGCGGTGGGAAATTTGCATAGCATAGGAAAGAGTTTTCCAATAATTTCAGTTTCAATATTTCCTTATATGAAGGTAACATAACTTGCTAATTTCCAACAGAGTCTTTATAACTTTAACCAAATATACTCACCCACTGTAGTTGGAAATCCCTGGATGTGCCACCAGAAAGCCACTCCTGGTTATCTAATTTGCAAGTGCATTCAGCTCCGGTCGACGGATTATGGATTAGTTTAGTTCGGTTCCTTTTTGGGGACACCAAGAGACACAAAGAGATACAGTGGGTGGGAATGGGGAATTGGAAATGGGAGCGGAGCGACTGCTCCACTTGAGCTGCTTTTCCCTTCAGTTCTCGTCGATTTTTGGTGATTTCTTTGGTTCTTGTTCGGCGTTCAGTCTTTTGGGGTGCAGATATATAGCAGCTATATAGCTATGTAGTATGGGTATATTGAATTTGTGTGCTCCTCGAGTGTTGTTGGTCGCCTCCGTGGCAGCTCTGAGCCAGGACTCGTGGATTCGCGTGGACTCGGGCATGTGGGCCCCATTTTATTAGTTTGTTTATTCGGGTTATACATCCACGGCTTTGGGCTGGCGCGGTTGCCATAGAATACGGGTGAATGCGGTGCATTTGGGAGACAGTTGCTGTCCCTATTCCACCTTGGCACCTTGGCGCCCGGGCCTCTGCCTCGTGATTTCTGTTATTAGTTTGTTTATTTAAAGCTCTTTTGGGGCAATTCGAGGCCCAAACAGCCAGGCCGACGACTGTCGTCTCACCTGGCCAGATGACTGGCAGTCGGAAGGGTTCCGCGGAGTGGCGGCGTTACAGATAGACAGACAACCAGCAGACCCAGTCGGCTTGTTGCTGCCACGGCTTTCGCTTCTAAACATACCAAAACACTGGATTTCTTGGCAAAAATAAGGGCGGTACGCTTAGCTCTCTGGAGTCCATGGAATGTAGAAGGAATTGAAATTCCCAAGTGAGTTTTACAAAGGACATAGGATTTTATTATTCATCAAAAAGGTTATGGTATAGATTATATATTGACATTTTCATTTTTATATTTTTATAAATATACATATAACTACACATAACACATAACTACACATACACATAACTCTTTAGCAGAGTTTTCTCCGGTTAGCGCCCTCAGCATTCACCTTGGCCGTGCGTGCAATTGAAGCAAAAGTCGTTTGCATTAAAAAACCATTTCGTGGCTTTTCATAGCTGTTGCTGCATGTACGTACATGTTGTTGCTGTTGCTGGAGGAAGGGTTAAGGTAGGAAGGACTTAACACGCACATAATTGCCTGCCAAATCGAAATGGATTCACGTGCCTCTTGGCTCTGCTGTCCTTGCCTTGTTATTGCTGCGAAATATGCAAAAGTTAGGCGACAACCGCAGCTTAAGGGGCCAACGACCACGTTTGATCAGCTAAAGAAACAAGCGGGCAATATTTGCAAAAATAAACATCGATATAATCTAAATTCTACATATGAAACTTGATTACCTAAATAATTTTTTAAGTAATTTGTTTATGAACTATATTCTTACTTCAATTTGTTTTTGTTTGATCAGAAACCTGTCCCTTGAACATATTGCTTTTGAACATATTGCTTCTAGCTTGATGACTCTTTGTAATGTCATATGCAAATTCTCCATGTAACTCGCTTGATTTTTAATATTTTCTAAAACAAGTTTAGAATAATAGTGTTTTAATGATTTTTGAAACTTTATAAATATATAAAAACTATCTGCATCACCAAAAACAAATGTGGTAGTGGTAAATTTGTATATTTAGGTTCCAAAATGTTCCATAAAGATCTTCTTGGGTTTCCCCGCGTTCCATAACTTCGAACTTTAATAAATTTCCTTTAATTATTCAGTTTTGTCAGAAATTTATCAATTCCCTTGCCTTTTTCGATTGTCTTCAAATTTAAATAATTTCTTCCGAAGGTCCGTACATCTTTTTATGGCCCAAACTAATGGTCGTACATCCTTTGTCCTTCCACAAAATTTACGTTAAGTATTCCCCGATTAAAGAAGATTCCAATCCAACTGAATATGATTATGTATTAAATTGAATACAATCTAATTTTTTAGTTCCAGATTCAAATGCTTCCCTGTGCCCACAACTAAATACTTCAATATTTCAGGGCGATCTTACCGCTTACCAAGTAAATTTGTTTATTTTTATTTTTTGCTTATAAACTGGAAGAGATCCAGTTCGATGCGTCTCAGATCTTAAGTCGCGGAACCGCAGGCGCGCGGATCGTAGAAATATTACACAGACATTATTCAATAGGCTAACTATGAGCTAACACGTAAACAGCCTCCCATTGAAGAGCGAAGTGGCCAGCTGGCTGGGATTACTTCGCCGGACTGGACTGCTGGCCGCCGCCAGTGATCGCTGGAGATTTGGCAAAGTCCTCAAACGTGTCCTTGACCTTCTTGAGGCCGCGACCCGCGTAGCAGGGCAGCATGTGAGCGAAGCGGAAGGTGTTCTTCACGCCCTCGTTGTAGTAGTGCTTGGCCAGGAACCGCATCTCGCCGGTCCTTGGCAGTTGCGGCACCTCGAACGGAAGCTGCTTCTGGGCCTTCTGGACGTAGGGACAAAGCTCCGACTTGATCTGGTTGTACAGTTTGTCCGTCTGGTCCGTATCGCCCCAGATGCCCACCTGGCGGGTATAGTAGACGGCTCCGGCCAGCAGACCGCCGCGCAGCAGAAATCTGAAAGAGATTCCCCCCGTGTCAGGCTTACGTAAGGTGCAAACAATCGCATCGGTACTCACCCAACCACCATGTTGATTCGTTTGCTTTTCGGGGGAAGATCGAGTGACAGTTACGGGGGGCTGGATTCAGTCCAAACACTTCAGTCTGGTCGCTTTCGTTTCGAAATTTTGGAAAATAATATTTTTAACGCATATTAGAGTGACCGCGGCAATATATGTCAGTGTGGCACTAGCACACCGTTGCCAAAATACCAACAATAGCGGTTCTAGCCAACGCTAACGCTGAGGTTTGAGTCCAGCATAAACAGTACCTAGCCGTAAGTCAGTATGTACCTATTTATATATTTTGGGTATTCCCCTGAATGACTTAACTCTTTCGACGCCACCGTTGCTTGCTCTTCGGCGAATCGCGGGAGAGTCGCAGAAGAGTCGCTTAAAGTAAATAGATTAAATAAATAGATAGATTTGTGCGGACGTTTTCTGAAAATTTGAGTACAAAGGATGCGGACTTGGTCTCGCGCTGAGTAGTTAGTTGGCAGCTAATTGATAAAAGTTTCTTGAGTTATTCAAGCATTATTCGGAGAGAAAATAAGGTCGGGAAAGGTCTAGATTCTAGAATGGGTCAAGATGGTAGATGAAAGAATTACAGATTCCAAACTTTTTTTCACGTTTTTTTCCGATTGTAATCGTTCAAAAGGATAAGGATAATAGGAAGCTAAAGATGTATGAATTTTATGTAAGTGTACCCTGTAAACTGTGTAACTTAAAGATAAGTCTGCCGGCGGAGATCATTTTCGGCTGAGATAATTCTCAGTGGAGATAATTCCCGGCGAAAATTATTTTATTTTGGCCAGGCCAAAAACGACCATTCAACATAAATTTAAGCATATAGTAGCATTTAAAAAACGCCTTCACCTCTAATTTTTTATTTAAATGATTTGCCATACTGTAACTTTTCAATACATAAACAATTGGCAGGCATACATTAAAAACGAGAAAGAAAGCTAACTTCGGTAATCCCAAGTTGGTATACCCTCATTGAAAATCGAACCATTTTAGTAATGTTAAAAAAACATCGAATTTTGTAAATATTACATTTTACATGTAGAATTTTACATTTTCATATAAATCGACCGATCGCTTCTATGGCACCTATATGATATAGTGGTCCGATTTTAATTCTAGAACCATAAAAAACTGCTATATCTCAAAATTCATAGAAATACGTTGAAAAACAGAGAAGTT
>VNJZ01005478.1:0-30719 GCA_008042795.1 Drosophila asahinai | reverse complement strand
TGGGAGGCCACGACTTCACGTGTGATTCGGGGCCGAAGCCCATCGGAGCGGACCCATCGTCGCGGACCACTCTGGCATCATAGTCCCGGCCCTCACCTACATTGGCATCAAAGAACATTCTAAAATACTTTAGAAATTCAAAGTTCTCCTGGAATCGTCCTTTGATCAGCTTCTCAACTGGAATAATGTTGATCACATTGGCATCAAAGAACATTCTAAAATACTTTGGAAATTCAAAGTTCTCCTGGAATCGACCTTTGATCAGCTTCTCAACTGGAATAATGTGGAAGTTATGTATGAACTCGTGCTCGAGATTCGCCATTAACTTCACACGCTTTAAGTTCACGGAATTCGGAATAGCATATCCATGAACTGTCTGTCCTTTTTGGCTTTTTAGGTGGGGTTAAGGGGTAAACAACATAATTTTCGCGTGAAATGCATTTGCGGGCGATAAATTCGGCAACGGCTAACTTGGAAAACGGCCAACTTGGATTTTGGCGTAATTTTGGTTTGGCTTAAGTGACTCGGACTAACAAGCGGGCACAAAAAGCTTTCCGGTCAGAGCCAGTGTTGAATTCTGATTGAGTCAAGTTCGGGACAAATCTGGACGCCAGAGTGTACTTGGTGTAGGAAAATTCTGGAAGCTGTTTTATTCGATACTTTAGCTATATAATGTCAAAATTAAATACTAGTCGGTGTAATGTGATTAAAAATAATATACGAACTGGAAAGTGAAGGGAAAGACAACCTAGGTCCGTTAGAATGGGATCTGGGTCCTGGCAACCGGTGGCGGCTGTTCTTCAGGAAGAATCACTTTGCGGCCTGACGGACGTCCTCTGGTTCGTTTTGGTCCGATAAACGGCTGCCGTTCGCTGCGTTGGATAGTTCGATTTTGTATGGCACGGACATCAACGTTCCAGGAACGTAGAGCTTTAGGGTCTTTTTAAATCGATTTAATCGATGTTTTTGGATGAGCGAAAAAATCGATACCTTTTTTAGGGAATCGATGCATCGACCTTAAAAAAAAATATTCATCTCTAGATTGCGATTGGAATTGTAAATAAACAAAAATATTATTTTAAAGTAATATAAGTTAATTAAAATAATGCATTTAAACACTTTTAGAATCAGTGTGTGTTGGTGGTGCGGAAGAAACAGAGAGATGGATTTACTTGTGCGTTTTCAGGTAAATAAACTAGTAAATAATCTAGTGGCGACAGTATTTGGAAAATTCCCACGCATCGCCAAATATAAGTACACTATAATATTGGAAGGTTCGATATTTTGATCTGATTTTGTTTTTGATTAAGTCTAATTTGCCAATAAATTGTTCTTTCAGAGTCACGCATATGAGATGGATTTCTTAAAGGAGTGTGCGCTTAAATATTTGTGCATTCCAGCGTGTTCAACAGAATCAGAAAGTACATTCAGCAGGGCTGGATGCATTGTTTCTGACCGGCGAGCTGCCTTAAAGCCAAAGAATGTTGACAAGTTGGTCTTTACCAGCTAGAACCAATGGGTTTTAGATTTTGAATAAAAACATTTGATCTCATAAAAAATCTTTACATTGAATTTCATTTTTGTTTACAACAATTCGTCATTTGATGTTTCAATTTTTTTTAAGCTATAATATGCCTTATTCCTATTTTTTCGATTTTAAATCGATTTAATCGATCTTTTTTAGAACTGAATCGAAAAGAATCGATTCACAAAAAGTAGAATTGTTCCCAGCTCTAGTAGAGGTGGCGAAACATCCGATGTTTTCTGGGGAAACATCGATGTTTTTGTCACGTCACTAAAGTAAGGGAAAACATTTTAAATTTATTTTAGAGAAAATTTATTTATTTTTTTCTTGAAAACATCGACGAAACATCGATCCCTTCTTATGAAAACATCGATAAAATTCGCTGCGACGTGGAATTATGGTATTCTGCGAACAATATTGTGAAATATCTGAAAGCCCCCGAATTTCCAGAAGTCTAACCTCCATCAGTTAATAAATGCACACCTAAAAAGTTTTTCTCCGACAGAAAAGATGATAAGATAAAATCCCTCAATAAATGACAGTGACAGGAGACAGCTAACTTACAGGGCTGCATTTCCATGCGTTTTAGGTGTCACTTATGGGGTTTTCACCTGCATTTTTTTAACTTGCATGTTATTTTTAATTAAGAAATTTCTAATTAAGAAATGAGCCCCAGTTAAACCCTGTCTCCTACCAACATTATCGTTTTTCGACGTCAAGACACTTTTTGAACCTTTTTTTTTTTAGGTTTTCTGTGGGCTTTCCAGGACTGCCAGCCCACCTACATTTTTAAGCTTAATTTTATTTTTAGAATTTCAGACATAAGCCCGTACTCAGACAAGCGAACAGCATTTCTAAGCAGTGAGAGAGAGCGAGAGGTCAATAGTCGAGAAACACTTTTCGGCAGCGCTGTTTTAAAGGCCGGTGCGCAGACGAACGAACAAAATACTAGAAAATACCAGGAAAAGACTCTTAGTATTTCTAGAGCGGGGTCACGAACAGAATAAAAAAATTATAAAACAGGTCGTTCTCGACTATTGGTCTCTCACTCTCTCTTACTATTTCTTCTCACATTTAAAAAATATAGATCCCGCCAAACACAATACTGTATGCAAAAGCCGAGTACAGGAGTTTAGAAGAGCAAATAAAGTTATAGTAATTAAATTGGTAGAGGCCAATTCAATAATGAGGGATTTGGGCAATATTAAATATTTGCATAAATAAAAGCCTGGAAGGAAATAGGTCCCTCGATGGACAAAACCTTTATTGCCAAGCTGGAAATTAACATGTTCAGCAATCAAGAACGAAGTAACTTCGAATCATTTCACCAGTCCAACAATTTGGTGGCAGCAGGAGTAGCTGCGGCAACCACCGCCACCACCCAGATGGTGATATATACATTTCAAATAAAAATAGATTTTTTGTTATCGGTTTTCGAATTTATCATCACTAAGCCATATGCCATATACTTTTTGACAGCGCCCTCTATAGGAAGCAGAAGTTCTCTTAAGTGCCGCTAGATGTCGCTTTTTAATGTTTACTTTATTTCTGTACAAAATATAAAAAATTACAGTTCTGGTAGCTTGCTGTAAAATCTAACGTAAAAAAAAAAAACTTGAAATATTTGAAAAACTAACAAAATTATATGATTTAATTTAATGTTAAATTAGTTTAAAAATTTTGTTACAGAAGAAGGCGTATATGAAAATGGTGTGGCCAAGCTTGGAAACTGTTGGGCCGCCATAGGGCGTTACTGCGTTAGTGTTTTAAACAGCGTGACCGCTTATGGTATTTTTTACAATGTAAAAACGCTCTCGCTGTCCATAAACGCATTATATTGTTAAAAATGTAACTTTATTTAGTTCGGCACCATGCTACTGATAAAATTAAATAAAATTCTAAACAAAATAGTTCGTTTCTGGACATCGAGAGCGTTTTTTACACTGTAAAAAATACCACAAACGGTCACCCTGGTTGTAAAGCAAAAAAATATTTATTAAGAAGAAAGAAAGCTAACTCCGGTAATTTTACATTTTACATGTACAATTTTACATATTCATATAAATCGACCGATCGCTTCTATGGCAGCTATATGATATAGTTGTCCGATCTTGATGAAATTAAAACCGTAATACTTTGAAAAACAGAGGAATTATTATTTTTTTTACATCAATTTCGCCATCATTGCTATGACAGCTATAGGATATAGTGGTCCGATTTCGTCCGTTCCAAAACATATACTGCGTGCTAAAGAAATAAGACTCTGATAGCTCAGCCTCAGCCTGATAGCTCAAAAACTGAGATAGTTCGAGTAGAAACCGACAGACGGACAGACAGAAAGACGGACATAGCTAGATCGACTCGGCTGGTGATGCTGATCAAGAATATATATACTTTATGGGGTCGGAGATGCCTCCTTCACTGAGTTGCAAATATCATGTCAAAATTATAATAAATATAATAATTATAATGCAAGGGTATAAAAACGTTAAGTTGGGTTGTATCTTCTTCCCAAGGCCGAAACTTATGGTTTCCTTCTCTGACGTTTTCAGATGTTGTGGCAAGAATTCTTTGTATAAGGTAATGAATATTACGTTCTTTCACGGTCTTAATAAAAACGCCAAAAATTTATTTTAAGCAGCGTATTTTTATGGCTTTTGTTTTTAAGTTCACAGGAATAAATCTTCTAGGGCTAAAAAATTTCCCCAATGTAAAATAAGCTTTACTGTATAATGGCGTTTCGTTCTCCTAAAAATATACATAAACCTAACCCCATAGATTATAATAAGTCAAATTTAAATTTAAAGTTTATAAATTCTTCATTTTATGTTGCATTCATTTACCTTTTAGGTAACGTTTTAAGTTAGATACAAATCGACTTATAAAATTAATTTTTAACCAATTATTCAACCTTTAGATTCGATCTGTTGCAGAGTTAATAAATATTTTGTTATGTCCCCCGTATTGGCTTCTATTTCTGTACAGGACTCTGCCCTTTGAACCTGTTGTGGCACCGACACGAAACAAAAAGCCTCGAGCCGGGACAAAGGAGCAGCGGCAGGTTCTAAGGCTCAAAAGAACAGCGACTCGCAATTTGGAATCGGACCAATTAGTTGTCCTTTGTCCTGGCACCTTTGTCGCCTGGTTTTCGCAACACACACACACTGTCACACACCGAAGCACTAAAAATCACATCGATTTTTCCCATGGCCCCGTTCTGTTCTCGGTTCCCTCACTGTCTCCTTTTTTTTTATTGTGGCAGGCCCTCTCCGTTGCCCAGTTGCCACTGTTTCGATCGGAGTCCTGTTCGGGACGCAGTGGCTCGGCTGCTCGGCTGCTTGGTCCTTGGGCCGTGGAAGGAGCGCAGCGGGGCGTGCGGTGCGAAGATCAGAGAAGCAGGCCGCCGCGGGGCGCCCTCAACTGATGATCATTTCGACACCCCATTTATGCTGCGGCACGGCGCGGCACGGCTCGGCGGCTTCTTCTCTTCTCTTCTCCTATTCTCCTCGAGCAGCTCCTGTTCTCACTGCACTCGGCGAAATATTAGGCAGGTATTTTTTGGATATTGGTTATAATTTTTTTGCTAAGAAAGAGGATTTTATAAAGGATTTGGGTGCTCAAGGTGCTAAAAAAATAAATGATTATTCTTTCAACTCTGTTTACATAGACCAAAAACTAGAGATGGGTGCTAAAAAAATAAATACATACATATGTACTTATATTAAAGAAGTGATCATTAAATATAAAATATTATATTATATCTATTTTTTAGCACCTATATCTTATTTTTGATCTGTGTACACAGTGTTAAAATAAGAAAAATTGATAAAACTAGAAAAAACACAAGTTTATATCAATATATAATTTATTTAATTTTTAATTTTTTTTTATTAATTAAATATTTTATATTATTTTACGGAAATCAGGTACAAGTAACGATAATCCCCAAAATATTCAATGTTGGCAAAAATATGTCACAAAAAGTTGCAGAAAATAATTCCCCCAGAAAGTATGCAATGATTTAAAGACAAGAAATGTCAGGGAATGCCATGGTCTTGTTATTTATTTTATCTTTTAAGTGACTTGAATAAAATGTTTATAATTGAATTTAATTGATAAAAATGTAATATAAAAATAGTTTGTTTACAAAAATAAAACATATTAAACATCTGTAAAATAAATATTAAAAATAGTAATCATTTTATCCAAAAATTTCTTTACAAAAGAAGTGTTATATGTGCTACTTTGAAGAATATAATTTAGAAAAACGAAATTAAAAAAAAAAACTTTTTAAACAAATAAACAATCAAATTTAAAGCAATAAACAGGTGCTTAAAAACCTATAAAAAATCAGTCAAAGCATGAGGCTTGTCTACTTAGTTGTTTCTGACCTTGTCAGGGCCATCATCAGCAGCATGTTTGCCGTTTTTTTTATTAAATATAAATAATTAGATAATTTAAAGGTCATAAACATTAAGACATTTTTTTCTTTCATTAGAAAAAGTTCTACATACTTCCAAATTGTTAAAAATTGTTACTACATAATTTTTTCTGAGTGTGCTAACAAGTGCTTCTTCGATCTCGGACATCTAGAGATTTTTGTGCCCGGCCAAGTGATTTCCCGGGAAGTGTTAGAATCCCCTTGTTTCGGCACTCTTTGCACCGTCTCCCGCTCTCGCTCGCTCTCCCTGCCCCGGTCGGTGCCCGGCTCGTTTTCTACCCCTATTTAGGGGCTGTAAATTGATGCTGTTGACATTTTTAGTGCAAAACGGTCCCCGAGGAGATATCTAATATCTTGTTCGCGGTTCCCCCCGCACTTGCGACACACGCTTCGTCATAAAGGGAGAAAAACACACACACACTCACACGATGCGGCGGGTAATATTTATTATTGAAATTAAAATTTATTGTTTTATGCTATTGTTTCACTCAGTTCTGTGTGTTTTTTCGGTTGTTGTTCCTTCTTCAAACATTTTCTTTTTTGTTTTGTTTTTCTCTCCTCTTTTTTTTTGCATCGTTGCCGCTTGATTAGAGAATTCCGTGGAAGTCCGTCGAAGATGGCCACAAGTGCAGTCCATAAAGGCCGAGGGTATTGCGCAATCTGTCGTCCAAATAGCCAAGGAATATGGGAAAGAGCTGGAAAGGGTGTCCTTGCCAAGGGGGGGCGTTGCCAGGATCAGCTCAGATGAGTTCCAATGCCAGCTGTTGCATCTCGTGGATAAAATTACAGCAAAAAAGATACAACAGCCGTGGAAACCGAAAATGTTCGATTAAAAATTGTTGTAAAATAGTAAATAAATAGCAACTACATTGTAAAATATAATTAAATTATTATTTTCATTATAAATATATAAGAGTCCACAAAACCCAACTCAAAACTCTGCAGATTAACTTTAGAGAAAGTCAGAGATATGGTTAAAATCAAGGAGATATATCTATGCCAAGCCCCGAGCTCAGCAAAGTCAATTGGCGAAAAAACCCCGAAGATTAATTTAATCTCCGTCGAAGAACGGGGCAAGACGCTAGAAAGGCCAAAATATTTGCAGACAGTGAAAGGATTTAGATGCGAAAATCCCCATAAATCCAATTAACACAAATCTGCATAACGGGTTAAGGCAGCAAAAGGATTAGAGGTCCCGAAAATTCAATTGAACTTCCCCTTGGCTTACCTGGCAGGAGACTCTCTCTCTCCATCTCTCGCTATCTCTCCCGTTCTCGCCTTTGGATTACCGCAGACGATCCCTTGACTTTTCCTGCTAAGCGATCGTAAAACGTGGATTATGCATTTATGGCACCCCGCGGCAGCAGCGCAACCACCCACCCAGTGACTTGGTCACCCGGTCAGCCACCGAGCCACCGAGCCACCTAGCCACCCACGAACCCAACCCACACAGTCTGACCAAAGGGTGCGGTTTAATCCGATACCACCAAGACCGATGTGGGCAGCGATAGGGATGCACTGGCAAAAATACCATTGATGTTTGGCATTCTGTCAGCAGGGAAATATATAAAAGAAACATATAATATTTTCTTATTAATAAAATACTAAGAAATACCTGCACCCAAAAAAAAAATCATCATAAAACCTATACGATTGCTACATGAATTCTATATTCTTGAGTATGAAAAATTTCTTAATAAGTTGCTTATCAATTTAATACTACGAAAGTATACATTTTATACTCATCTGCACCAATATTTCATAATAATCACTAACGCGACAAACAGAAAAGCACTAAATTCCAGCTAACGCGATATGTTATCGAATTTTCGATGTAAGTTCGTATAAAAATAATACTCAAAAATACACAATTGAAACTATAGAGTATAAAAACTAAACTTTGGAGTATGCATTTGATAGTTTGAAGTATAAAATTTATACTAAACTCGTTATACTGCTTGAGTATACTTTTAAGACAACGCGTAGAAAGGTAAAACTCTTGTTTTTTTTTTGGGTGTGCTTAATCTTATTTTAAATACATTTTTTATATTGGGAAAGCTGCCAAGAATTTGTATTGACAATCCTTTAGTAATATCCATAAAAAGGGTTAATAAAACATTATTTAAATATAATTTCTTATATTTCCCACTTAAATTCAAATTCATCAAATTATATATAAATAATATCCTTTATTTTCCTCCAAGTGTACTCAACCAAAGATGTCGCATTAATCTGCCAAAAGTGGAATCAATAATTACGATTCAGGCGTAACCGAGTCGGGGGCTAGGTAGCTAAACATACGGGGTAATCCTGGCGGATCGCCTGCGAACGGGTTCCAGGATTATCGTCGATCCAGCGAGAAATCCCGCGGATGAGGAGCTTTGATGCGATGCGAAGTCAAAACTTTTCCGGCTTAACCCAGCTTAGGTGGGCCCGAGCCTTCAGCGATCTCTACCTGCCGCCGCTGATCTCGTCCTTGTTTGGTGGGCTCGTCCCGGCTAATCAATTGATTATCGCAACGGATCGAAGTGGTTAATATATATATTGATTTGGGGCTGGCAGCGAAAGGATTGTGCAGGGTAGGTCGTGTGTTGTGGGCTTGAGACGGGATTGTAGGGATCGATCTTAGACTCACTTCCTTCCCATAGATTAAGTCGCGTTTTGCACAATATTTTGAGAGATTTACGGGTAAGATTTGGTTTTCGGAAAGATTTAGTCAAGGGAGAAGGATGTGATTTTACTTTTATTATTAAATTTCCTTGAAAACATTTATAGGAGAGCTTCTCTTTAAGTAATGACTATTAAAAAGGGTATAAGAAACGCAATGAAATAGTTATAATTGTTTATTCTAATTTATTCAGTTTATTTGTGAAGCAACTTCTTCAAGAAACTCTATTTAAGTCTCTTAAAAAATCTGTATATTAACCAGAAATAAAGATATCTTTTCCCTCTTTAATTAAGAACTAATTTTATTCTTGAACTACTTATTGTAGTATTTAATTTGAAATTCGTTTAAATCTTGATACATAACCAGGGATTCAAAAATAAATAAACTCATGGAAATATTAGAAAACGATGCTATTATGATTACAACTCTTCTTAAATATCCAAGTCTCTAGATTTTCCTTTCCTTGTATACTCCTTGATTTACCAGGATCCCCTGAACTATCTATCCGTAAAAATGCTTCAACTTTCGCTAAAGTTCCCTGTGGGAAGTTCCTAAAACTACAAATTACAGTGGCGAAGCTACCTTTACACACACTCACACTCGCACACCTCGGATTTACCAACTTCACTTGACCTAGTGGTACAAAAAAGAGGGCGTGGCTCTAGAGGGGGCGGCTTGGGGGCGTTAGATAGGGACAGTAGAAACTTTCGTTGCCGCTGCAGCTGCTGCTGCCGACTTTTTGCTAATTGATTATGCGGCGACGCTGTGGCCCAAGGACAAGAACAAGGACAAGGACTCCTGCAGGAGAAACGAACAGTATGCCCAGCATGGGAGGGACGGCGTCAGGGCGGAGGCAAGGAGGAGACAAGAAGGTGGCTCGGAGGAGGGTTTGGGAAGGCGCAGGCAGACGGTCTTCAAGTCTAGTTGACTTCGGCATTGTCATAAATCTTCGGTAGCCAAAAGAGCCGGAGGAACCGAGGACCGGAGGGCAGCAAAGGGGAAGCAGGAAGAAGGATAACGAAGGAGGGACAAGAGCACGAGACAGGCTCCTTGTTGTTGCGCGCTGCCTGCCTCAATATAATTGTATCTTCCGTTTCATTACATGTTGCCCAGAGTCCCAGTCGCCATACCCAGTAATCCCCAAAAGGGGGATATTATATCTGTGAAGAGATAATATAAATTAAATATATTACTTTAATATAAGTTAAAATATAGATTTATTATGTTAATTGTTATATAAAAAATAAATTAAATAAAAGCTCTTCTCTTGTACAACCTCTTAGTTTGCTCTTAACTTTCATTTAAATGATTTTCATACAAATCGGATGAAATATGTGCACCCAAAAAAAAAACAAGAGTTTAACCTTTCTACTTAAAGTCTTAAAAGTATACTTTAGTATATATTTTATACTTCAAACCAGGGGTCCGCACCACTACAGTCAAATGCCAACATTGCATTTGTATGAGTGAACATCGAACACTCTATGGCTAGATATGCGAAAAAAAACAGCTAAAATATATTGTTATATGGCAACAAAATTAGCTATAACCTAAAAACTAGCTATTTAACGCTAAAAAAAGCTAAATTTAGACATCAGTCTTCACTGATTCTTCTGTTCTCTTTTGTGCATACTATGCGTGAGCGGCAGCGACGCCGACTGAGAAAAATCCTATCCCGCGGGATAGGGCCGTGCGGACCCCTGCTTCAAACTATCAAATGTATACTCCAAAGTTTAGTTTTTATACTCTATAGTTTCAATTGTGTATTTTTAAGTATTATTTTCATACATACGAACCTACATCAAAAATTCGATAACATATCGCGTTAGCTGGAATTTAGTGCTTTTCTGCTTGTCGCGTTAGTGATTATTATGAAATATTGGTGCAGATGAGTATAAAATTTATACTTTCGTAGTATTAAATTGATAAGCATCTTAATAAGAAATTTTTCATACTCAAGAGTATAGAATTCATGTAACAATCGTATAGGTTCTATGATGATTTTTTTTGGGTGTAGAGATAACATAAATAAAATATATTACTTTATATATAAGCTATGATTTCTATAATATAGATTTATTATGTTAATTATAATATAAAAAATAAATTAAATAAAAGCTCTTATCTTGTACAATCTATTAGTTTGCTCTTAACTTTCATTTAAATGATTTTCATACAAATCGTATGAAATATGTGGAATATATTTTAGCTAGCTATAGAATAAAGCTCGATTTCACTCTGAAAAAATACTAGGATAACCGAACCTCTTGAGATGGGAGTTTATCTAATCATTATGGATTAGTATACCAAATTTCATATCAAAAGAAAGTATTTAAACAAAAATATTATAACTTTCTTGTCGAAGGAACTCCAATGGGATCAAGGGGTGCCTTCGGGGTCGATCATCCCGTCGAGTAGGGCTCGTTTCGTTTTGGGAGAATCATCATTATCTTTTCACAGCAGCAGCAAATCGTAAAATTTGTGGCCCGGGCCCACGTTGCGTATGCGTAATAAAAAAGACGCCGCATAATAAAAAGGGAGCAGCAAGAGACTCAACACAGCAATTGTGATTAATATGCAGCACACAAGCGCACAGGGGCACACACACACATACAGCGGGAGCGAGAACGAGAGCAAACGCTAAAGCGAGAGAGAGAGACACCAACAGCTCTCCCTCGCCCTCGCTGTCTCTGCCTTTGTGGTGGTGTTTGGTTAACGCCCCTTTAAATACAGTTATTTCATTGGGCCGCGACCACAAATTTATTAGTTTTTATTGTTATTGTATTGATATTTGAATTATGCCCGCTCTTTCTTCTTCTCCTTCGCTTTCTTGCTTCTCTTCTCGTACTTGCGGTGTTCTTTTTTTGGGTGTAAAATGAAAAATTAAATGCCATTAAACAGAAATTTTAATTTAATTAAAATGATGAGCCATGCGCTCGCTCGTTGCTCTCTCTTTCTATTTCTACTTTCGTCGAAAATAAATTGAAGGGCATGAAGAGTGGGGTGGGGGGGGAATAATGGAAATTTAAGCAGATATTCGTATAAATAATGGATTTTGTTCCTCTTTTCCCTTTTTTTGTAGTAAAAACTAGACTGATTTATGGCTGTCAAAATCTATTGAAAAATAGATAAAGTGAAAATAAATTAAGGGAACTGTGAGGAATTACGGGAGAATGAAAGTAATACTTTAAAACATGGAGAAACATGCTTGGTTAAAATAAAATATTATTGAAATATGTTTAAGCTGATTTTAAAATGAATTCTTAAGTGTAACAACATTTTTAAAATCATTAAAAGTGTTTATGCAATGTTTTATTTATTGACTTTTAAAGTTTTTAAGTACTTAAATTGTCTTTTTATAGCTGAACATATTTCTAACCACTCATAAATTCTTTAATTTTTGCTTCACTTTATTTTTTAAACATGACAACCTTTATAAAATACATTTATACACCCAAAAAAAAATCATCATAGAACATGTACGACTGTTACATGAATTCTATACTCTTGAGTATGAAAAATTTCTTAATAAGATGCTTATCAATTTAATACTACGAAAGTATACATTTTATACTCATCTGCACCAATATTTCATAATAATCACTAACGCGACAAACAGAAAAGCACTAAATTCCAGCTAACGCGATTTGTTATCGAATTTTCGATGTAGGTTCGTATGTATGAAAATAATACTCAAAAATACACAATTAAAACTATAGAGTATAAAAACTAAACTTTGGAGTATACATTTGATAGTTTGAAGTATAAAATTTATACTAAACTCGTTATACTTTTAAGACAACGCGAAGAAAGGTTAAACTCTTGTTTTTTATTTTGGGTGCACTCATAAATTTATTAATCATGAAAAAATCCTTGTTAATCCTTATACTTCTATCTTAAATATAAAAATCTTAGTTTATCCCAATTTATTATATGTATGCATTTTGCAAATCACGTTTACTTTTAACAAAGAAAATGGTCAAAAAAAATTAGCTAAAAATGCTGAGATTGTTTTGCCTTAAAGTTGAACAACAACAACAATTACAACAGGAGCTAGAACAACAACAACAATAACTACACAAACGCATGCTCACCCAATTGCTTTGACACACAAACCCACACATAGAAATTAAAACAAAACGCCTGCGGCAGCAGCAGCAGCACGAGCAAAAACAACAACCATCAGGAGAGAGAGCAGCAGTAGCTAGGCCAGCAGCCAGCGACTGAGAGCGAGAGAGAGAGAGACAGAGGGAGAAGAGCAGAGCCGAAAGGAGCCCCGGCAGGCGATGTAGCGTGGGCGAGCGAGCGAGACGAAACTAGATGCCCTCGAGCGAAAAGCCAAAAACAACCACCATGGCTGGGGCGCGAGCGAGCAGACAGCAGCCGGCACCGGCCGCTTTCGACCACGGCCGTTAGAGCGGGCCAGCAGGAGCATTGCGCTAGCGCTGCTGCGGCCGCTGCCCGCTGCCCTCGCCGCTGCCGTCGTCGTCAGTGATTCGGTTCGTACGTTGTTAGAGCCTCTCGCAGCGTTTCGGAATTCAGTCAAGAATCGACGATAATTACCGGTGGTTGTATCACATCACGCGCAGCAGCAGCCGCAGCAGAGAAACGAGCTCTGTTTTCGGATCTATATATATGTTCATATATACGTGTGCGTAACGTAACGCAACGCAACGTAAGGCAACGTAACGGCGAGAGCACACACACATGTGTGCGTGCATACGAAGCTAAGCGTTTATATTGGCGAATTTTCGGCGGCCTTTAATTTGTTTGTGCTTTTTTTTTGCCGTGTTCTTGTCGTTGTTTCGCGTGCATGCAATTACCAGGCAGCCGCAAAAGACTATAATTACAAAACTAAAGTGAAAAGCGTGCCATAATTACACGAACGCAGTATCAATAAGTGCGAGCAATGTGCGAAAATTGCTAACGAACACACACACACACACTAGCACACATACACGGACTTACGCACGCACGCAGGAACGCCGTAAACTTTGCAGCAACTCTAATACCGGAGAGCTTTCATCATGATCGATGCGGCGTGCAATTACTTGAATCTGAATCCGTACGCGCACCACCACCAGCAGCAGCAGCAGGCGCAGCAGCAGCAGCAGCAGCAGCACACCATGCAGCAGCAGCAACAGCACCTGCAGCACATGCAGCATCATCACCACCAGCAGCAGCAGCATCATCTCCACTTGCAGCAGCACCACATGCAGCAGCAGCAGCAGCAGCAACAGCAAACGCAGCAGCAGCAACAGACGCAACAGCAGCAGCAGCAGCAGCCACAGCCACATGACTTCCTCAGCGCCGCCCTGCTATCCGCCCCCTCGTCCCTCTCCGGCAGCAGCTCCAGCAGCAGTTCCGGCAGCTCGCCGCTGTACGGCCCCGGATCCGGATCCGGATCCGCGGTAGCCGCGGGCAAGGCGGCGCCCATGAAGCTGGAGCTTCCTTATCCGCAGGCCTCCTCCACCGGCACCGCCTCGCCCAACTCCAGCATCCAATCGGCGCCCTCATCGGCCTCCGTCTCGCCCAGCATCTTCCCCTCGCCCGCCCAGTCCTTTGCCTCCATTTCCGCCAGTCCCTCGACGCCCTCGACCACGTCCGCCATGGCGGCACCGACGGGAGCGGGCTCGACGGGCGCAGGATCGGTAGCGGGTGCCGGGCCAGTGGCCACCTCATCATCATCATCATCGTCGTCCTCCTCCGCCTCGTCGCCCTCGTCCGCCGCCTCGGCAGCAGCGGCGGCGGCAGCAGCAGCAGCGGCAGCAGCGGATCTGGGAGCAGCGGCGGTGGCCAGTGCCGCCTACGGCTGGAATACCGCCTACTCTGGACTGGGACCGGCAAGGTAAATATCTCTAAATTAAGAAAATATATCAAAGAGCTTGAATTTTGAAAGAAAAGTAACTTTAAACAGATCTTAAAGACCCTAAAATACCTATAAAACTCAGGAATATATTCTAGGAACATTTTAAATGAATAAATAAATATAAACAAATAGGTAAACATCTTGAAAAATCACTAGACAGCATAGTTTCTTAATAACTCAAAGAAAAAACATATAAAAATTAGTAAATATTAATCCTAAAGATCCATAAACCTTCATTACATGACCACTAACGATCTTAGAATCAAAATAAAGAGCATTGCTATTACCTATGATTAAAACAAGTATAGTCTTGGCCAGATTACAGGTTAACCCACTGATTACAGCTTCATTAATCAAAGCCTACAAGATGAGATCAAACTTATTCCTTAATCTCGCGTATTGAATTACAATTATTATACAAAGTGGGCCTTAAAGGTGATAAATATGCCAAGAGCACTTAGGTACTCTGTAAATTGCACATTGATTTGATTAAAATAAGTATAATGGTATTTTTTATAGATCCATAACCAGATGGATTAGCTTTTATGACTTACCACTTTATAACGATCTTACGATGCAAATTGAGGGGTTCAGCTGCTGCTAATGATGCGAATAAAATAGTCATTGGGGAAATCAATTAAACATATTAATTCCTTAATTATAGTGCAAGAAAAATACTCGCTTTTACTCCACTTTAAACCTTAACTAATTTATCCCTATTTTGCGTTCCTTCCAGAAGCCAGTTCCCGTACGCACAGTACGCCTCCGATTACTACGGCAATGCCGTGGGCATGTCCTCCTCCGCCGCCTGGTTCTCGCACCAGGAGCGCCTGTATCAGCCCTGGAGCTCGCAGAGCTATCCGGGCTTTAACTTCGACGACATTGCCTTCCAGACACAACTGCAGCGCCGCTCCGTGCGCTGCACGTGCCCCAACTGCACCAACGAGATGAGCGGCCTGCCGCCCATTGTGGGTCCCGATGAGCGCGGTCGCAAGCAGCACATCTGCCACATCCCCGGCTGCGAGCGGCTGTACGGGAAGGCCTCGCACCTGAAGACCCACCTGCGCTGGCACACGGGCGAGCGGCCGTTCCTGTGCCTCACCTGCGGCAAGCGCTTCTCCCGCTCCGATGAGCTGCAGCGGCACGGGCGGACGCACACCAACTACCGCCCGTACGCCTGCCCCATCTGCTCCAAGAAGTTCTCGCGCAGCGATCACCTGAGCAAGCACAAGAAGACGCACTTCAAGGACAAGAAGAGCAAGAAGGCCCTGGCGGCGGAGGCCAAGGAGCAGGCGGCGGCGGCCATAAAGCAGGAGAAGAAGGAGAAGAAGGGCAGCGGCAAGCCCTTGACCCCGCCCGTCGAGTTCAAGCAGGAGCAGCCGGAGGCGCCGCTCGTCAACTATGCGCCCTATGCCAATCTCTACCAGCAGGCGGCGGCCACCTCCACAGCGAATCCACCGCCGCCGCCACCACCGCTCTTCCAGCAGCAGCAGCAGCAGCAGGCGGCCGCCCAGCAAATGGCCACGTATGAGCCATGGAGCAGCCGTGCCATACAGCCAGCAGCCACCACTACCTCAGCGAATTCCTCCGCGTCCTCCAGCGCCAGCTCTCCAGCCGCCGCCGCCGCCGCAGCAGCAACAGCAGCAGCAGCAGCCGCCGTTTCCGGATCAGCTTCCTCGCCCGCCGCCGCCGCCGCGTCCGCAACGGTCCTGGCCCAGCACCACTACGCCGCGTTGGCCATGCAGAGTGAGTCGCAGCTGGCGGCGGAGTACGGCCTGACCATGAGCGGCCTGGCCAGCGGGGCGAGCCAGGACTCCAGCTCCAGTTGCCACATGAAGTCCGAGTATGCGGCCAGCTACCCAGCGGAGTTCGGGGCGAGCACGGCCGGCTACGGCTATCCGCATCCGCATCCGCACCACCACAACGCCTGGGCAGCGGCCTATCATCCGCATGCCACCGCCTAGGACGGGGGCCAGCCCCGAGTTGTTACAGTTTGAGGAGGAGGGAAAACCAAGCCATAATGTCCCGAAACCCTGAAGCAAGCGTAGAACGAACCTCTAGTGTGTTTTTTTTCTGTGTTTATTAATTGTTGACAAAAATATGAATGTGAAAATCCAAAAAAAGAACAAAAAAAGATATATATACGCGAAACCTACCATTAAATAATATTATGTATTAACTATAGTTGTAGTTGCTAACCCTAAGGACTTGAATTTTTTTCCATTTTTCTTTTTTTTTTTTCATGTGAAACCTAGTTAAGGCATTTTTTTTTGCATGTCTGTACATAAATATAAAATATATGGATCATTTAAGCCATACCATATAGAATGAGAGAAACCATCTAGTTGTGTACCATAATAATTGTTAATTGTCTTTAAGATAAATTATATACAACAACAAAAACAAGGCGACAAAATCCCCACACAAAAATCCTAACAATAAAACGAAACAAAAAAAAAACGAACAAAATTATATCGGAAAACAAAAGCAATTCCTGTTTTTATATATATTTCTCGGTGATCCTGAGGCCGCACCCTTGTGTTTGGGTTTCTGCTGGGTTTTTAGGGTTGTTTAATCTGCCTTAGGGTTGGTTTTCTTCCATACAGAAAAAAAGGATCCAGGAAGCTTCGGCGACTTCCGGCGAATTTGATCTGCCTTGGGTGTTGATCTCCGTGCAGGGTTCGGCATAAGGGAAACTTTTTCCAACTGAATATGGGAGGTATCCTTGTATTTTTTTAATAATCTATTTTTTAATATTAATAAGTAAACTAAACCATTCTTTCTTGGATTTCTATAGCTAAAACTTTTATGGAAACTTTTTTATTCATATAGATTTCAAGAACTTAAACTTCTATAATCTGTGAAAGAAATGTGTAAGATCCTTGAGCTTCAATTTAATTTAATCTCTGCTAACCGAAGCCTTCTCCAGCTCGTCCAAGGAATAATAACTCAAAAGAAGCATATTCAATCGGAAGGCCATCAATGGGGAGTCAATTTACTCGACCGTCTAGCCTATGTGGCCAGCCTCCTGGCCCCGATATATCTGGCCAAATGAATTGGCCAACAGAGTTTTGTAATTAAACGGGGAAACATTGTCCCAGCGAACGATGGCGTGAAGATTGGCAATCCGATCCAAGATCGCAGATCGCAGATCGCAGATCGATTGCGGCCAATATAAAATATTGATTTATGCCCCGCTCTGCGGCTGCCCTGCCCGGGCATCAATCAATTTTCAAGTTGAGTGAGCGCCAAGCCCCCGAAGAGCCCACGCCCATCTCTCCAGGCCCAGACCCAGGTCTCCATCTTGGTGCAGCCTGTGGGATTGTGCAAGCGGTTGACAACCTCAGCGGATTGGTAGAGACGACGACGACGACGACGACTCCTCGGGATGGGTGTGATGGGGCCGCCCGACAACTTCACACGCACGTTAATCATACGCCGCGTTGGCCGCCAGCCTCTAACCCTTTTTTTGGGCCACTAAATGGCAAACAAAATCTGATTGATTTATAACTGAAGAGTCTGCGGTCAGCGGCGAGAAACGAACCAAACCAAAATCAAAAACGAACAAAAAAATTACAACAAGAGCTACAAAATATAAAATCTGTGCAGCTTAATGATGATAAATGATGATGTTATGATTTGTTAATTTTTCTTCGCGTCTCCACTGCTCTTTCCCCCTTTTTTTTATTGCGTAGAGGAGTTAACCCGAACATGAGGTATTCGTATTCGTATTCTGTTTTGGTCAGTTTAATGGCCCAAAGACTTGTTTCGGGGCGAAAGTGTAATTTTAAGTATGGGTTACACAGTCTGGCTGGTAATATTAGATGGTTGCTTTTTTGAATGATTTTATTTATAGATTTCTTAGGCGGACATTAACACGGGAAATATATTTTAAAAATATTATAACAAGTTGTTCAAGCAAATTCCTAAAAAACTTAGGGGAATTGGTATGTAAATAAGGGAAATAAAATAAAAAGAAAGTGCATTAGGCTAGAATTACTCTGGAAGACAGTTTAGATTTGTTTTAAATCTTTACAAACTAATATAACCTGTTTCTTATTTAATTTACTAACAAACGTTGAGTAATGAGTTATTTAAATAAGAAATAAAATATAGAAAAAGATTATTTTGTGTAGAATTACTCTAGAAGAGAGTTTACATTTATTTTACCAACTTTAGCAAGTATTTTAAGTTGCTTTAAGGTTTAACTTAATTGTTCATTTCTATTGTTTATATTTATCTTAATTTTTTAGTACTCTTTGTATAATTACCCAATATTTTGCAATCTTAATAGGTTTATAGCTTACTTTCCTTTAATATTCTGCAACTCCTTGCCCCCGAAAGTGATTGGAAACCTGTCAGAAAACACAAATTAAACAAATTATGAAATCACATCATAGTAGAAAATATAAAGACATAACCCGCAAGTGGCCACTTGAGGCAGCGGCACCAACATTAGATCAGCGGAGAGCTGGACAAGTTCCCAGAATTTGTGGCCAACTGACACCAGAGACCAACCACTCCAAGATGCAACCCCAAAACCCAAAAAAACCCTAGCCTGAGAGGGACATAACCCAAAGTGTTGTCACACATACTCGACTTGGACTTCTGGGCACGCTCCAGATCCCGCAGCATCTCGGATTCTCGCTCTCTCTCAAGTGGCGCTGTCGCGGAGTGCGAGGTAACCAGAGATCGCTCTAATTTTGATCGGGGGCCATCACATAAATAATCGTAACTTGCACTTGACTTGACTTGACTCTCTCTCTCTCTCGACGTTTCCAAGGAATCCATGTTTTGATGTTCGGCGCCCCGAGGATCCTCGGTCCCGAGCCGAGAGGACAGCAAATTGAGTTGAGATTATCTCGCTGCCTGCGCTAAGCGAGCGTGTCTAAAAAATAAGGAAAAAGGTCCTGCAGGCTGACCGAACATGACTTAACTAGAAAATGTTTTTGGTTGCAGTATTTATTGGTTTTTGCTTTTCACTTTTCCACATTTTCGGGGGCGGTAGGCGTGTAGCGACATCGGTCATCGGTGATTATAAATTTTGAGCGAGCGAGTCCTTTTGTCTTCGGACCGCAGATTGTTGCGGCATATGGCTATGACCCAAGGACCAAGGATCTCGGTATTCGGGTTGCGATCGTCAGAAGATGGGGGCACAGAGATGACATGTGCTTAAAGGATAATCGCCAGAGAATCGCAATCTTGGGATAAACCGTTCACAGATGGATGGCCAGTTGACTTTGTCTTGGTTTTTGTGATAAGAAGAGATGATAATGTGTTCATTTTGTGCCATTTTGAAGAATGATAAAAGTTAATTAGAGTGTCTTTGGGCAGTTTATAATTGTTAAATAATATAGAGTTACACAAAATATGTTTAAATATCATTACCCAATCTTTATTTATTCGAATTTTCGACTTGCTGTAAATGTACTCCAATAAAAAATAGACAAAACTTACAAAATATATTATTTTCTATAATTTACATCACTTTTAAGCCTCTCAAAATAATTCCCAAGAAACTCCTCAAACATTATGCAACCTAGTTAGTCCTGAAAACTATTTAAAGGTCCTTTGGGGATGACATTCCCCATTTGAATATCAAATATAATTATTAAATAATATAGAGTTACACAAAATATGTTTAAATATCATTACCCAATCTTTATTTATTCGAATTTGCGACTGCTGTAAATTTATTTCAATAAAAATTAGAGAAAACTTACAAATTATATTAAATATATTAAATCAGTCTCTCCGAATAATTCCAAAGAAATTCCTCGAACATTATGCAAGCCTAGTTAGTCCTGAAAACTATTTAAAGGTCCTTTGGGGACTTCTTTACCCATTTGAATATCTAATAATTACCCATTCAGGCTTCCTATGAATATCGATGAGAGTCCCACCTCCAATCCAACTCAGGAGTGCTTCGTCGATTTCGGCACGTGACCCAATCAATGCCGAGCACATCAAACCGTGACAATCATTAAGGATATGAAGGATTGAAGGCTACGCGGGGCAGGACAGAGGGGAATATTCGATTCGATGCGACCACTAAAGTGGCCAAAAAGGATACCAAGGACCAAGTTACTACGGCCAACGAACAACTCAATCGAGGCGGCATCTGCGGCATACAAATTAAAATATTTATGTGTGCATTAGGCGTGGGGCCGGCATTAAGGACTCGATTTGTGGCAGGAGCCAATGGAAAAAGTGCGACATATGTGCAGTCAATAAATTTTCCACTTCTCATGCTGACAGCACAAAAAAATAAAGAAAAAGGAAAAGAGGGAAAACACAACAGCAACAGCAGCAGCAGCAGCGGCAGCGGGAAAATGGTGTAAGGCGCTCGAGGACCGCTAATGGCTCCACAATGACCAGGCGCATTTAATACAAAACTCACACAAGGACACACGGGTACAAAAAAGGGAGAGAAGGAAAAAAGGGGAACCCTGGCAAAGGACTCGAGTAAATTGCTCCTTTTCTGCTGCATTTAATTTGATTTTATTGTTCGCGCTTCGCTTATTTGTTTGTGTCAAACGAATGTTTCGTTTCGATTTGCTGCGGTTTATCGATATATGGGACACGCCCCCTCTGGCCCACTCCGCCCAACGCCCCCATTTCCGCCCACACACACACACACGTGTGTGTTCTGTTTTGTTTTCCGTTTCCTGGAATGGTTCAGCCAAAAAAATAAGCGAGTGGAAAATCTATTAAAATGCATTTAAATGTCTGCCCTAATGCCACGCCCTACTTAGTATATATTTTGTATATGAATGCCGCATTATGACCACAAAAAAAGCGTTGCGAATTGATTAAGTTTTTCCCTGTTTTGGCCCCTCCTTAGGAAAATTCTCGAATAAATCGATTGGCTGCGCCTGCTTTTCGGTGTGATTGCCGCTTTTACAGGGTATTGGGGGAGTAACCTTTAGTTTATTAATGAAACAAGGGATTACTTCTTTATTTTTAAAGAATGTAAAGAAAGTTTAACTTTATCTTTTTAAGAGTAAAATAATTATTTTAGAAGCTAAATATTGGTTTAAAAAATATAAAAAACCCCAAAAATGCAATACAAAGTAGAAATTTATTTATACTACCATGTCTGCCGCTGACGTGTGGCCCCACAACAAAACAACAATAACAATTACTATTGTGGCACTCCAGTGCAGCACCCTCTCCACCGCTCCACCGGCGCTTCGAAGGCAACCAAAGTCGGTTGACATGTGTCGGACAGTTCCAGGTTCCCGTCGCTCCCCCCCCACACACACACACACCGTTGAGTGAGTGTTTTTGCAATTATTATAAATCAAGAATTTGATTTATGCCATGTAACAAACTTCAGCAACGACTGCGAACTATTCGAGGTTATTTACGACCGCAAAACACTTACAAAGTGTGTGGCCCCATGAAGTCCGGTTCGGTTCCTGGGCTCTGGATTGTGGATTGTGGGTTCTGGGCCTGTCAAGAGGGTTACCTCAGTCTCAGTCTCAGTCACCTCCTAACAACAATGTGTGAAAAAAGAGAAGAAAAAGGCAAACGCCGATGCTGAACAATGGACTTGTAGTGGGCAATTTCTATTATTTATAGCGCGCACTAAACTAAACCTCTAAACAAATATAGAAATTCGCTCAGAGTCTGGGCTTGAACTCTGCCATATTTTCGGTTTGACTAATTTATGTATTAAGCTTAAACAAACAAATATATCAGACTAATTTATATGATTCTCTGAGATTTTTAAATGCGCTTATATAGTAAATATATTTATTGTCATTAAATCAGCTCTAGATCCAGCTATTTAAGTTCAGCCTCACGGAATGCGGCACCCTTAGGGAAGTACAAGCTGGGAAACACTTCTGTAGAAGCTGCAGGGATGAGAAAAAAGAGTAGGAGAAGGTGGATTACCTCTTCTGATCTTATCCAGTCCCCTTTGGATATGGAATAAAATATATAGAAAATATATATGAAGCCTGCTCCTTAACTTTGACAAAGATATTTACGTTTTCGTAGCAAAATTCCTATTTTAAAATTTAATTAACTTGATTTGCTTATTTTCCAAATTATTTACTAACAATTATTAATTTTTGACCAACTCTTTAATGCGTGGAAAATGGTAGGTTTCCACCCCGATATTCATACATATGTATCTGCCTCTTGAGGCACTTGTGTTTGTGTTTTTTTTTTGGTTGTAGCTGCCACTCGAAATCGACACTCGAACAACACACACACAACAGCAACGACCACAAAAAAGCTGACAGAGTAAACAACGAAAATTTGCATAGACTTTTTTATGGACGCCGCTGAGAAACATGGCCAGCGGAAGCGGAAATGGAATGGAAATGGAAATGGATGCGGCACGGTCAGCGGGAATCGGGAATCAGGAACAAGGAATCCCGGTGTCCGGTGTCCGGAATCAGGAATCAGGAATCTGAATCAGAATCAGAATCAGAAATCGGCGAACTTCGGCGCCAACAATGGGCGCCCGGCGAAGAGCTCTCAGCGCGGAATGCATAAATCACGGGCGGATGGCAAACATACACCAGTTGGAGAGCGGCGTGTTTGCATTTTTTATGAACTTGTCGAACAGCAACACAATCATGTACTCGATATACATAAAAAATGCATAAAAAATATATAAAAGCGAATCGCGCAGAGCGCCAAACAATCGGCAGCGAGCGAACAATGGGGGGAAAATCGGATAAGGACCCCAGCACATACATAGATATCGCTTCGTTAAGCGCTGCCGAGTTTTTCCACTTTCTGATCACATTTGCCGCGCTTTTTCCACCAACTTAGCACTGACTAAATGAGATGGGAATGGTGATGGAAATGGTGAGGGAAATGGAGTTAAAAGCATATAAAACTTTGTGCCATTAAATCACAAATTAATGTTATGATTGAGGTTATAAAATTAACAATTGGAAGTCGCATTTCTTTTTTTATTATAACCAAAAAGGGGGAATTCTTGCCTTGCTAACAGATTAAATATTAAATATATATTTAACTTAATTAAATAAAAAAAAATACCCTTAGCCTCGAAAAGGGCATCCAAACTTCGCTTTTATTGTCCTTCTCGTAATTCCCCCTCAGCGAACAGGACGTTTCATGTGTCAAGCTCCGGGGCTTCCTGTATGGCGACACCTCCCCCGCCTACCGATTTTCTCGGTTCGATTTTCGCAATGAATATTTGGCGGATCGCATTTATCATTATTTTTCGCTCTCCCAGAAAAGAAGCGGAAAAATTAAACGCAAAACACAAACAACGCACACATTTGCCGAATATGAGAGACTTATGCGGCAGCGGATATCCTTGACACATCCTGTCGCGCTGCCTGGCTGCCTCGCTTTTGTGCGCAATTGCGGCATTAGATACATTTTGAGCCAGATGCAGATACAGATACAGATACTGATGCGATCGAATCGGATCGTTTTTGGCATTGATTAGCCAGCCAAGAGCGATCGTATTTCGTCCTGCGTGCGACACCTGACGGGAAGTGCTCTCGGTTCCCAGGTACATATACCCAAAGGATATATTTCTTATATTTCACATCAATTGACATGACACAAGTCGGGCTGCAGGGGGCTGCTGCCAGCTGCCCGAGAGAGAGATTCTCCGCGCATATGAAATGGCATTTTATGCTTTATGTGCCCTGTTAACTGTAGTCTATAATTATCGGGGCAGCAGCAGGAACAGCAGCAGCGGCAGCAGCAGCAGAAAATATTAAGTTGAAATATTTCATGCCCTCGGGCTGATTACTTGCCCTGGCCGCGTGTAATGGCAACTGATTTATCGTATTTGAAATATTTTTAGCATTGCTCTCCGGCTCCTCTCCATTCTTGGTAAGCCGGCATTAGTCAGAGCCGGGAATTATCCAGAACCAGCTAAAATCCAGAAAGGAACAGAACACCTTAGCCAAGCAGATATCGAGGAAAAAGGGTTCTCACTTTGGAATTGCAGTCTTTCGGAGACTGAGACCGATAAAAAAGGGTTTCAAGTCATCAAAACAGTGTTGCTAATATAAAACAAAAGTTTTTAAAAGATGTGTACAAATATTAATAATTCATAAATAAGTCAGAGTTTTAGAAGAGTAAATTCTCTTTCTAACTATTTTATAGTATTCTCCCCAAGACTTAACATGACACTAAAGTTCTCTAAAATAGTGTTCTTAAAGGATTGTTTGGTTTAAAATCTATATATTATTAATATTTCTATAATGTACAGAAAAGTGGTTTAATTATATATAAGTTCACCTTTTTATTCAAACTAAACTCATGCAATTTACTAACATAAATACTCGAAAAATTAAAAACGAGTGTTGGGCAACGTAGTTTAAAGCAAATACATATTTTTAGTAAAAAGTTCACCCCACATTTTCCTTAAAAATATGTAAAGTTATACGATGGCACAATGAAGAGATAATATTGCAAGTAAATATGATATATAAGTGTTGTTAGAGTAAAGAGTAACTTATAAAGTATAAAATGAGTGTTGGTAAATGTAGTTAAAAGCAATAACATATTTTTATTGGAAAATGTAACATTTCATTTAAATTTATTGAAATATTTGTAAGTACAATATTATCTATACATTGTGTCAGCGGACAACTGCACCTACTTTAGGTGAACATATTTTATTCAATAGATAATATCGTAAATAGTCAGACAAACTGTGTTGGTTAATGATATTAGCAGCTTGGTCATACAAAGCAAATATTTGATAACTCTAAAATAATAATCCTAAAAGTTAAGTATGATTTTATTCGAAAATAGCCAAAGCCTTTAGTCATTTGCATAAACATTTCCCTACCTGAAGGAAAGCAACTACAGTTCCATTCTTTCTCGGCTCTCCTCCCACACACACCTGCTATAAAATGCGGTGAATCGCCTCGAATGACTTGGCTGACTCAGCAGAAGACCCAGCAGACTGGATCCGACTCCTGCCGACTCCTTCCGACTTGACTGACTGACGGTGGCAATATGCCTTTAATCAAGCCGCCAAAGACAAAGTAATTTCAATTTTCGAATTATTTCCAGCAAGGCCAAAGTCCTGATGCTAATGCGGCGAAATTTGGGTTGTGGCAAAGTCACACAGCAAAGGACACACCGAGCACAGGACTCGGCACACACAGCACAGCGCGTGTATTTAAATTAGGCGCACATAATAAAGCCAATGAGTGATTTAGTTGAATTGCCAGCAATTGAATAAATTTTCCAATTGCCTGCGTTTTCGCATTAGCATTAGAGAGAGCCCCCAGTGGTGAATCCTTGCGCTCACGCACATCCTGGAACACAAAACGCAAAATCAGTCGAACGTCGTCCTGTCCGTCCGTTCCCCCCGTTCGCCTGTCGCCGTATTCAAATGAATGGACGCCGTCGTTGCCGTCGCCCGGCAATTTGGCGAACCCTTTTTGGTCCTGCGATGGGGTTATTTGAGTTTGCCAACTCAACTCTTTGAAGTCCTGTGAGCGTTCGCACAAGCCCTCCCCGCCTCCCTTTTGGCTTTTTTAATCCTGCCACCGCACACAAAATGACTGTTTGTTGCGTTTCATGCGTTGACACCCATTTTTCAGCTCGCTTGACATCCTTCGAACGGCTTGAAAGGCTAGAAAAGGACTCAACAGACACTGGCAATATGCTCACTCGCCTGGCTTATAGGTCTGCGGGGTCTCATGCATTGATGATGGTGTTTGCAGGGTCTGGGAATCGATAGTTTTCAAAGAATTTATAAAATATGACCCAGCTTAAAGTTATTATTGTCCTTTAAAGAGCAAAAACAAGACATAGTTACAAAATATGGCAATAGGGAAGATTGAGAAAATGTAATTTAATTATAATAATAATTAATGATAAATATTAAATTAATTTAATGTGTTTCCGCATTGTTTTTCTATATTTTGTTGACTAAATAAACCGATTAAAACAATTAACTGAGTGAACATTTTCCTAAGTATCTTTAACAAAAGGAATAATATTACAATGAGGATTTTAGTCTATATTTTTTGATATAAATATATTTTTTAGTACTTCATGGTTCATTGCAAGTTTTTATTTATATATTTTTGAAGTCTTAAATCTATTATATAAAAAAAATATACTTTAAGAAGTGGTTGACAGTTTTCAGCTTGAATTCAACATAAAAATCTGTAAATATTCTTTCATAAAATTATATCAGAATTATAAGCTTGCAAAACTAACTGTAGTTTTAGTTTAATTTAGTATTGAAAGGTTTTCTTTTATTTTTCTATATCTTAATATATATTATGTAAATATTCCTTATATTAAAGCTATATTTCCCTTAGGCTCTCAGAGTATTTTAGCTTCGCTTGACTAGAGGCTTCGCCTCAACGGCTTGGCCGCTTTTAATATCGAACGAAAGCGAAAGCCAAGAAGACTGAAAGCCAGACTGTCTTCTCGGCCGACTTGGCACCACCCCCTTGGGCTCCACCCCCTTGAATACACCCTCACCCCCGCTCCATCCCTCTTCAGTTCGTCGTCTCCTGTGGCAAGTGCGTAAGGAGGCAGTTAATCTAAAAAGGGTTGCTCACTCACCCAAATGCCTGACGCTCTGTGCCATTTTTTTGTTCACTTCTTTCCACTGATTTGCGGCGAACATTTTCGGAGAGCAGTTGCCAAAAAAAAATCATGAATAAATAAATTAAGGCAAGACGAAGACTTAATACCCTTTTTTGCTAAGATTTATACTTTTCAAGGTTCATTTTTACAAAATTTTAAACTAACCAAATCCTTATTTTGATTAATTTTTGCTTCGGTTTACAGAAATATATTGTTTGCCTTGCTAACTTCTAACTTCAACTCGAATACCCTTTATATTTTTGCAAAGGATAAAGGAGGCAAAGTACACCGAGAAGGATGTGAGGGAACGTCCCTGAAAAGTGGGTGTTTTATTGAAAGTGGCGCGCATGAGTGCCAAAGGGCTCAAAGAGGCCTATCAAAGCGAGCTGCGCTGCCAGCCAACTTCTTGACTCCGGCTATATTCCCGGGGCTGGATTCCTCCGATTCCGCTCTCTCTCTCTGGGATTCTGGGATGCTTGGATTCAGAGGCGGTCCAGGCGGAGGCGACACGCCCAGGCGGTTTTTATTTCTTAGAAATAAGTAGCTGCGCAAGGAGGAGGCCCTGTTCCTTTTGCCAGTCGAAGTCGAGGGCGAATTTTTGGGTAATTTTTGAAAGGTTTTACATTTATGGAATTAGCTAAGATTTAATTTTATAAAAAAAATAATTCCTAGTGCAGGAAATTCTATGTTTTATTATAGAAAATCTCTTTATATAAACCTCTCTGATATCTTTCTGGGTTCTTCCCGTTTCCAGGTGTTGTCCCTGCGACCTTGAAGAAGATGCCTTGGGAATTAAGCCCAGCAATGAGGACGATGACGATGACGATGACGATGACGGCATCCTCGATCTTGGCGCGATAAGGTGCCGCCTTTGGGGTGCCTGGACTTTTGCTTTCGCTACTTTTAACTTGACATCAATCAACAAGGGGCCGCAGCTTTGGCCGGGTAGCTGGAGCTTCTGTTAAAGACGCACTCAAAATGCTTTTAAGTTTTGCGCACAAAACTGCTGATGTAAAGATGACCGGACAGAAAATCCAAAAAAAAAATTGGTGGGATTTCTTCGGCCCAGAGTCCACGGCTGTTAATTTGATTTCAAAAGCCGCCGCCGACGCCGTCGATACGTGAATAGGCAAATTATGTACAGGTGCAGTTCGGTGCAGCAGCAGCCACGGATCCAGCGATCCACGGATCTGAAAAACCACCAATCCATTGAGCCACCGAAGCGACGCACCATCCAGCGAACCACTGAAGTGCAACACCCACCGGAGATCTCTCAGATTGCAGGCAGCCGTCGCTTTCTTTGCGGGGCCTAATTGAATGTCAGACGATGGTGCCACCACAGGAAACCACCGGTAAGTACCAGCAGTTGGTGGTGCCACGCGTGACACGAACGCGGATTTTCGTGCTTAAAGCAGAGGTGCTCAAGCAGGGCACCCGAGGGCCAAGAGCGCACGAGGCCTAGCGAAGTTTGCCGAAGCTTAGTGCTTGAGAGTGCGTGAGAGCCGATCCTCTCTAGTCACAGTTCCTGCGAACGCTTTTGCGTTATTTACCATAAAACATTTATAATTTTAATGAAATATTATGAGAAACAAATCAATTTGATACCTTAACTTAATTAAAGATTAATGTAGCCTATTCTTTAATTTAAAAAGTATATAAGGGAAGTTAAGAAGATATTTTTGTTAGAATATGAAAAGTATCTAAGGCGCTTTGTCGAGCATCTATACTGGGAATAAGGACATGGAACCGATATTAATCACTATTTTCTATATGACATTTTATTTTTAAATTAAAAAAAGCAAGTAATATTTAAAATGTAATAGTTTTACATTATTTAAGATTAATATAGACAATCTTTTAATTTAAAAAGCTTATAAGGAATGTGAAAAGGAAATTTTGATCCTTAAAAATAAGATGTTGAGGTAACCTTTTCTCAAATTTCTTCCGTGATTCCTTTTAGTGATTAGAAGATCGTGACTCCGATTTACTAGTCACGACCTCCTCTCACGCTCCCATCTCTAGGCCCGACTACTGTGCCAGCTGCTGGATAGTCAAAAAAAAAAAAAAAANNAGCTGCTGGATAGTCAAAAAAAAAAAAAAAAGAGAAGCAAAATAAAACAAAAGCAAAGCCGCAACGAACCAAAAATCAAAATAAAGGAAAAAACTCTCTCTGGGCGTTGGGGCGTGCGCATTGATTGAATGCTCAATTGAGCGCATGAACCGGCGATCATTTTGTTCGACGCCCACCCCCGCCCTCCGAGCTCCCCCTGAATCCCAGCCCCAGCTGAGCGAGCACTCAGCGATTTGAGCTTGATGCCTTGATTGATGGGTGTCAGCAAATTGGATGAGTCGTAGATTACGACGCGTCGATGAGGCCTCTGGGCTTCTTCGCATTTTAAATGCAATTTGTCGAGCGTTTGCGCCGCTTGATGTCTTATAAATGCATCCCAGGCCATTGGATAATAACGGTTAAGGGGGAGTGTGGGAGCAAGCCGCCCAGGTAGTAGGTCCTGGGAGGAGCAGGAGAGATTTTGGAGCACAAAGGGTTACCGGGAATTCAAATAGGGAAGCTCTTTGATTTTTTAATAGCACGGAAAAGGGTTTAGAAATTGTAAAACAAATTTAAATATTTAATTCGAACTTATTTCTTTGTAATAAAAATACCTCCTTAAAGGTAAAGTGCTTCTATACCCCCCATAAATGGCAACTTTAAGGCCGCACCTCGCCACAATTGTGGCCATGTTTTTCCGCCACAGTTGCAACTCGGGCGCAAGTTTTGTTCCATTTCATATTTTTTTCGTTATTTTTTGCAGGCTCCTCGCAGGCGCTGGGCACATACCAAAGACCCCAAGTCATTTTAAACATGGGCCCCCGATAAAAATCTAATAAAGTGCGCCGGCACACAGTGGGGTATTGGACCCGAAAAGTGGCGATCAAATCAGGTGGGCATATTTTGGATGGAGACTTTTTTTTTTCTGTTAGCCATGACAGAACTAAGTAAAAAAAAGTTGTTTGTTTTTAAAACAAATTATTTTTTTTATTTTTAAAATTTAAATTAATGTTTCAAAATTTGTTTTAGTATGAATTTTTTTTTTGTTTTTAAGAATTTTGTAACCAAATTTTTACATAAGAAGTTTTAAAATATTCTAGATTTTAAGAAAAAATTTTATCAGAATCGGACTACTATATCTTATAGCTGCCATATAAAAAATAGTTTAATTTATTTAATTTTCTACTAAGAATACCAAGTTTAAAAAAAAAAATCATTTTTAGTTATGTATTATTTATCACTTAATAATCTTACAAAATTTTATTAACATTAAACAACAAATTTTTATAAAAACTCGAAAAATGTTCAGAAAAAATACTAAAAAAACAAAAAACTGATTTTCATTTGGTATTTTTAGTTTTACCCATTAATTAAAAAAAATAATTTTATTTTTACATAAGATGTTATTTATTTATTTAATTTCGGTTTTTTTGGAAATCATTGTTTGTTTAATCTTCACTAAATGAGTAGCTATTTGTTGAAGAAGTCTCATTGGCGCCAGTACTGATCTGGGCAAGTTTTAGAAACTTAGCTGGCAGCGCAACGCCCGCGTAGTAGTGTGCGCGCTATCAGTATATTCACTAAAATTGAATTTGAACA
>VNJZ01005466.1:0-18846 GCA_008042795.1 Drosophila asahinai | reverse complement strand
TTTCATGTGGCGGTGTAAACTATTAAATTGGGGGAGGTTGAGTGTCCTTCGACGGGACAAGATCATGCAGGATCAATTTGAATGCACCCTTCTCAAGTGGCTCCTCGATCCCTCCACTTATCCTTTCAGAGCTAACCCTAATAAATTGCAGTTTAATTACTAAAATCCTTGTAAAATTGACAGCTGACCCTAATTAAATGCATTTTTATTACTAAAGTCCTTTTAAAATTGACAGTTGACCCTAATTAATTGCATTTTTATTACCAAAATCCTATTAAAATTTGACAGGTGACCCTAATTAATTGCATTTTTATTACCAAAATCCTATTAAAATTTGACAGGTGACCCTAATTAATCTAATTTATGACCCCACTTAGCGACATCAAAGGTCCCGAAAACCCGGTTTATATACTACTTTGGCATCATAGAAATTTAAAAATTTCGTAAATTGTTCAAGGCGATTTCGGACAAATACCTTACTGAAGGTGTTCAAAACGTTTATGTATATAACAACAAACATTCCCAAAGCAGATATGACAGCTATATAAAATTTTAGATGTTTATAAATAGTAATATCCCAGGTTACATGCGTATATTTTGAAAAATAAGGGAGCTTAGCCAATTACCGAACGTTCTTCTGGCAGCTATATGAAATGATTGTCCGATTTCTATAAATCAGAATATATAAACCCTAATCCTAAGTTTGTAAAAATTGGGGAGATGGAAAAATGTTGAAAACAGCGAAGTTATAATATCTTTTTTTTCGATCGTAAATTGGCAGCTAAATGATGTAGTCGTTTGATCCTGCCAGTTCAAACTACCTGCAATAGAGAAAAGAGTATTTGAAAAGCTTCATCCCGAAAACTGAGAGTCTAGTTTGCGAAGTAACTAAAAGACAGACGGGCTTACAGAACAGATGAACAGATGAGCTAAATCGGCTGTTAATGCAATATTTATTCGCTATATGTGGTCGGAAATGATTTCTTCACTGCGTTGCAATTTTCTGAGACAAAATTGTAATAACCACATAATACATAAATATTATCAAAGCAGTTGCCAATATATATCGGGTTTGCTGAAAAGATACTTTATGTAAGAGCATAAAAAAAACTTTTTAGAATATTTTAATTAAATATAACTGAAATTTCAAACTTCAACAGATCATGGCGATAGCGATACGGGCTCCAGCGATGAAGAGCAGCCGGACTTCTCAGATTCCACTGATGATGAAAGAAGCAAAGCAGTGAGTAGTTCTTATATTAAAAAACCAAAACCCCATATTTACATACATTAAATAATTATCTAATATATAAAAATCAATAACATTTAAATTCACATATCAGTTTTTGGTCCAAATAACAATAAATACCTAATATAATATAATATATTTTATTTTAAAAATTCTTTGTTTTAATAGGCCGATCATTGGTGAAATCTGGCCGAGTACCATGGAAGCCCAAGGAAAGAAAACTACTGGAAGACATCTTTGGGAATTTAGCTGAAATTGAAAAATTGCCATCGCTGAAATCATGCACGGAAATAATAAACAATAATACTTACTTTCGTGGTCGCACCCCTGCGCAAATGAAAACCTTTCTGGATAACCAACAAAAGGCAAAAAATCGCAAAAATCAATACAAATCTTTCAAATTAAAACCAAGATAAATCTTTTTGTAATATTTTGATTATGTATTCTATTAAAAATACGTGTTTACTGAAATTTAATTAATGAAAACAATTAAATTAAGAGAAATCGTTTTCTAATAGTCGTACTATGTATTCTATAAACAATATATATTTACAAAAAAAGAATTATTACAAGAGTTAAGTTCTTAAATAACTTATGTGTTTTTTTATTGTAATGTATACTTATGTCCCAGTATTTGTTTCTGACCTCTTCAATACTCTTAGGCATATATGTACATTTTTTATATATTTATATATATATTACTGAGTATCTTTGGGGACATTCCATGCTAAATTGGTTTTAAAATAAGCTCTATATGGTAATTTCATTCCACTGTTTCTGTCCTTAAATACGCTATTCTATATATATACACATATATGTTTCATTTCACTACCGATAATTTATATGCCTAAGAAAGAGTTATTTTGGGATCATTGTCTTCGATCTTCTCAATTTCATATAAGGACACTAAAATAAACTTTATATGTAAATTTCATTCCATTGATTCTGTCCTCGAAAGCGCTACAGCGTATATATTATTGCAGCGTTGCCACATCAATAGAATTTTATTATATACATTTCATTAAATTGGTATAATTCGGGGGAATTGGGTTCTGAATGGTAATTTTTTCTAAAGATTTAGATAATCTAAACAAACAACATAATATTTAAATTTGAAAAATAAGATAATAACTTCAAGAAGAAGAAAACTAATTTGTGTCTCCAAATGTGACACTGGATATATTTTCAAAATATTTTAGAAGTGCCATTATTCTGTAGAGCATTAATTAATAACATTTCCAAATAGATATTTATATAACATTTTTTAAAAAATTTTGAAAAGCATAGCCATTTATGGAACAAATAAAACGATTTTGTGGGAAATCATGATTGTCCTCGAAATGACCTATATATGCCCTATGTCCTCCAAGGACTGAGGCGCAACGACACCACCGACGTAACAGAATCAAATAGGCGGCAGGGATCAAATGCACAATTCACTATTTATTTGGCCTTCTTTGACTGCTGGTAAATTAGAACTAAACTACTTAAATCTAATCGCGACATAGCTGCGGTGGGATTATATGTTTGGAGAGTTGCGAAGTAACTGCAAAGGGCAAAGGGAGAGCGAAAAAAATGAAGAGCGCGAGAGGCGAGCGCGCGAGCGCTTCCCACACTGCCTCCCAGCACTAAGCGCCCTTCTGGCGCGAACATTCTACCCGCCTTGCGCGAGCAAAATAAATGTAACCGGTCGACGTTTAAAATTCCGTGTATGCTCCGGAGACGATCCATCCGAACACGGTGCAACGGGCAGACCATCTTGCAGCTTTAGGAACCCTGGTTGGATCAGCTTCGGATAGACATCCGAGGCAACCGTGAGATGGTTGCCGGGCGGTAGAAGCGCTCATCAGCGAATAGGAGTCCGGATTTTCAGGTTGGAGTCGAGCTTCAGGACAAGACTGAGGGCGAAGCTTCCCGTTCGGGACCGGAGGGTCGCCGCGCATACCTCATCGTCCCCGACTTGTATTTAGGCAAGCCGGAAAGCGGTCGCTAAAGATCGGTCTATGCTGCTTACGGGCATGCACGGGTCGATCATTGAAGCCGTCTCGTAGGTGGACTTCCCGAAGTCAAGCACCATGACGGCTGTCGGCAGGATGTGGATGTTCTGCAGTTGCCGCAAAGCCGTGACAGCGAGGGACGAGTCGCGAGGCGTCCTGTGTGGGCGACGGAGCCCTCGAGACCGACATCGTAGGTTGCCGAGAAGGCACCGACTGCCGACGCAGCGCGCGTGCTGAGCGTGCTGGAGTTGGCGATTACTGGCGGGATGATCGCGACGACCGTGGTGGAGATACCTTCTCGTGAAGGTGCAGAAGTATGTGATGGGCTTCACCACACTTCTTGCAGCCACCTTCGCTGAGACACGTCCCATCGGAGTGCTGGTGAGCCAAGCAATTTGAGCAGTACTTGTTTATAAGCTCTGCTCGGAGACGCTTCTCGGAACTTAGGCTCAGAAACCGCTTGCATTTCCGAAGAGGATGGATTCCCCGGCAGGCTCGGCAGCGGTAAGAATTCGTACCTCGGGAACTTCTGCTATCCAAAGCTCGGGCGGAACGTGCACGAGGAACCATATTGCGGGAATAAGAAAGGATACAAATGACTTAGTAGGAGTTCGGAAAGCGAATATAAAATTACTCCTTGGAACCGGAGGAATCCGTAACCTCGGTAGGAAGGACTGGTGTTTGATTGTCCCGCGAGAAGTACGGATTTCGACAACTCGAACTCGGTTATCGGCTCCTGGGAAAACAGATACAATTCCGCCGAGTCGCCAGTCGTTCGATGGCAGATTATCTTCTTTGACGACCACCATATCGTCGATCTGAAGATTTTTAGGCAGGAATTGCCCGATTGTTGCTTTGTTCTTTAAGATACTCTTCTTCCATCGTGCACTAAACTGCTGATGTTGAGCCTTCAAATGTTGCCATCGATTTATAATCGACTTGGCTTCGCCTTTTATTTCGGGCTCAGCCGTGGAAAGCAACGGACCGCCAATAAGAAAATGGCCTGGCGTGAGTGCGAGCAAGTCCGTTGGATCTTCGGACATCGGGGAAAGCGGCCTGGAATTAAGGCAAGCTTCAATCTTTGCAAGAAATGTGGAAGTTCTTCGAACGTGTATTTGCCGGAAGCGGTGGACTTATAGAAAAGCGTTTTGAAACTTTTAACACCCGCTTGCCACAGACCTCATATATGCGGAGCACATGGGGGATAAACCGCCACACTAGTCCCTGATGGCTATATGCATCAGTAAGAAATCTCGAGAAAGCAGAGTTGCTGCACCCACAAAGGTTTTGTCATTATCCGAATGGACCCGCTGCGGACACCCGCGCCTACAAAACGACCAAAGGCCGCGAGGAATTTCTTGGTTGTGAGATCGGAGGTGGGTTCCAAATGGATAGCCTTCGCAGAGAAACACAGAAAAACACAAACATATCCCTTTGTTATGAGACACGCTCTCCCTGTATAATTATTGATCTCAAAAGGGCTGGCATAATTAATGCCCGTGTACGTGAACGCCCTTGAGAACGAGACTCGGTCTGTCAGAAGATCACCCATGAGCTGTGTCAGTAGTTTCTTCTTGTGAATCGTGCAGATCTAATACGAATTCACCACAGCTTTCACCAGATTCTTGATTTTAGGAATCCAATACTTGGATCGTATTAGGCGCACAACTAATTGGTTGCCGGCATAAAGAGTGATCTGGTGGGAAAACTGGATGAGAAGGCGAGACAGTCTACAGGTGTACGGAAGAATTATGGGATGGCGCTCATCGTATTGTAGAGCTTTGGAGGCAGTGACGCGACCACATGCCTTTAATAGGCCATGTTGCTCCAGAAGAGGAAATACTATAGGTTCTGCATAGGACGTGAAAATGGCAGGGGGCGTTTATCCTCTAAATAATGACGCTCCTGGGCGTATGCTATATTCTGCGCAATTGAGATTAGGACTCTTTTCACATCGCGTATTTCACCGCTTGTGGGACGTGAATCGGCCGGAATCGGGCTCTTGCGGCAGCGCTTTAGGAACCGTAGAATATACGCCAGGACGCGCAGTGCTTTATCTAGCTTGGAAAAATGTTCTAGAAAATCGTCAGAGGGCGTTTGACTAAAATGAACCCTTGCTGCACGCTGCTCTAGGTCGGTTGTTGGATGAGCGTCGCTTTGCGCTGCCCATAGATCTCTTGGTCATTGTAGCCACTCTGGTCCTTACCACCAAAGTTGACTCCCAGCTAGCCCTTGCAAAGATACGCCTCGACTGGCTAAGTCAGCGGAATTGTCGACAGATGTGGCCAGAGTTATCTTGGCCACTCTGTTGGCCACAAACGTGGTCCAGTAACAAGCCTGCATCTTTAACCAAGCCAAAACAATCGTAGAATCGGTCCAGCAGTAAATTTCGGAACTAGCTGTCGGCATACTTGGAAGTACTGCTGTCACCATTTCAGTTAACAGCACGGCACCGCAGAGTTATAGCCTTGGAACCTTGACCTCTGGTTGATACCCGACCCATCGAGAAACACGGATCTTGTTGAGGTCGGTATATTCTTGAAGAAAAGTTCGCCACTTCTGACTCATTTCGCTGGGAATACTTTCATCCCAGCACAACTCTTGCAACCAAATCTCCTGCATAAAGATTTTGGAACGGATGATAAAAGGCGCAAGCCAACCGGCAGGATCAAATAATTTAACGATTTGAGAAAGAACTTCGCGTTTTGTATAAGAAAGTTTGAGTTCTATCTCTGGCGGGACAAAATAGAACTCGTCGGAGGTAGCCCTCCATCGAATACCGAGCGTTTTCGCAGTGCTTTCGGCATCGATGTCGAGGAACTCGCTGTGGAGGAGGTGCTCAGCAGGAATATCATTTAGGATGCTCCTTTGGTTGGCAGTCCACTTCTTCAGTGGGAAACCGGCAGAGCCTAGTGCTGCCTGCAGCTGGATTGACCCATATCTGGCGATACATTTTGGTAATGTCTGCACTGAAAACGTATTGGAAATACCGCCACTTCAGGATCTGAATCGTCAGATCGGATTGTAGGACTGGACCAGCATGAAGAATATCGCTTAAGCTGGCCCCATTTGCTGAAGGGCTTAAAGCGTTGAATACAACACGAAGCTTCGTGCTGGTGCTTTCGGGCTTAATCACAGCGTGGAATGTAATAATTTAGAGAATTGTGAGTCGAAGGAACTTCTTTCATATGACCAAGATCCAGATACTCCTGAATCACGCACATAAGCTCTTTTCTCGATTCTCGTTTTTAAGAAACTGAGCTAACGCAATGGACCTAGAATATCCCAAATTGGATCCGACATGGCTGGTCGAAGAACGGTAGCGTTACCACGAACTTTCCGCTTGCGTTTTTTTTTCTGTGGTTCGGACGAAATTGCTTTCACAGTAGGAACCCGACTCTTTTACCAGCTTGACTGGTAGATACTCCACCTCCCAGGACTTGGTGAAGAGTCTGTCTAACGACCCCTTTCTGTCCTGGTTTACCTGCGTCGTGAATGATGCGACTCGATTGGTTGGGGTATTGGAAATCGGCCCAGTAAGCACCCACCCAAATATGTTTTCTTGACTTAGGAGTGAGCCACAGATATGGTTACGCATGCCGCTCATCAATATGGATGGTAAAATATCGGCTCCGATCAAGACGTCGATTTGAGAACTCTCAAAAAAGGCGGGGGTCTGCCCATTGGAGAGCGGGCAGGTCTTTCAAAGAATTCCGAGGAATTGTGTAGGAAGGTAGTTTGCCTGCTAATTCCGGAAGGACGTAGGCTGCGGTGACTAGTTGTAAACCCGGCTTCGTTGGAGATCGAATTGCGAAGTGGCATAGCCTGCTAGACTTCGCGGACACCGACTGGCTTAGACCGGAAACTTGGGTTTGAATGTGTCGGAATGGAAACTTGATTATATTGAAGAGGCGTTCTTTTATGAACGTTGCTTCGGATCCCGAGTCAATCAGTGCTCGCGCTCGCTAGCTGGTGCCCAGGTGACAGATGTCAATAATTGCCGTGCTCAGCAGAACAGCTGTAGTGCCAGAGGTGGCCAGAAGTGCTTTCCATTGGATTACTGCTCGAAGGCCTCGCAGCAGGTTGTGGAACTGGCAAAGAGAACTAGAGGTTCCTCGATGTAAAAGGGTATTATGCCTGCCTCTACAGGTGAAACAGCTGTGAGAGCTGGAACAATCGCGGAGCTGATGGCCTCTTGCGAAGCAATTTAAGCATATCTGCTTCTTCTTGATGTATTCGGAACGCGCATCCACTGACGTTTGGAGAAAACGCGGGCACAACCGTACAGGATGGTTTTCCTTTGAACATAATTCACAGCTTCTTTGCTTGGAGCTAACCTTTGTCTCGAAGGACTGAAGTTTCTTTGGGACCGATGGACTTGGCTGCATGTCCTCGATGGCCTCCAATGTCCGATATCTTTCATTTAGGAACGTGTTCATTTCTTCCCACCCAGGAATTTTGGACTTGGAAGATAAGGATTGTTCCCATAGAGAAAGGGTCACCTTAGGCAGCTTACTGGCGCACAGGAATACCAGCAAATAATCCCAGATTTCAATGGATATCTCGAAATGTAATCTAGTGCTGTTAAACACCCTTGAATCGTGGTCTGAAGTTCTTTTAACGCAAGACCAGATTCGTGGGATATAGAACTCAAGTTAAACAATAGCTTCAGTTGGTTGTTGACTAAAAGTCGCTTATCTTGGAAGCGGTCTTGAAGTGCTTCCCTAGCCGTAGCGAACCCGTCATTTGTGAGAGGGGATGAGGTGATGAGGTGAAACAACTTCTCGACCGGTGTCAGCCTAGGGTTATTGACGTATACTGCAGTAAAAAGGTCCCTTAAAATTGGCCATTGATGATAATCGCCATCGAAAACTTCCGTATCGCAAGGAGGTAACCAGCAACCGGACGAAATTAACGGCTGGGATGGAGCTTGCACGGCTTGAGGCGTCGCTTTGTCGATGTTTTCGCCAATAAGTGCTGCACATGACTCGTTTACGGAGTAGCAGTAGTCATATTTTGATTGCAGCAGCGGCAATGTGCTGAGGGATCCTTCTTGGGCAATTACTACCGTGGGCAAAAAAGTAAGGTGAATTTGTTTGTAAAGTGAAAATTCTTTATATATTCACCCCTATCAATTTAATCCCCTTCAAAGTAATCCCCTCCCGATAAAATACACTTATTCCAACGTTACATCAAATCTTCGAAACAGGCCAAATAGTCCCTTTCCGGTATAGCCATGAGCGCCCTCGTTTCTGCTTTTTTCTCTTCATCGACTCGAAACGCGTTCCCCGGAGTGGTCTCTTGAGTTTTGGGAATAGCCAGAAGTAACACGGAGCCAAATACGGTGGTTGCGGAACGATATGCGTCGAATTCTTGGCGAAATGGTCACGAAGAACGAGTGAAGTGTGCGACGGTGCATTATCGTGAAGCAAAAACCAAGAATTGTTGGCCCATAATTCTGGTCTTTTTCGACGAATTTCTTCACGCAAACGACGCATAAAGCTCAAATAATATTCCTTATTAACAGTTTGGCCAGGTGGAAGGAATTCATAGTGCACCACACCACGAAAATCGAAAAAACTATCATCACAACCTTGATTTTTGAATGACTTTGACGTGCTCTTTCGGTCTGGCCTCGCCTTTAGCACGATATTCGATACATTTTTCTTTGACATGGTAGAATCACAAAAGGCCTTCCGCACCATCCTCAACGTTTCCGCAGCCGAAATTTCATTCCCCAAACAAAATTTGATGGCACTTCTCTGCTCAATTAAATCAGACATTGTAAAAATCGACAAATGCACTCTTNCATGAAATTAGCGCCAGATGTCATCAACAGTCCTGCCAACTCAAAACAAAAAAAACTAGTCCGCCATCTTAAGCCCGCGAATTTTAAATTTAAAATTCACCTTACTTTTTGCCCACAGTAGTAGATCAGAGCACGTTTCATACTCCTTTTCTACTTTGTCCAATAAGGCTCGGACTTGTTGAAGACGGACTTGCAACGTATGTAGAGACGGAGGAGCTTGATCAGGAGTATTGATCGAGCGATCGCTGACTCCAATAAATTTGTGCAACGCCGCGGTTGCGGCCGTTGGCTGGTCTAAGTATGGCTATTTTTTGGCTGATAGCGCGGGTTACCCTTAGGAATTCGGTTCCGGAAGCAGAGGTATTATCTGGCTTGACCGCAAGTGAAGACTCGCTAGAAGATTTCGCCAACGGTTTGGAAATAATAGTTTTAGGAGTTGTCTTCGAACTTGTCGATGGAAGATTCTTTCCTTCAGGAGTGGATACCGCTCTGACTGTTGGACTTAAGGACTTAGGTGCTGGCTTAGCGCGAGCGGGAAGCGGAGAGGACGGGTTGGTTTTTTGTTCTTTTCCTGGGGTAGATGTCAGTTTCTTGTCACCCTCACTGGCCATACTCAGCTATACCCTACAAATAGGAAGGCTTGCACGCTGCAAAAAGTGGAAAAAGTTCAAAAAAATCCGAAAATGTCTCTGCTCGATGGGAGAAAACGCCCCCGGAGTATGACGATAATTAGTTGCCAATAACCTACATTTATTCGACCAATTTAGAATTTTGTTCTCTGATTTAATTTTTCCAAAATCGTTAGTAGAGTTTTTTTTTTGTCGTCACTGTGTCGCCGTTCCTTGCCTGTTAGGAACGTATAGGTGCAGGTGTTTGTGTACGGGCCGTGTGCAATCACTGCAGCTAGCGAGGGAACAAAGAGGAAACGACGCTAGGCGCCGGCTTTGCCGCTTCGGACTTATGTGTATGTTTGTATGTTAGAATGCAAATATGTAAATGCCTCTATGTTTGTATGTACGTATGTAGCTTCGTGCAGAATAACGCAAAGGTTGTTGAATAATTAAAACAAATTAATTATGTTTTTCTTTATTTGCTGGAAGTTGGAGTTGAATTGATTTTGTCAATTTGGATATTATTGGTTTTACAAAATTTTATTTTTTATTAAAGCTCCGTACTCAGACACGCGAACAGCGTTTCTAATCAGTAAGAGAGAGCGAGAGGTGAATAGTCGAGAAACAATTTTCTGCAGCGCTGTTTTAAAGGCCGGTACGCAGACAAACGAACAACATACTAGAAAATACCAGAAAGAAAATTTTGGTATTTCTAGAGCGGGGCGACGAACAGAATACAAAATTTAATAAAACGGTCGTTCTCGACTATTGGTCTCTCACTCTCTCTTACTGTTTCATCACACAATTCAAAAATATTGATCCCGCCAAACACAATAATGTATTCAAAAGCCCAGTCCAAGCGTTTAGAAGAGCAGATAAAGTTATAATAACTAAATTGGAAGAGGCCAATTTAATAATAAGGGATTTGGGCAATATTAAACATTTGCATAAATAAAGGCCTGGATGGAAATACAAGGTCCCTCGATGTCATATTTGGTTATGACTTTGATGAGCACTATGAGATGTCACGCTCGATGACTGAGATGAAGGCGTAAGAGGAGTGTCTGGCTGGACAGTACCTGCATTGCCAAGCTGGAAAAGGACATGTTCAGCAATGGACAGAACCGGGCGAGGGGCAGTACAAAATGTATGCCAGCAACGATATGGTGTACAATCAGAGTCTCGCATCCATCAAGAACGAACTAACTTCGAATTATTTCACGAGTCCAACAATATGGTGGCAGCAGGAGTAGCTGCGGCAAGCACCGACACCACCCAGTTGGTGGTTAATTCCATTTGGTAAGAACAGAATCACCAGCAGCAGCCGGTAGAGCGGCCCTTGTCCTCGTTGTCGATCCAGGAAAGAATGTTGGACAAGTAATAGGGAGAAAAAGAGGCGGTTGTGCATGATCGAGAGAATCTGGGCGACGGCGTTGGTGGTCATTGTGCGGTCATTGGTCATTGTGTCAAATGAGCTAGAATAAATATATTGCATAAATAAATATAATATATTGAATAAATATAATGTTTGTTGGGTAAATATATTTTAATGTAAATTGTTCTTGATATGTATATATGTGTGAAATAAATGTAGGTATGTATGTATGTTTGGTAATTATATTTATGTAGTGTGTGTTTATGTAAATAAATGTATAAAATTGTGTTTATGTACGAATGGAAATTTGGCGAATAAAAAACTAGCAGTTTAGTTACAGATTTAGGAACTTTTTATGTATTTGTGAGTGTGTGTGTATATTTAAATGCGCTTGGACACAAGCAGGAACGTAGAGCATAAGATAAAGAAATGTAGGTGGCCGTTTTTGGCAAAGTTCTTTTTTATTAATTTTGCACTTTATATTTGGAAATATTTTCTCACTGAGGCTGGGGCGTATATATTTGCACAAACACTTTTTTCTCATTTTTTACTAGAAAAAGACACGGATGGCAAACACAAGATGGCGACCACGGAAAAATTGCAATTGAACTTTAGCGAATTACACAGGGGCAAGACTATTGGAGTTGATCTTTTTGATCTTTCTGTGTAATTGCTAATATTAAAACTCGTACTTATCTTGGAAAATCCGCGAAGTGGAGCTGGTAAGGATCAGGCTAGATCCGGCTTCGAAGGACCATGAAAAGCAGTGGGCAGATTATCAGCCAATATAGAGTTTTAATCGAGCGGATTGGAAGCCAACTCTTTTCCTGCGAAGTAGTTCTCTGGAGGTTGATGTAGATGGTAGAAAGGTCGCAGAGGAGTCCCACGTAGAAGGGCAGCAGAAAGGGCTCGAACAAAAGAATCAAATAGGCGGCAGGGATAAAATGCACAATTCACTATTTATTTGGCCTTCTTTGGCTGCTGGTAAATTAGAACTAAACTACTTAAATCTAATCGCGACATAGCTGCGGTGGAATTATATGTTTGGAGAGTTCCGAAGTTGTAACTGCAAAGGGCAGAGGGAGAGCGAAAGAAATGAAAAGCGCGAGCACTAAGCACCCTTCTGGCGCGAACAAATACTTAAACACTAACTCTAACCCGTTATATTACTTGCAACTCCTCTCCTTCTCTCAGCAATTACTAATCACGTGTTTGGTTCTTCCATTCGCGCGATCTGTAACCGCCGAGAATCTCTTCCCAACCTTCTCTTCCTCTCAGCAGTCACTAACCACACATTTGGCCATTCCATCCGAGTGCTCTGTGGCCATGCATGGTAATCGTTGTAATAACTTAGGTTCCACGAACATCTGGAATATATACCTGGTTGTGGTTACAGCCGGAGCCCTAATCCCGTAGTATTGATTCCGCGCCCAGCCAGAACCAAATCCTGTAGCTTTGATTCCGCTCCCAGCCGGAACTAGATTCTGCAGTGTTGATCCAGCGCCCAGCCGGAACTGCATTCCACAGGTAAGTTGCCCAGACCCGGCTAGACCATTAATCCCGCCGCGTTTTGAACGGTGCTTAACCAAAACTCGCTCGCTTACGTAGATTCAGCCCCTGTAGTACAGCTCGCGCACGTAGCGCAGCACTGCCAGCCTAGCGCATCTCTTATCGCTAGCCCGGTTTCCCACCCCCACGTTGTTCCGAGCTTCAGATACGTACTCCGACACGCGAAAAGGGTTCCAAAGCAGTGCAATAGAGCGAGAAGGTGAATATTGACCTCCCGTTTTGGCTCAATGCTTAGGAACACTTTTCGCGTGTCTGAGTACGTAGCTTTCTCGTAGCACAGTTCCACCCGCTAGTCTAGTTTCCCATCACCGATCGTTAGCCTGGATCACCACCGCCTCTTATAATTCCGAGTTAGCCATTTGCTAGTTCCGCTGCCATAAGCCTAGTTCCTCACCACCGCGCAGCTCTGATCGTTAGCCTGATTCACCACCCCCTTGCATAGTTCCGAGTTGACCAGTAGCTAGTTCCGCTGCCGCAACCTAGTTCCCCAACACCTCGGAACACCGATCGATAGTGTTTCTCGCCCCGCAGCTAGTTCCGAGTTCGTCTGGAACTACAGCTGCAATAACTCACTTAAGGGGGGGTAGGGTACTTAATTTTTTTCCGCCATTTTTTTTTATTACTTTATTTTATTATTATTTTGGCTCCCCATACATCGAACATAGAATGACCTCCGTTCAACTACCCATTACTTTGTTATTTTTGCTCCAATCGATGTCGGGGGTAGGGTATTTATTTTTTTTCCGCCATTTTTTTTTTTATTTTTGTTTATGAATGCCCAACATCTTAAGAATATAATTTGGACTTTATATTCTTAAGATGTTAAGCATTCATAAACAAAAATAAAAAAAAAAATGGCGGAAAAAAAAGAAATACCCTACCCCCGACATCGATTGGAGCAAAAATAACAAAGTAATGGGTAGTTGAACGGAGGTCATTCTATGTTCTATGTATGGGGAGCCAAAACTTTAAAGCGCTCGAGAGCGCGCTCTTCTGAAAAGTGTCATCTTCAAAGTCGGTGTACGCGATAACTAAAAATCTACTTGACCAATCGTTTTGAAATATTGCACAAAACTTTTGGCGTCGGCTTTTTACAATTTTATTTTTTATTTAACAATTAAACTTGTTTATTTTAGTCAAAAATTGCATTTTTGATTTCAAACATTAATAAAAAATCGAAAAAAAAAAAAGGAAAAAAAGAAAAAAAATACGAGGATACCTCCGGGCAATTATCTGTTAACCAATGCATATTTTGGTTTTCATATCGGACGATTCTGTGGACCGTTAGGATGTATACCGCAAATCAATTTGTTTTGCAGGGGCCACGGGAGATTCCCTATAACTCCTATACCTGCACATATTCTTCAATGAAACCTTTTTAGAACGAGAAAGAAAGCTAACTTCGGTAAACCGAAGTTGGTATATTCTTGCAGTCTGCAATTGGATCATTGAAAATCGAACCATTTTAGTAATGTTGAAAAAATATGGAATTTTGTAAATTTTACATTTTACATGTGGAAATTTACATTTTCATATAAATCGACCGATCGCTTCTATGGCAGCTATATGAAATAGTTGCCCGATCTTAAAAAAATGAAAACCGTATTTCTAGAACCATAAAAAACTGCTATATCTCAAAATTTATAGAAATACGTTTAAAAACAGAGAAGGTAACATTTTTTATACCCTTGTAGAGAGTATTATAATTTTGCCATGATATTTGCAACGCAGTGAAGGAGGCATCTCCGACCCCATAAAGTATATATATGATTGATCAGCATCACCAGCCGAGTCGATCTAGCCATGTCCGTCTGTCTGTCCGTCTGTCTGTCCGTCTGTCTGTCCGTCTGTCTGTCCTCCTGTCTGTCCGTCTGTCGGTTTCTACGCGAACTAGTCTCTCAGTTTTTGAGCTATCGAGCTGAAATTTTCAACATAGTCTTATTTCTTTAGATGAAGTATATATGTCGGAACGGCCGAAATCTGACTTGTATATCCTATAGCTGCCATAGGAATGATGGCGAAATTAATGAAAACAAATTTTTAACTTCTCTGTTTTTAAACGTATTTCTATAAATTTAGAGATATAACAGTTTTTTATGGTTCCAGAATTACGGTTTTAATTTTGTTAAGATCGGACAACTATATCATATAGCTGCCATAGATGCGATCGGTCGATTTATATGAAAATATAACATTCTACATGTAAGATGTACAATTTACAAAATTCGATATTTTTCCAACATTACTAAAATGGTTAGATTTTCAATGATCCAATTGCAGACTGCAAGGGTATACCAACTTCGGTTTACCGAAGTCAGCTTTTTTTCTCGTTCTATATAAACTTCATTACAAGTGGCGCCCGAACAGGGACTTGTAGGGAGAAAATAGGAAAAAGTAATATCTTGCGGAAAACGGTACACTGGAAACAAAAAAATAATAAATTTGAATATTTTCTTGTATAATCGAAAAAAAAAAATAATAAAATTTAATAAATTAATTCAAATAAAACAATACTTTCAACAAATTTATCTGTAGCAAATACGTACGGCTCACTTCGTCAAATGTTCTATATTTAACACTTGTAACGGGGCTGAGTACGATGGTTTCGGGATGGAGAGTCTTTAAGAGACCATTATTCTCAGATCATAAGTACTTTCAATTCGATTGTGAGTTCAAACACTCAACGAAACTGACAGTCTACAAAAAATCCACGGAGTACAAACTGGAAAAAGTTTAAAAAGACAATCAAGACAAGGCGCGCCACTCGTCCGGGCGTAGTAAAATCCGCGGAAGACATAGAAACGTCCCTAGAGACCCATTCCAAGGAATTACTGGATGCGTACCACGCATCATGCCCAGAGTCGAAAACTAAAAAGATCAAGCCTCCCTGGTGGAACAAGGACCAATCGAAACAAAGAAATAACCTCAGGGAATTTTTCAGAATCGCCAAGCAGGCGAAAGATGATGTCATCAACAATACTCAGAGACTACAAGAAGAACTACGTAGGGAGTATTTAGTCGCCCAAAATCATGTTTATGACTATTTGACTGACAGATTTTAGACTAGAGCTATTCCTTTAGTCAGGATTTGCCAGTCAGATGAATAAAAACACTTCGAAAAACAATTTTCGTCAATGACAAAAGTTAACCTGACATTAAAAAATAGTCCCTTAATGATACGACGTAATTAACCTTCTTCCCAGCCAGCTTGTGCGGTGTACTCTCTTTAGGTACCTTTGAAGGTAATTGGAAACTTCTTACCTCGTTGCATTATGATCGCTTTCGGTTCCTCCACTACACACAACTCGCTTATGCGTGCGAGATTCAAGTTCTCCTGCTCTTCTTCCTACGTCAGCATTCTTGGGGCTGTTCGTGCCAAGAGGGCGCTTATTTTCAGGAGCCAGTGTGAAGCGTTAGCGCCTTCGAAAAGTCCCGCTGCACAGATCCCAGCGCTCTCGCAAGCTCTGTCTCCCTCTCTCTTCCTCCGGACTTCCAGTCCTCAAGAGCTTTCCATTTCGCTCTCCCAGACTTCTTTTAAATGACATTTACGACCAGCCGATGAAGGTAAATAAAGTTCAACCATTCATACTGCGACCCCCAACAACCCCTTAATTTTCTTCGTGGGATTTTTGGATCTTCTCATTGGGACTTCCAGCTTCGATCGTCTTATTTTGGCTCCAAATCCGCTCACTCCATTTGAGGGGCGTTGGGTAGATGCCCACACCCAAGGCAACGCATTACCTAAAATCGCAAAAATTAATTTTTATACCAGGTACCCATAGATTACAAGGGTATTATAAGTTAGTGCCAACCGAGAATGAAAGCAACGGGCAGAAGGAACCATTTCCAACCCCATAAAGTATATATATTCTTGGCCACGCACACTTCCGCCCCCGAAAATCATAAAAAATTCGATTTAAAGTAAATACATATACTAAATAAATAGGATTGTGCGGTCGTTTTCTGAAAGTTTGAGTAAGATCGTATAATAATCTTCGGAGTTATAAGGCATTGAAGTGGAAAATTGTACATGGGGTCTACCAGACATATTATGCTTGTTGCGAAGCTGCATGTAGCCGACCGGGTTGAGGGTTAAATCCCAGGCGCAGGCGAAATTTGCTTACCTTTTTTTTATCAATATTTTTGTGTTATTACTATTTTTTCCTTTTTACCAAATATTGAATAAAAGAAACGACATTTTCAAGCTAAAAGAATAAAACAAAAAAGAAAAATAATAATTTTGGTTTTTGTTGGAACTGAACTCGGGCCGATATTGCAAAACTTAAATGGATCGGCCGCTCAGACAACTGGAGCCTTACCGAGATTACATATGGATCGTCCGTTTTCGTACTAACTATGCTTCGACAACTGTCGACAAAAAATGGCGCCAAAACAGAAGGAACGGATGGAGCGTGAGCAAGAAATGACAAAAAATTACAAAATTCACTTTATTCAATTTCGTTTCATTACCCAACTTCGGTAAAACTGAAATGAAATGTATTAATTCTCTACAATCGTTTCTCTTATAACGTGAACGGTCGTGTTTTTGTTTTGCGTCTCGTATTTGTGTAAATTCTTTATTATAAACCACCGGGGTTTTATTTAAAACTTCTATCTTGGGTCAATAATAATTCACCATTTCACCTCTCGTGTGCATTCAGCTGTTTTTGTGTATTAATAACTATATTTTAGCAGCGATTCCTTATCTTAATTTTTGCATTCCTCTTTGTGCTTTATCCGTTACGCAGATATTACAGCAGGGGTGCTCAAAATTGCCTTACGGTAGTGCCCTTACCAACACAAACAAAAAAACACACGCACACATGTATCGACGTCGTTTTATTGCTACAAAATGAACACTGAGAGAAAAAAAGTTAAATTCAGAAATATAATAATTTTGGCGAATAATTTTGTGGAAAATTAAGCACTGTCTTTTACATTTAAAATTTATTGCGAAGTAATCACTTGTCAATGCATCACTCATTTTAACGACACGCCAAAGAAATCCAATGAAATGCACGCGTCGCTAGTCCACAATTAACTAAAATCAAACTTTAATCAAATTCTATCAAAAAAGCAACAAAAAATAGTGTCAGTGGAGAGCCGAGAACAAGACAACAATACTTTGCATTGTGAGTTGAGGAGAAAAAAAAAATTCAATGGAATTGTTGTTGGCTTGGCTCGATACGCACAGCGACACAAAGGGGAGAAAAAAAAGTTATATGGAATTGTTGTTGGCTTAGCTCGATACGAACAGCGAACCAAAGAGGAACCAGCGTGTGCCCTAGGAAGGAATGGCGAGTGCCGCTCCGTATGCTAAGTGCCAAAACAAAAACAAATGTGGTCGCGTGCCATAGCACTGAGCACCCCTGTATTACAGCTTGACGGCTTAAGCACCCTAACTCTCGCTCACTTGCTCGCTCTCTCTCTTAGTGCACTTAAATACCCTTATTTTCTCTTAACTTCTACAGTGGTAAGTCACTACAATAACCGACAAAATTGTCTGCGCTATTAAAACCTGCAAGAAGGTAATCTCAAATTATGATCCTAATATCGGTTGCTGACTTTGTGATAATGTTGTGCACGCCAAGTGCATTGATTGCACAGGTCAGGCGGCTGAAATTATTAAAAACAGTGGAATACGCTACTGCTGTGAAACTTTACACGAGGTTGAAAAGGAAATGAGGTCTTTTATGCGGCAAGCCAAAAATGGTTTTAGGGAGCTACTTCTTAGTTTTCGTATAACTAATGAGGTGCTCCTGGGGCTGGACTCCCAGTTTAATGACCTTAAGCTATTAAATGAGTCCCCTAAGCGCAAAAACAAACCACGGTTGGCACACCGCATTTAAGCGGATCCCAACAACTCGCGGCGGCTTCTTAACAGCTCACTCCCTCGGCACATTTCCCGACTTCAATATATCTAACTCCAATGATATTAAGATCGGGGGCGAGAAAAGATTCGGCCTCCAAATGTGCCGCGGGAGGGGCAGCGCCCCCAGTTATATCCGTTGAGTCCGCTGAGGGGTCACAATTAATGACCCCACAGAACCCTATCCAGAAATGCTACAAATGTATTGCCAAAAGCCCTTATTGCTATTCCACCAACGGGTTTCCTCTGATCAAACGTCTGATGATGTAAGTACCTACATTCTAGGTCGTATTAAACCCGAAAAATCTAAGATTAAGGTGGAAAAATTCAAAATTTCTTCTGCTAGGGATATTTCATCTTTCAAAAT
>VNJZ01005465.1:401942-659149 GCA_008042795.1 Drosophila asahinai | reverse complement strand
CTCTCTCTTGAGTGGAAAAGAGAGCAAGAGAGGGAGAGGGATGAGGCACTCGTTTGAGTTCTTAATGAAAAATATACATATTCGCAAACAAATGTAAACACAAAATAATAAAGAAATAAATTCAAGGTTGTGTCAAATTTTATAAAGTTTATTTAATGTAATATATGTATTTATTTTAATGAGTAGCGTACATTCTTAAATCTTAATTATGAATTTAGTTTTACAACCAACAACGAATTTATATTACATTTTGATGTGTTAGTTGTTTTATCGTAATTAAAAAAATTATGCACTTTGTCCGCAACTGTTCGCACCATTTTGCAGCGATCCAACACAAAACAAAAAACTAACTCTTGCAGAATGTGCAAAAAAAGACCGCGAAAAACCTGACGCGAAGCGAGCGGAACTCACTCAAGAGAGCGAGCAAGCTCTCGCCTCTCAAGAGGGAGAGAATAGAAAAAGGGCCTATGTGAGATCTCTCTTTCAGCTCTTTAGCAACGTAACCGGTTAGGTAACCTTAATGTTGAGAGCTTTTGCTAAACGGGACCCGGACCCTGGGAGCTCTGCTAAATATTATTAATAAAAAACATCATACATATCAAACTGTACACACTACAAAATCTTGCACACACTAAAAACGTTTTTTTTTCTTCACACTTGCTTGCTTATTCACGTACTGATAGGGAGAGCATCAAATTTAAGATTAAATACATAAATTAGAGTACCTATTGGAGATTGTTATCTGTAACTATTAAACTAGCCAATTTAAAAACAAATTTATCATGTCGAGCCTCCCACATTTTCGGAAAATGTTTCCCACTTTGAGTGGAATTTCTTTGCAACCTCTCACGGAAATGGCGCTGTTGACGGAATTGGGGCTGTTTTAAAGAGAAAAGTTTGGCAAATGTTCAAATGTAAGAATCTCATTTTAAACAATGCCCATGACTTCTTCAAATTGGCCAGGAAAAATATACCTAGCATTTACATTTTGTATGTAAGTAGCACTTACATTCGAAATACCACAAGTTCGCTGCTGGAGAGATGGGCTCACGTATCGAGCATATCGGGAATTAAAAGCAATTATTATTTTGCATCATATGCGGAGAATGCATTGTTAATGGCGTTTACGGCAAACTCAAAAATTAAGAAAATTAATTTGTAAACATTGAACATTTCTTTATATATTATATATTGTTATGAATAAAAACTGTTAATAAATACATAATATATCAAAATAATTGTTAAGCACATTTATGAATATAATAAATAATGTTTTGTTTAAATAAAAAGATGTTTGTCTTATGTTAATGCCAGTGGAAAAAGTGTAGCGTGCGAGACGTAGCGTGCGACACAATGGGTTTACGGCTTTTCTAAAAATCCGTAAACATTATTAAGACCATACGATCGGTTTTTGTCTTCTAATATTCTTAACTTTCTTTAGGATATTAACTTTCATAGGGTTCATTTTGCATAATTCGCTAAAAATTGCGTTTGAAGTGAAAATTTTGAAACTAACTTCCACTTTGTGTAGCGTGCGACACGTCACAATTTTAGGAATTATTTTCAAAATAAGTGACTCCAGTGAAATTGAACCTTATACCCTCCGAAAGTACTCTTAATTCACTCTAAACAAAAAACAAAAGTTTACGGTAAATCTTAAAAAAAAAACAGAAAAATTGATTTTCGTTAGCTAAAATCGTGCGAATGTAGCGTGCGAATGTAGCGTGCGACACGTGGGATTTGCCCATATGTCTTTTTTGGTTCGGATTTTTTTCGTAATGCTACTACGGTCACACTGACTTAAAAGGTAAACAAAAGAAATGCAAAATGTCGAAGCCTGCGTTTACCGAGAAAATGGTTGAATTTTTAATTGAAAGAGGGCAAGGAATCGAGTATATATTGAACCATACGAGTCCCCTGTATAAGGTAAAGAACATGAAACTGAACTTTTGGCATCAATTGGCGGAGCAACTGAATGCCAAGTTCAATCCAATGGTTCTGGGCTCTTCAAGTAAGTATATTAAATAAATAATAATATATACTTAAACAATTTATATAATTAACATATTAACCCATTTAGTGGATTTTACTAGAAAGTGGCACAACCTTAAATCATATTACATCCACGGAAGCCAAAGGCTCTTGAGGGCAAAAAAGAGCGGTGCGGACTCAGCCAGTTTGGAGGCATTAGACAACTGGAAGAACAAAACAAGAATGGATTTCTTGATTGGAGTTACTCATCCATTGCCGAGTGTCAATAACTTCAGCAAGAGAAGCCTTCATGTAAGATTGTTTTGATTGTACATTTATTACTAATTAATTAATTCTGATTTTTATTCGTGTAGATCAGGGGACCGCACCATTACATTGACATGACAACACTGCATTTCTGTATGTGAAAAATGAGAGAGATAGACTTCGTCAGTACCGTTTTTCGGCATTACACTGAGCAAACAGATGTTAAAAAAAATTCAAATAAATTATACTAGTATTAAAGAAAAACGAAAAGAAAATGAAATATGTAATAAAATTATAAAAAATAGTACAAAAAAAACTTTTATCCTTAATAACATAAAAAGTATAGTTCAATAATAAAGAAAAGAAAAGTAAAGTAAAAAACTCAATAAATTCAAATAAATTCCGTAATTACAAAAAAGTGTAGTTCAATAATAAAGAAAACAAAAGTAAAATAAAAAATTCATTAAAATAATAATAAATGTCTCAAAAGCTAACTAAAAAATAACATAAAACTATGAAAATTTTGTAAGCGCATCCAAATTGATGCTCAATTCTTTTATTCGCAAAAGGTCGGCAAAATGTTGATCTGAGGTTTTATTTCGCAATTTGCTTAAAGTATTTTTCATGTTGGAAACGCCACTTCGTGGTTCCGAACATTGAATATAACTTATATATGGTATTTTATTCTCGTTAATTCGAACCCAAAAGTCTTTCCCTGTTTCAAAAGGAATATTAAAGTCATTCCGTATTCGCGAATATTTTCATCTAAATTATTTATATCACAGGAAAGTGGATAATTAGGTAAATTACAAATATATTTTAGAGCAGTAAGGTCCTTAAATCTGTGTTCTATGTTCTTATAAAGCGACTTAATTATGTCCAGGAATTTTTCTATTTTATCAGTACTGTTAATATTTAATTCTAAAATAATTTGATTTTTTTTTTCTAAATTTATGAAACTGGTATTTTCTAATTGAGTTACCAATATTGAAAGTTTTCTATGAAATAAATCTATGGTATTAATTAAATCAAAAATTAACTTATTTCTGCCTTGAAGGCATAAATTAACTTCATTAAATATTCTAGAAATATCGCAAAGAAATGCAAACTCCAGCAAGAAGTCTTAATTTTTTAATGCTAGATATAGCTTCTCAGGATCCTTTACATCTGTTTTTAAAAAACTAACAACTTCATTTCTCAAATTAAAAAGGCGTTCTAAACATTTCCCCCGACTTAACCATCTAACTTCAGTATACACAACTAAATCTCCATATTCTGCACTTAACTCCTGAAGAAATGTTTTAAACTTCCTATGCGTTAAGGCATTATGCCCCCCTCTTATTGTATTAATTATTTTAGTGCAAATCTTCATCGTATTAATCATTTTTACCTCTTTTGCGAAAAGAGCTTCTTGATGAATTATGCAATGAAGAAAAGTGAAGAGAAATTACATCGTAAAATTCCTCCAAACTTACAAAATTTTTATCCACAGTCTTAATACAAATTATAAGCTTGCAGATATTATTGATGTCTGTACTTTCACCCAGACATATTGAAAAATATTTACAGCTCATAAGCCTTTCCTTAACCTTAGAAAAAATAAATTGGCTAATATCTTCGGTTCTTCGGGTTACTGTTCTTGGTGATAACGGAATGTTTTGAACCTCTTCTATAATGTCTTTCCCAATAGGTCCTAAGCATTTCACCACCTCGATCTTTAAGATTTTGAAAAATAACCCATCCGTATACGGGCTACATTGCTTTGCTAACGCTAGAACACCTGCGAAGTGTCGCCCTGCCCATAGTCATCGTTAGGCACATCCGCGTCCACGACGACTGCTGCCACGAAATTTGCGCTTAAGTCGCTGCGTCATGATCTCTATCCATGAGTTCTCCACGGAACCCGTGCTTATAAGTATCTAGGGCGGCGGCAGCTTGCCCAGTCGTCCTGGGCCATTCCCGTTGCCACTTGCCGAGGACGGGCAGCCCTCATTCTCCTTCTTGTACTCCTCGTATGCTCTGAAGCAGCAGCATTTTGGGTTGGCAGCCAACTAAGAAGAGGATCCCAATAGGTGACCACTGGACATGGACTAGCTGGGAATGGAGATAGTTTGTCCATAATTTTAAAAATTCTGATTTTGGCCCCTTTATATTGCTCCAGCAGTGGTAGTAGCAGCAGCTGCAGGGCCAGGAGCAGCTCGTCCTCGTCGGTGGCATCGGGGGCTGGCCCCGCGGCTTTGGAAATCATAATTTAAGTAATTTGTTCGTTTGATTTGCTTATTTCTCTGTGAAATAACATACATATTTTAAGACTTCATTTTGTTTAAATTTTTTTTTTTATGGTCAAGATTGCAAATAATTGGATCTTCTTTAATTGTATTGTAAATAAATTAATTTTTTCCCGCTGGAAAGTCCCGCCATAGGGTTTTGTTTCCAATTGCCTGTCTCAATTTCGCAAGGGTCGCGGGGAATTATCAAATATTTCCTTCCTCTCGCGCCACCCTTGCGAAGACTCAGCCGATTTAAAATATCTAGCGCGTTGTTCATTCTAGTATATTCTAGTATTTCTCTTAGCTCATCTGCGTACCGACCTTGCTAAGAGGGGCCGAAAAAGTGTATTTGTCTCTCGCTCGCACTCATTTGGTTGCTAAATTTTAGTGCTGGTGAGTACGTAGCTTATACATAAATAATCTTATTTGGGAAAGCACATTGTGTATTTGATTTATTTCCTTCCTAAGTTCTTGGGAAAATGAGACAGAGTTATGTTAATTTTCGTCATATTTCTAGGCAAATAAAATGAAATATTACCCTTGACATGAGTTTCTCCCGAGACAGAAACGATAATGACTAAATAAGTGATCCATTACCTGGAGAATACCTGAACGAACCGATCGCTATATAAGCCCAGCGAAACCCCCACAACTCACAACAGTATCCCCACTAAGATCCCATGATGAAGTTCATCGTCTTCCTAGCTCTTGTTCTCGCCATGATGGCTTGCTTGGCCAAGGCTCAGTCTGCTACGGAGGTGGCTCTCGAGGCGGTACCACACAGTCGCCAGAAGCGTGCCTCGTGCGATCCAAGCCGCTGCGTCGCTTACTGTTTCTTCTTAAGGATGAGCTACTGCCTTCAAGGCAACTGCGACTGTTTCTTCTTTTACTAGAAGAATGTAGAAGAATTCTTGGATATTCAAGGATTACGATTTTATAGAAGTTGGAAAATGTTGAATTCATATAATTCATGAATTCTCTTTGGTAATATATATATAAGTATTATATATATAACTTTTATATGTATTTTGAAGTTAATACAAATTTGCTGTCAATTCTAAATTAAAGTGGGGTATTCGTAACAATTAATGCAAGTGTTTTTTATTTTAAATATTCAAATATGAAGTGCAGGATTTTTAAATTCAAAATCAAAAACCAATTGATGGTCACCTTAAAAATATATCATCGATATGTATCGATAGACCAAGTAACTAGTAAGGTTTCATAGAATTTATTTACTAGAATTTCTCGTGGGGATTTCTGCGAAGACAAGTGACCCCGACCCACCGTTCTCCCGCCGCCACCCCCTCGACGGAATAAATTAAGTAGAATAACACTTATCGCGGTGGAGCAAGCAACAAAAACCACGTCGCTCTTAAGTAGCCGTAAATATAGCGAACGACATTATCAACGCCGCATTTTCAAACCGAACGCGCTGTGTTGCTGACGTGGTTCCCATTGTTAATTAGTTTACGCGGCTTTAATTCGTTAGTTAATCAATAGAAACAATGCTGGCAAAGGCTCTAATCCTGTTTGGCCTGCTGGCCTTGGCCCAGGGATACAGCTTTACCTCGCGAGAGGTAAAGTGTCACGGTAAGTGGAGGAGTTTAAGCAGCAGCAACAGGCGGCTGTCCACTTGTTGGCGTTCTGGGTTAATGCTGGTCGTTTTTTCCAGTGTGCAAGGCCACCGTAACGGAACTGGAGGAGGCGATAGCCAAGGAGGATCCCCATAAGATGGCCGATGTCAGTGGCTTCCGCCTGGATGCCCAGGGTAATTCGATTAGCAAGCGAGTGCGGCTCATCAAGTCGGAGATGTTCCTCACGGAACTGATGGAGAAGATATGTAAGTAATTTTAAGTTGTTCATATCAATAATTTATTATTTAAATTAATTCTTTATCGCCCTTTGAATATAAGATAAGATTTGTCGGAATTTCCTATTAAAACTCATTCTCCTCTTCCTTACAGGTGAAAAAATGGACGACTACCTGAAGGCCACCTACAAGAGCAATGGAAAATTCACGCTCCTCAAGATGATCATCAATGGCCAGATGAATCCCGACTCTTCGCTGGTGGACTTTGTCCAAGACGGTGACTTGAACAAGAGCCTGGGTCACTTCTGCAACGAAGTCCTGGAGGACAATGACGAGGCCTTCATCAAGGCCTTCCAGGCCGAGGAGCTGGGCAATGATCTGGACATTAAGATCTGCTCGGAGCAGGCCAAATACTGCGACGAGTCGCCCATCCAAGAGGAGTACGACTTCGATGGCAAGGAGGAGCTGTAGTGTGTCCAGTGATTAAGTCTAGTCTAATTAACGAATTTCCTTGATCGCCACCCCGCGTGTGCCGATCGTCGTACTGAATAATGTTTAGCTAAAGTAAAAGTTACAAGAATAACCCACACAAGCCGTTTGTTAACAATTAGATACGACAATAAATTTTATGTGCAATGCCCTCCATTTAACATTTTATTGGTAAATTTGTGTTTTAAATTGTTCGGTTAATTATTTTACTCTTTGCTGTAAAGGGAAACATTTTAGGTTTAATCTTCCTTAAAAAAAAGAGACTACTTACGGATCCTCGGTCACATTGCGCAGCATCTGGTGGCGAATCACTAGAAAGGGAGCCCCAAAGCCCACGACTCCAGCAATCAGGTAAAACAATGTAAAGCGCATCGGACTGTCCAAGCCAAAGGGCAAGTTCTGGCAGTCAATGTTTTAACTTTTAAGCTCCTTTGTAAGTCCAAGTACTTACATTTCCAGGACAACCGCCTCCGTAGCCATGTCCCTGGCGATTTATTGGTCCGCAAACCTTGCGAATTGGATTGCGCAGTGCAGGCCACATAATGAAATTTTAATAAATGCTTTTTGAGACAGGAATTGTCAGTAACTAGCTCGCTCTCAAAATGGGAAGTCACTGATGTTTATATTTTACTTCCTGACGATCTTGTGACATTTATGGATTCACAGCCTACTGTTTATATGAAAACGGGGTTGAATTTAATACATTAAGCCATGGTTGGGCAAAGAAATTAAAGATCGGAGCCTGACAACGTAACCACCTTAATAATAAGTCAGACAGAATAATAGGCTATTTACACTAACGTGCGGAGTTGAGCGTTCACAGTGGACAAATTAGATGCTTGAAAACCTTCCTTTTGTTTTTTTTTTGGCGCCGCGATCCCTTCTACGTGCCTCCTTCAAGCACATGCTCCACTGTACTAATCCCTCTTCCGAATCCTCCCGGCCAAGAAAACATACCCATCGTTTCGGTTCTACGGTTATGGGGTAACTTTATTTCGTTTCCACTTTCCACTTAAATTTAAGCTGTAACACACTGCCATGGCCTCAGCGAGCAAGGCTACATCTAAAAACAAGAACAATAACTAAAATCCATCAATTATTAAGAAAATATTTAATGAACTAACCTTACATTTGTTGTTGCTCCCGTCAGCCCCTTACTTCTTGAGCAGCTGGTGCCTGACGATCAGGAAGGGCGCTCCGAAGCCCAACATACAGCCGACGGTGAACAGGGCGGTGATCCTGTACTTGTTGGTCAGGCCGAAGGGCAGGTTCTGCAAGGAAAACAAGGATTTTCGGTGAGTTGATTGATTTTCCGCCAGGATTATGTGGTCACGGGAATTATGTAACCCATGGAAAATGTTGATTTTAAACCGCTCACCTCGCCGGGGACGCCGCCATGGCCGCTGAAGCGAACCATCGACTGGGAGAAGTTGCGTGCAATCACACTGCTGCGGCCCAACATATTTGCTATTTGATTTATTTGATAATAATTCCAGAAAAGCAGAGGTTCGCTGAGGTGCGCAGAATAGAGATGGCAGGTAGAGGAATTGCTTCAGCCCTGGCGATAGTATCGATATCGCTATCGATATTTTGCTCCGATGAATGTATCGCATTTTTAATAAACCATCGCCGTCTCTGCGTCTCCGCCCCACCTCTAGTTATATGACAGCACGCGAGCGAGACAGGCGACAAAACATCCGAAAATTATTGCACAAAATTAAAAGTTATAAGTGAACAACCGCGCGACCCTCCGCCCACAAGCGGGACCTCGATCGGCGGTGTCCAGAAATAGGCGAGTGTAGTGACCGTGAGCCGCGAAGTTTTTCAAATGAAGCGCTGAATAGAAAAAAAAGAGCAACAGCAGCAGCAACAACAACAGCAACGCAGTAGCAACGGAAAAGAACGGAAAAAGAAAACAGAAGGCAAAATGCTAGAACCGCCGAAATTCATCGACAATGATTTGTACGGCGGCAGCCGGACCTTCACCTGGCTGGCGGACATGGTGGGGCTATCCGTGGACTTGGTAAGTAATACTATTTGCATACAGAGATTCCCTTGTTCTTTTTTACCTCCCCGAACTCCCCCCGACTCCGTTACTCCGGAACGGGCGTGTGCACGTGTGCGTGCTGTGTATATACTGGTGATTGTGTGAGTGACAATCATACGAGCATAAAGCCGCTGTATAAATCTCTCTTTTAATCCCAGGGAATCTGGTTTTCCTTCAGGTAAAATTAAGACAAAAGATGAGAGTCCTGAAATGAAGTGTGCAAAAATAGTAATACATTTACCTGGCAACGATTGCGTTGAAGTTTTACAGTGCCGGTTGCCCAAAATAACAGTAAAGTCTAACGGTATATGCGCCGGGAGCAAAAAGAGACACTAAGTGCCCATCGCTGGTCTATTATCTAAAAAAATAATTTTAAGAATGTATAAAATTGTTTAAAACACACCCAAATTAAATAGAAATATTATCTTCAAGGCTCTATTTAGGTTTATTAAATTCTGAAAACAACCTTGACATGTATTATTCCTATCATTCCGTGAAATCTGTAATTATTTGTTTGTTATTTTTTTAATATTATTTTTTCGCTACATTTGGCAGCTAATTGAATTTTGGCACTTGCCTCCGATTCTCCCAACTTTGTTGTAGTTGCGGTTTCTTCATAATAATCAAATTTAGACAACTTGAATTATGTGTAGAGAGCTTATCAGTTGGCACGACTAAAGAATAAATACTTGTGGAATTTTCCATGCCCCGCGCGCTTTCTAGCGTAAAATTTTGAAATGACATTGTTTTGGCACGGACTGACGCATCGTTGATTTCGCTAAATTTAAAATGTTTTGCATCATTTAATAGTGGGGTGAGGTGGGGGGCACACAGGCACACTTATTTACCTCGCTTATAGCCCCATCTCTTAACCCCCTGTTTTAGCCTCACTTTAAACCCTCTTTTTTGTATGCATCCATTACCTTGCCGCAATGTGATTTGCATAACTGCAGCTGGCGGCGAATAGAATTGTGATTCATCCGGAGGAGGCATTTTCTGGCCCAAATCAAGTGACACACTCACACACACACACACGTAATCACCGTGGCGCACACTAGTCATATTTTTCAATTCCGATGACCTAATACCAACATCCGATGTAAGGCAGCCGCAAAACCCACACACACACTCCTCGGAGGCAGAGTGACACCGAAAGAAAACTCGCGTTAATTCCAACTGCTATCTGGCAATTGTCTTTATCAAAAAAAAAAAAAAAAAGNATAAAATAAGTAAAGCCTACACATTTTTTTTTTAAAAAAAAAAAAAAAAAAGGTGCTCGAAATCCAATTTGACTTCTCTCCATCAAAATATGTGGTGCTCCCGCCCCGTTCTCTCCTTCAAGATAATTGAATTTTTAGCGCTTCTTTTGTTTGCAAACAAATATCAGCAGCAACAGCTTGCCAGTATGTGTTGGTGAGCCATTTTTTGTTGTTTTCGCTCAGCTGATGGTTGAGTCAGTCGGCTCTTTAATGCCAAATACGGGTCACTAAAGAACACAAGGGAGTTGGTAATTATTTCATAAGAAAACAGTTCTCTATCGATATAGTAATTCAGGATTGAATTTAATAAACAACGTATTTCCTCACTTTTCTCATCACCCTTACTATAATCGTGGAGAGTTTTAGTCATAGGAACCCCCCTTAATGTTATCATCTTGATAAGGAAAAAAAATACCCATGATATCACTGATATTTCACTCAATATTTCATTGATTTCTTTTCATTTACTCAGCCAAATACCTTTAAGATTTTCAACATAGCTTCTACGTTTTAAAAATGTTAATTTTGGTGGAATTGAACTTATATAAATACTGATTTCTACAAATATAACCTCAAGAGTGTTTACTCTGTGAGGCGTGCATTCTCAATGAGGTTTTTTTTGTTTTGTTTTTGGGTGGGCTACGACACTACTTTTTTGGAAATCGCCGAGTCCGATATTTTATTCGCTTATTTTTTTACGTTTTATTACGCTAACTCGCAGCGAAGGCCGTAGCACGCAACTGCGCAAATGCCGGTGAATTGGGCGATTGTTCCGTGGAATTGCCTCATGTTCAAGGCATTAATATATAGTACTTAAATCTATATTGTACTCGTCGTAGTGCTCTCTACAGGGGATCGTGAGTGCAGCAGCCTTTCAGATGGCGTTAATGGCCAGATGCAGTACCGGCCGGTCGGTTGCGGTTTGTTCTCACCAGTTTGTTTTGCCATCTCTATTTTTTTATCCCACGCCTTTACTTTCTTGGCACAGCGTGGGGCAAAATAATAATAACTCTTTGATGCAAATATTTTTATCAATTTAAAAATATGTTTCTCGCTCAAAATATTATTTTTTGACTAAAGGGTATTAATTTTTAATTCTTGGGAAGGTTATCCCAGTTTTTTAAACCCGTCCCTAGTATTTCCACCATACTTGTGCCTTTTGACTCTGGGTATTTTATTAATAAACATCAATAAACAACTCATCGCCATTGTGCTTGTTTTACTTGCGTATACATTTAATAATAATACTTTGTATGTATTTCTCAACTTTTGCCTTGTCGTGGGGAGTCTTTAAACCGGATCGTGCGATACGATCGAAATTAAATTGAATGTCTTGCCCACAAATATCAATTGGGAATTACAGGGCAAGAATTACAAGAGAGACAAATCCAGTTGTTGCGCTCTCCCTTTCCCACGCTGTGTGTGCAATAAAATATTTGTGCATAGATTATATGATATTATCGTCGCTGTGACCTTGAGCTTTGGGGTGTCGCAGTTGCTTGAACCCGTTGCTTTTGTTGTCTGCTTTGCGGTTGTCGTTTGCCACTCGGCGTTATGTTTTCTCCTTCTGCTTTTGACAGCTGTTTGGCGCCCATCTAACGGTTGTTTTGCATACCCTTCACTTTATATATTTTTTTTTGAAGCGGCTGGGCATATCGGTCTCAAATGCGCGATGATTTATTGTTGGTTTAATCATCAGAACGAAACAGAACGAGTTAATTACTTTCGTTTTTTTTTTTGTTTTTTTTCGGTTCGTTTGTTTTGCTTGGCTGTTTCTAAAAACGATTTCCATATCTCTGCATTCTTAACTCATTTCGCAATGTTTCTTTGTCTGCCATCTTCTTGTTTTTAACGCTTCACTTTTGCTTTTTATCGTATGTTCGCTCGCCTGTTGGGTATTCCTCTTGCCGGCTCTTTTATTGTTTTATTTTTAGTGATCACGCCACCTTTTGGTACGCGCACTGCTGCCCCCCTTTTCGCCTGTCTCTCCTTTTTGTGCCACCCCCTTCACACAATATTTGGCAACGGGGAGAGTGCTGCGTTTTAATCAAATGATTTATGGTTTGTTTCCATTGCCAATATACAGTGTAGGGTGTTTGTTTGTGTGTGATTCTCGCATGTTCGTTTGCATTTCCTACATCCCACTTGATTGATGTCTCTTATTATATGGGATTTTTGTATTTATATTTAGAAAAGTGCAACAATTGTGTGATTAGCTAAAAAATAAGTATTTTACTGATTGCTTTTTGATTATAAGCAGGTTCTGGGGTTCAATTCATGCTCCATTTGCTACAAGTATTAATAAAATGGGTTCTGCTCTATAGTTTTACAAAATAAAAAAGAAAGAAATAGTTTGCAAGAGAATATAATAACGAAAAGTGTTCTTTCTATCAACTGTAATATTAAATTTGTATTTATATTTAGAAAAGTCCAACAATTGTGTGATTAGCTAAAAAAAATAAGTGATTTACTGATTGCTTTTTGATTATAGGCAGGTTTAGGGGGTAAAGGTTGTTTTGATGGGGCTTAATTCATGCTCCATTTGGTACAATTATTATTAAAATAAAAAATAAGTTTTCCAAAATAAAAAATAAATAAATAGTTTGCAAGAGTATAATAACGATGGTACTAAGAAAAGTAGAGTTTCTATAACGAAAAAAAAAAAAAAAAAACTATTGATGATTTCTCTCTTTTAGTATTAAAAATGTCGTAATAAGATGCTTATCAATTTGATACTAAGAAAGTATAAATTTTATACTCATCTGCACCGAAACATAAGAATAATCACTAATGCGACAAACAGAAAATCACTAAATTCCAGCTAACCCGATATGTTATCGAATTTTCGATGTAGGTTCGTATAAAAATAATACTAGAAATTTTCTAGTAGAAAATACACAATTGAAACTTAATAGTGTTAAAATGAGTACTTTGGAGTATACGTTTGATACTTTGAAGTATAAAATCTATACTAATCTCATTATATTGCTTGGGTGTATTTTCAAGACAACGCTAAGAAAGGTTGAACTCCGGTTCTTTTTTTTTTTTTTTGGTGCAACTGCAATATTTAATTGTCCCAAAAGTACATATTTTGCTAAATAACAACCATAGTCTCCTTTCAAATGAAGACTATAACGCAGATTTCAAGACGAGCTCGGCAGCTAAGAAATCCCTGCGAACAATGGCTGATGAGCCCACGCAAATTGCTGGCGCGGCACACATGCAAGCCGCATTGCATTGTTGCTGGCCGGAATAGAACGAAACGGAACCATGGCAACATCTTATCAGGGCATCCAGCGCTATCTCTTCATAATAAAATGCGACAGAAGGGTGCCAAGGGGTGATGGGCTGGGATAAACTGCTTGCTCTGTCAATAGACAATATTTGCAGCAGCAGAAGTAGTGCTTGCCTGGATGCTGAAAAGGAAGCACTTGGTAATTGGAATTCACATTGTGGCTTTAAGTCGTCTGCGTGCCCTGAAACTCGATTGGTCGTCGTCGAGCCGTGCACCTGAATTCATGCTCGATTTAATTATTTCCCCTTGGGCGCGGTGTGCGGACACATGAGCCGTGTGTTCGAGGCCCCACCGAGAGACCCTCGGAATGTGTACCTTGCCCTGCTCAGACTTGAGACAAAAGCTTCAGCCGATGCCCTTAAGCTCGGAAGATGACTTCCCCTTCTTCCGAATACTCATGTAATTTATTTTACGAATCTCAGCTCTTCTGCACTGTGATAAAAATGTTTACAAGGTATAGAAGAGACTAAAAATATTAATATATCATTCGTTCCTCTATTAATACTTACTTACTTCCGTAGAAGTACGTATATTGTTTTTCCAAGTGAGGTTTTCCCGGACCCCATGCCAACAAGTTGCCCAAGCCCGTCCACTTGTTGCCCTTCTTGTCTTAGTTCCCCCGGTTCCATGCCTAAAACATAATTCTTGAGCAAGATTTTCCTTTCGTTTGCGCTTTTTGTCTTGGCCATATAGATGTTGGCTGAGGCAAGCGGTAACCGGTTTTCCCAGCAGCAATGCGAACCAACTTATTGCGCATGAAGTATTCGGTATTCCGATGATGATTACAACATGGGTCCAAATGGGGAAACTGCTGAAACTTCTGGCCATCGTGAGTGATTCACCTTGTAATCAGCTCAATTCCCTCCAAGTCTTTAATCTTAAATTGGTGGTAAGAGCCTCATTGTTTTGCTTTTCGTCTTGACTCTGGTTATCAGACATCGTTCCAGGGTCGCCTTTGTTTCTGACCTATGGCGTGAGTTTCGTGGGGCCTTTGATACGTGGCCCCTTTGTGGGCTTGTGGGCGCTATTTCCCGATACACAAAGGCAGATAATGTACGGTTATATCTATAAGCGAGTGCGCGTTATCGGCACACTGCTGAAGTGTGCCTGGCCATTATGAAATTCGACAGCGGAACTTGTGAGATGCCATACAGTATAGTACATACAGAGATGGCTGCAGAAATAGAAATTAAAGAACAGTGCGTTACAAAGATGTAACTTCTGTTAGCTCCAATAGTTTGCAAATATTAGGGGAGTTATATTCAAGCAAATTATCGGTATGCAAGCATGATCATGTTTGTATTTTTGGTATCGATAACTTTTCATTTTTTGGGTTTTTTCTTTTCGAACTTTTGAAGAAATTTACACTTGGAAAAATTTGTTAGTGCATTATTCAACGGAGCTGGCTACGATCGATACCATCAGGTTGAGAAGTTCGATATTCTCGAGGTTTTTTTACAAAAGAATCGATACTTTCGATAGTATCGTTCTTTTTCAACATTTTACTTTTGTTAATGATTTTTTTAGATCTGAAGCTTACTATAAAATAGCAAATATTTTTGGAAATCCTAATGTTTTTATTCAAGAATGTCAGAATATCCAAGTTATTGAGTTTTATCGAAGCTCTTCTATCGCTAACTATTAAGCATTCCCATCGCTGGTGGGATCAGGATCTTCGTCGTCCTAGCAACAATTGGAATCCGGATCCGAATCGTCCCAGCAACCTGTAAGATTGGAATCCAGCATACACATCGCCCCTGCGTTCTCCCACCTTTTTTGGCAAGGATATTCCCGTCGATTTGATGGCAGGAATTTTTACCTCTTACAGACTGGCCAATTTCCGACCTCATATAATATAAAGACATCGGAAATGGACACCAAGTACGAGTATGATAATTTTAAAATGTATAGAAAGCCTTATACAATCTGTATAGCAACAGTGGTTAAAAAGTTTCCAAGTTGAAGCTGCACTTTGCCAAATTAGTCTAAAGTTATCAGGGAAGTGAGGTAACTTTCTTGTAACCTGGTAGCCCAGAACATGGCAGGCACTTGAAAACTGTTTGGCAGGGCTATAAAAAGACGCTGCAGATGGGTCAGTAGTCAGAGCATTGAAGCAAAAGCGGTAAAGTAGCCCACAGTAGTTAGTTATCCTTTTGCAATGAATCTGTGTAAGTGTCCCCATTCTGGAGAACTGAGGATCCTCCATCGCTAACCTCTTCCCTTGCAGCAAGCCTCTTCCTTCTGGCCCTCGTGGCATCGGTCGCCGTCAGCGCCGGATCTGCCCACAGAATCAGCAGGCCTGAAACAGAAGCTCCCGGGAAGCCATGCCTGGCCACCACCCCCAGGCCTCCTTGCGTGAGGACGACAACTCCGCCCTCTGTCTGTGAGGAAGACACTACGACGACGACGACGACCACTCCGACAACTACGACCTGTGAAATAACAACTCCAACAACAACCACTACAACCTGTGAACCAACGACCACTACAACAACAACTACTACCACAACTACTACCACAACAACAACTACCACAACGACTACCACAACGACAACTACTACAACAACCTGTTCAACAACAACTCCAACAACGACGACTACAACAACAACCACAACTACAACAACAACGACGACTACTACAACTACAACAACAACGACTACAACAACAACTACGACTACAACAACAACTACGACTACTACAACAACTACAACTTGTGCTCCGGCCCAAGAGGAAACCACAACTCCTGTTCCGGAGAAACCTTGCCAGCCTGAGGAAATAACAACTCCTGCTCCGGCCCAAGAGGAAACGACAACTCCTGCTCCAGCCCAAGAGGAAACCACGACACCTGCTCCGGCCCAAGAGGAAACCACAACTCCTGCCTCGGAGAAACCTTGCCAGCCTGAGGAAATAACAACCACTCCTGCTCCTGCCCAAGAGGAAACAACAACTCCTGCTCCGGAGAAACCTTGCCAGCCCGAGGAAATAACCACTCCTGCTCCGGCCCAAGAGGAAACAACAACTCCTGCTCCGGCCCAAGAGGAAACAACAACACCTGCTCCAGAGAAACCTTGCCAGCCTGAGGAAATAACAACCACTCCTGCTCCTGCCCAAGAGGAAACCACGACACCTGCTCCGGAGAAACCTTGCCAGCCTGAGGAAATAACAACTCCAGCCCCACAATCTCCATGTGAAGAAGATACAACCACTACCACAACGACCACGACTACAACAACAACCACAACAACTACTACCACAACGACTACCACAACGACTACCACAACGACTACAACAACGACAACTACTACAACAACAACTCCAACAACGACTACGACTACAACAACAACCACAACAACAACAACGACGACTACTACAACAACAACAACAACTACGACTTGTGCTCCAGCCCAAGAGGAAACCACGACACCTGCTCCGGCCCAAGAGGAAACCACAACTCCTGCCCCGGAGAAACCTTGCCAGCCTGAGGAAATAACAACCACTCCTGCTCCTGCCCAAGAGGATACAACAACTCCTGCTCCGGAGAAACCTTGCCAGCCCGAGGAAATAACCACTCCTGCTCCGGCCCAAGAGGAAACCTCGACACCTGCTCCGGAGCAACCTTGCCAGCCTGAGGAAATAACAACCACTCCTGCTCCTGCCCAAGAGGATACAACAACTCCTGCTCCTGCCCAAGAGGAAACTACGACACCTGCTCCGGAGAAACCTTGCCAGCCTGAGGAAATAACAACTCCAGCACCACAGTCTCCATGTGAAGAAGATACAACTACTACAACAACGACCACTACAACAACCACGACTACAACTACAACCACAACAACAACAACCACGACAACAACTACAACTACAACAACCACTACAACAACCACTACAACAACGACTACTACTACAACAACTACAACCTGCGCTCCGGCCCAAGAGGATACAACAACTCCTGCTCCGGAGAAACCTTGCCAGCCTGAGGAAATAACAACCACACCTGCTCCGGCCCAAGAGGAAACAACAACACCTGCTCCGGAGAAACCTTGCCAGCCTGAGGAAATAACTACTCCTGCTCCGGCCCAAGAGGAAACCACAACTCCTGCTCCGGAGAAACCTTGCCAGCCTGAGGAAACAACAACTCCAGCCCCACAATCTCCATGTGAAGAAGATACAACCACTACAACAACGACCACGACTACAACTACTACAACTACAACAACCTGTTCAACAACGACTCCAACAACAACCACTACAACATGTGCACCAAGGACCACTACACCAACGCCATCCTGCGAGCCTAGGACCACGACTCCACCACCCTGTGAGCCAACAACAACAACCCCTGCTCCCTGCGATCAGACAACCACACCGGCTTGTGGATCTGTGCCCCAGAAGTCCAATGATGGCATCCTTTCTTACATTAAGGATATTTTCACCGGCTCGAGCGATGCAACCAATGCTCCCACTGTGATCGGAACCAGCCCCATGTGCCGTGGTCGCGCGGACGGAAGCATTGTCCAGGACCCGAACCACTGCAGGAGGTACTACGAGTGCCGCGCCGGACGCCGCCTGCTGCGCAAGTGCCGTGCCGGTCTCTGGTACGATTCGGAAGCTGGAGAGTGCCGCGCCCGCAGCCTGGTGCTGAACTGCCCGGCCCAGCGCAACTGATGCGACGATGAGTCTGCACAACTGGATTGAGGCCAGAGCTCGTATTGCAACTTGTATTCCTAATCAACAGTAACCACCTAATCAATAAATAACAGCATTAAAATCTTAATCACAACGGAATATTTTATGATCTTGCGTTGAAAATAGTGCATATTTATATGAACCTTTTCGTTACACTAGTGTTTTGGTAGCAGTGTTGTGACATTTTTCACAAAAAGTGTTGCAAAATGCTGGATAAAAGATTTACAGAAGGGAAGGAATAATTTCAACAATTGATTACATTTAATCTCAGAAATAATAAATTTTTTGAAACCCTTGCAGAGAATTATAATTTTAGGCAGATGTTTTTTCTTGATCAGCATCACCAGACGAGTCAATTTAGCCATGTCCGTCTGTTCGGAAAAGCGGACCACTATATCTTATAGCTGTCATAGGAACAATCGGGAAAAATGGGCGGATTAACGTTGTTTTTAAAGAAATCTAATTAAATATTAGTATATGATCCTCTATTTAATTATAGCCGCAAATTTAAAATTCTATTCAAATCGGACTACAATATCTAATTGCTGTCATAGGAACGATCGTTGATTTTAAAGATATGTGGTTAAAACTATATATTTGATCCTTTTTTATAATTATAGAAATACATATTAATTTTTTTTTTAATTATCTGGAAGGGTATATAAACTTCGGCTTGCCAAAGTTAACTTCCTTTCTTTCTTTATATATATATAATCTATCTATGATCAACAACCCCAATAACAATACCTATTGTAAGCACCCCGGAAAATTGTATTGTTATAAAATCGTAAGCGATCTTTGGACCCATCTTCCAAACCGCTGCACATGTAGCCGGCACGTGTCGCTCTAGATTTGCAATTGTAATGCGAGAGAACAGCATCCCCCCCTCTGCTCAGACATCGCCGCCCTGAGAATTGCGGCCACAAGTGCTTGTCGAGCATTGCACTTGATCATGGGCGATCGGTGATGGTGATCACGATCACGCGTTGTGATCAATGTGCGCCAGCTGACCCCCACCGGTGGGGGCCTTGGCTTTTATTGGGGAGGATCTTATGCCCTTTGCCGGCTGTCTGTCGGTTGACATTGATCTAAAACTAGAGCAGTGGAACGGTAATTGAAATGGCTAATTTATGCCGCACTTATTCTTCGCTCATTTGCTTTTTTCGCACGAACCAACGAACTGCGCGCTGTGCCAATGAATAAACAATGACGACCCTAAATTAGAACCCAAGTGGGGAGGCATGATATCAGGCAGTTAATTGATATCAATTGCTTGACGCTTTCGCCTAGATTTTCGGTTCTTTAAAACGCATTTAGCACTGTCCCCGATAAGGGGCGATAAGGACTAGGACCACACCTAACCGCGGTGGGGGGGTTACTCGTGGGCAAAGCGGATGCGACGGCTTTGGGGTTCGAGTCGTCGTCACTCTTATCACCTATCAGGGCGACCCGACACAATTACGAGTTGTTTGCCGCACAAAATTGTGCTATTATTAAAATAAAAGCAAAGCACTTGGCACAGCGAAAATCAAGTCGCCCACTTAATCTAAACTATACGTACTCGTGTTCATTAATTAACGATTTGATTGCCAGCACAAGTGTGTAGAGAGACAGAGAGAGAGTCAATGACTTTAATCAATAAAACTTTGTATATGCGCTTTGTCTCTATTATTCCTTTGTATTTCTTTGTATATTCTCAATAATCATTCCCAATCTCTTCTCTTATTATAGGTAAACTTCTTACTCTGCCAGTTTTCGGCACTCTTCCTGGCCTCGCTCTTCCGGTCCGCGCTGCATCCCTCGAAGGTGTCCAGCAAGCTGCGACACACCTTCGCCCTGGCCATTGGCCTGGCCTTTGGCTACTTTTGCTTTGGCCAGCAGGCCATTCACATTGCCGGTTTGCCGGCAATATGTTACATTGTCATTCGCACCCAGGATCCGCGCATCGTTCAGAGGTAATTCCCTGTCAAGTAAATATCTAGGAAGTCCTTACTAATTATCCTTACCCTTTAATACAGAGCCGTTCTGCTGGTGGCCATGAGCTATCTGCTGTGCGTGCATCTCATGCGTCAGCTGTATGACTATGGATCCTATGCCCTGGACATCACCGGGCCTCTAATGATCATTACACAGAAGGTAACCAGCTTGGCCTTCAGCATCCACGATGGCTTTGTGCGAAGGGATGAGGTGAGTTTATTTAAAAAACAAAACTCAATTAAAATTAAATTAAAAAAAAAAAAACTTGAATTTGATTTAACTTTGGATATTCCTTACTTCGCAGGACCTCACCAAAGCCCAGCAGTACCATGCCATTCGAAAAATGCCTACTGCCTTGGAGTATTTCTCCTACGTCTGGCACTTTCCCAGCATCCTGGCCGGTCCTCTTGTCTTTTACAAGGACTACATTGACTTTGTGGAGGGCTACAATCTGCTGAGCAGTCCATCAGGCAACGTAAGTTTATTATATGTGTCTGGCTTTCGACCTGCATAATAGTCCCTAAAAAATTTCACTATCAAAAAAAAAAAAAAAATAAAAAAGNNNAAACAAAAAAAAAAAAAAAAAAAAAAATAAAAAAGTAGAGCTTGACTGCTCTCCACTGTTATGACACTCAGAATTCTCGATTAAAAAAAAATAAAAATAAAAAAAAATAAGAAAGTAGAGGTGAAAAGTTAATGCAACGTCCCTTTTATTAAAAGTACTTAAAAACCTATTCCAAAGACCCATCAAATTAAACTAATTAAGCAATTTAATTCCCTCAGACCTGCAGTCTTATATTATTGAAAAGATTATGAACCTCTTAAGTAAATTAAGTCTCGTATTATAAGAAGCTCCCAAGTTGTACACCTTACCTTACCTCAACATACCCCAATTTCCTTCCAATTCTACCTTCACGATAACTAACTTTCAATACCCCTTCTTCCCAGGGCAATCTGGACAATAGCAAGCGGGAAGTGGTGCTGGAACCTTCACCCACGAAAGCGGTCATTCGCAAAGTGGTTGGAAGCCTGGTGTGCGCCTTCATATTCATGAAGTTCGTTAAGCTGTATCCCGTGAAAGACATGAAGGAGGATGACTTCCTGAACAACACCAGCATGGTCTACAAGTACTGGTACGCCATGATGGCCACCACCTGCATACGCTTTAAGTATTATCATGCCTGGCTCCTGGCGGACGCCATATGCAACAACTCAGGTTTAGGTTTCACCGGTTACGATAAGGAGGGCAACCCCAAATGGGACCTGATATCCAATATAAATGTGCTGTCGTTCGAGGTGAGCGTAAATATTACTCCTAAAGATGTTCCCCTAAAAAAAGATGTTTTTTTTTCGACCAGTTTTCGACCAACATGCGCGATGCCATCAACAACTGGAACTGCGGCACCAATCGCTGGCTGCGCACGCTCGTCTATGAGCGTGTGCCTCTCCAGTATGGCACACTCCTCACCTTCGCCCTGAGCGCCGTCTGGCACGGCTTCTATCCGGGCTACTATCTAACCTTTGCCACGGGCGCCGTCGTTGTGACAGCAGCGCGCACCGGCCGGCGACTCTTCCGTCATCGCTTCCAGAGCACGCAGGTCACCCGCATGTTCTACGACATTGTGACCTGCCTGATCACACGCGTCGTCCTGGGCTACGCCACATTCCCATTCGTTCTGCTTGAATTTATGGTGAGTCTATCGGGGAAGGGATGGGTATTTATAAGGTTGATGAAGAAGTTGGGGATCTTTACTTTAAAATTTAAAAATTGCTAAAAATTGGAACGTGAGAGGTTAAATTTGAGGCTAATCATTGGCTGCCAGCAATGAAATCTATACTTAACCGATCGGGGTTCGTGGAATATAATGGCTTACCAACTTTCCATACTTGCAGGATCTTTCTTCCCTTTTTCTTCGACTCACCCCATGCATACGATATATATTTTTGTCTATACTTTACCCACTCCTAGAGCTGTAAAACTATCGATGATACTATCGATATAATCGATAATACTATGCTCCACGTCACTATCGATTGTTTTTTTTCTTCCACTATCGATTCATCGCGTTAGCAGCAAATCAGTGCATTCGTATACAATTTTCAAGTTTTTGTCAATATTTGTAAAAATAAAAATAAATATAATCATAAATTTGTATATTCTTAAGAACGGATAAAAACATTTTTATTTAATTGTTAATCATTAATATCAAAAACAATATTTATATAAAATCTATATAGACAGTAATGTGATTAAATTTCTTGCATATTTTTTAATACATAAAATCTAATATAAATTATGGTTTGCTTAAGCAACATAATATTTTGTTTTTTACCCATTTAATTTTGTCGATAGTATCGATGGTTTGGACTATCCCTATCGAAAATATCGACTAAGGGCACTATCGATGTTTTTACAGCCCTCGATTTCGAACAACTTTTAACCGATTTCCACACTTTGTTTCGCTTTACAGGGCAGCATCAAATTGTACCTGAGATTTTATTTGTGCCTTCACATCATTTCACTAGTGACCATATTTATTTTACCCAAGTTTATTCGCGGCGAGCGGCGGTCAAGAGACCCCTCTAGAGTGCTGCCAGCGGGAAGCACATCGCTGGCCAATGGTGGTACCTCAACCTCGGCCACTGCCGCACCCTTGACCGCTGGCCATGATCTCAACAAGGATGGGGAGGAGGCGGAGTCGGAGAAGGACAAGCATGCCCAGCAATGTAAAGTCAACACGCCCACACACCAGAGCCAGCAACAGCAGCCATCGCCTGCCGCTGCTGCTGCTGCTGCTGCTGGACTACACTACACCACAAATGAACAACAAAAGCCCACAGAGCAACCGAACAATGTAAACCCTCGACCACGCCCACAGCAGCAGCAGCCGCCACATCTGGAGAAGCAGAAACCGACGAGCGCCCGCGACGCCGTTAGCGTGCCCCATGACCAGTGCGAGATGGATCAACTATCCAGCAAGCTGAAGGAGAAGTTCGAGGCGGAGACCAAAAACATTGAGGATTTCATTGACAAGACTGTAACCGAGACCGTTAGCGGCATCGTCGAGTTCAAGAACGATCTAATGCGGGACATAGAGTTTCCCAAGCTGGGCATCAACCTGGACTCTGCCGTCTCGGGGGGTCTACGTAAACGCAACATCATATCCTCAAACCATGACAACGGCACAGATGCCGCCGGCAATACTCTATCCTCCTCTGGCGATCCCGAGGAGAACGGCAATGCCCCCTTCCTCAAGAAGGAGATCGATGTCATTAATGCGGTGGTTCAGCAGGCCAATGTCCTGCCGGCGGTGCTCAGCAATGGTCATGCCAAATAGTAGCAGCGATTGGCCAGGGTGTGGAGGCTGATGAACGCGAGGAAAACTAACAACGAGGAGCCTGATTGATTGATTGAACTGAGAGAAAGATTTATCCAATGCGCACACACTACACACACACGCACATCACACACCCTAGATTGCAGAGCGAGCGATTTTGAACACTGAACAAGTAACTGAAGTAATTGTCTAATAACACGAATTAGCCAAATAATAAATAAGTAATCGACACACAGTAGAGTTGGCAAACAATCGATGTTTTGCACTATCGATTTTTTCGATGTTTTACTAGTGAAAAATCGATACTATCGATGTTTCCTAAGCCATACAAATTTTTGCTTATAAAAATTATATTATCTGGAGTTGAAGCCTTAAGGGATTAATTTCCATTCATGATCTAACCAAATATTTCCCTTCCAGCATTCGAGAAAGCATCGTCGTGATCATTTCAAAGGCTTAACATTGAGTCTAATCGGTTTAATTAAAACATCGATAGTGCGAAAAACAATCGATGGTTTTCAAAAAAATGATACTGTCGATAGTGCTCCGATGTTTTGCCAGCACTAACACACAGTCAGCAGCCAAGACCCAACTATGTTCAAATTTAACTAAATGTGCACCGAAACTCTAATTGTTGTTACCGTAAAAAAACCAAACAAAACAAAAGGAAATCTATGTATATGTACGTTTTGTAGATGTTTGTTTGTTACAAAAGCCGCGGGGCAAGGTCTTTACAAGGCGTTTCAAGCCTATCAGGCATACATATCCTGTTTTTACTTGATTTATATCTTATTAACAGACCAAGACCTAAGCCGACTGATGAAAAAACACTTAAAGAAGCCTTGAAACGTCCTGTTCCGGCCTTGCTCCTTTTTAAATTGAGAACTCATCCAAGCATATATTAGAGATGGAAAAACATGGATAATCGATGTTGACATAAAATATCGATGACAATTATAATCGATAATTATCGATACTATCAATGTTACATCGTTTATTTCTTTCAGCTCTAGCATATATGTGTATTTATATATATGTTGAAATGTTTATCATATAGTCTATGTGCGAGCAAAGCCCAAACTCAATTTCCAGCATCATTACTATCTATTGTAGTTGAAATCCCGCCCAAAACGGAACCAGAACAAGTAGAACCAATGGAATCCTCTTCAAGCTATAAGTAAAATCAACCAAATCTTAACTTTAGACTGAAGCAAAACAAAAACAAACGTAAAAAGCAAAAGCAAAAGCAAATCGTGTGTAGTTCAAGTTAGTTAGTAAGCCGCCGCCGTCGAGTGTTGTTTTTTGATATTCCATTTATTTGCCAGCGCGAATGTGTGTGTGGACCAGAGGAGTATCTGTCCAGCTAGCTTCCACTTTATTTTTTTTGTACATGTCGGTGTCCTCCACTTGTGGCTTCCTACTACTCCCTAGATCTTAAGCACGCACTTTATATAACCCAATAAACGATTTCGCCACAAATCCTCATCACATATGGAACTATATACATGTGTATATAATATATATATTTTTATATTTATTGTAATATGAGATCAGGACAGAAATGAACAGAACCACTTTAACCGATAAGCGAAATCTCAGCCAGCGCACATTTGTTTCGATTGTGGAGGCCAGGAAAAGGTCTTATGCATCAGAAGATATATACAAGAACCCAATTTGAGCATTGATATTCGACAAATAAATCGTATATATATGTGTACTTGCTTTAATTTTATTTACAAGAGGGGGAATTTCATCCAAAATAGCTTAAGCCTTCGACTATTCATTCTCAATGACGATACTATCGATATTATCGATTGTTTTTCCATTTTTGCCAATAAATATAATCATAAATTCTTATATTCTTAACATTTTTATTTAATTTTTAATCATTAATATCAAAAACTTTCTTTATATAAAATCTATACAGACAGTAAGATCTTATATACATTATGCCATTTAATTTGGTTTGTTGAACCAAAATATCATTTTTTTTTACCCATTTTATTTTGTTGATAGTATCGATGGATTGGACTATCACTATCGAAAATATCGAGTAAGGGAACTTTCGATGTTTTTACAGCTTTACTTCTCAAACTTCAAACTCCCAGTGATCTTATAGAAATCATCCTCGCCGCGAGACTTGAGGACGCACAAGTGCACGGCCTGGCACTGGGCCAAGCCAAGGTCAAAGTCTCCAAAACGCTTCAGGATTTCGCGGGCATCGAAGCTGTCGGAGCACTTCTTCACCTCCTTGCGATAGCGATTGTTCATCACGGTCATGTGGAGCTTGATCGATTCGCGCTCGTTGTTGTCCGTGGCGCACAGTCCGGTGGTCTGGAAGTGGGCCAGGCACTGATCCGCGAATTTCTGCAGCTCCGGGGACTCGATGTGGGCGTACAGAATCCGGGTAGAACTCGGGTCATCGTTCATGATCTCCAAACCTTTGACTTCCATATCAAATGGTGTCTTTAGGTCTGCCAGCAGGGAGCGACAGGCCTCCAGCTCGTTGAGAGCCCGTTGGCGCTCATCGTCGTCGAGGAGCACATAGACGCCCAGCGTGAGGTGGATGCTGCGCTCCGAGATGAAGAGTTCCTCATCAATGCCGGGCAGTTGGGCCTCTAAAATGCTTTTCTAAGAAGGAAAATGACTTAATTCTAGCCTTACTTTGTGCCTGCACTTACCTTTAGCTCCACAAAGCGCTCCTGCACCTGGCCGGTGTTCAGAGCCACGGCCAGAAAGTGTGTGGGCTTCATCTTCTTGCGCAGCGAGCCAATCAGGTGGCGGATTTGGCGCAGGGCAGCGCTCACCTGGTCGCGTTGCCTGGCCTTGATCAATATATCGTTGGACTTTTCGTTCTGACGTGGAACATAGATCTCCGTTCTGGTCTCCTCCTCAATGCGACGCTTCGTAGAGCCCTTCATGCCAATCAGTCCTCCATAAAATGACCTGCAAGGATGCCAATTAAAGGGAGACGCACTCATTTTCCTGGTCTCCACTCACTTGGGCACGTGCAGAGCCAGCTTGAAGTCTCCATTTGGCGTCTGCTCAATCTGGCTGGAAGCTGGATCTTCCCCCTCATCGTCGTCGTCGCCATAGAGATCTGGCGGAGAAAGGAATTAGTTACTCCAGAGCACTTCCTGAAGGCAGAACTCACCTGGCTCCTGGTAGGCATTGTTTGCCGGCTTGCCCTGCCTTTTGTTTTGGCCATTCCACTTGTTGCCTCCGAAATCCTCGTGAACCACGTTGACACGGTAGCGGCGGTCGTGGCTCATTGTTTGCACGGGAGGATCTAGCACTTCGCGGCTCATCTTAGGCGGAAAAATCTGGGAGATCTAAACAATTCAAGGGGAAAGCCCGAAATACAGCGAGCTTCGACGAAGAAATGAACTCTACGAATAGCGATGGCAGTAACAATGACATCGATGGTAAGAACTATCGATAGTTTGCCGTTCGCCAATCGATCGATATTCAAATAAGCTTATTTTAAATATAAATAAAAGATAAAATCTTAAATAATTAATGTTATATTTGTAAACATTAATTATAATTAATGTTATATTAATTTTCTTAATATCCATATTGATATTTATGTTCTAGGCATTCATAAATGTTTCTTTTTAAATTCTCAACCCATTGAAAACACTCTCCCTTTTTGATTTGGTGTTTATTTGGTAATTCGCTTTTTGGGTAAATGTCTCACAACAACTATTTTACGTCTAGGTTAATGTAATGCAATGTTCTGAAGACAAGCCTCCGATCTGCTTTTAGCCTCTCACTTATTTCGCTTTTTTGTTGAAACTGTTGTTTTTGATTTTGATTTTGATATGGGCATGCGAACCTACAACTATATAGTCTGCATATATGCACGTCCACCTCGAATCGGGCATGGAAATACTATGTAGCACGATCGTAACTATTATATTATAAAGTTATATACGGGTATTTGTAGTTCATGTCTTTTTAAACTCAGTTCTTTTTGCGCAACTTGTGGTGCTCAGTTGTTGGTTTTGTTGTTTGGTTTCTTCATTTTGTTTTTTTCTCACAAATCCGTTCATGCTGGGAGCAAACGGAAGGATAACAAGCTACAAGGATAGTTAGTTAGAGAGCGTGTAGAGTGAGTGTGGGGATGAGAACGTACAGATAGTATTCATAGATAGTATTGGTAGAATCAGCAATATCGGTGAGGCATTCGAACTCTGAAACTCAGGAACTCAACTAGTAATTGATCGCTACTAAAACACGATTAACTTTTATGGGGGCAACCAACTAATTTTCCATTTCCCTTTTCCTAGGCCACCTCGCAATCCTCCTCCTCGTCCTCGTCCTCGCGCTGCACGAACAGCCGATGGTTGCGGGCCTCCAGGATGGCCCACACAATCATGGGCGCAGTGCCCAGGACCATGCAGGATCCCATGCAGTAGAAGCAGATCTCGTAGTCGCCGGACAGATCCCTCATCAGACCCGCCAGCGGGGGCACCGAGATGGCTCCGATGCTCTGGAACATACGCACCAGGCCGTAGCTGGAGCTGATCCGGTCCGTGCCAAAGACATCCGCCAGTAGGACAGGCATGAGGACATACCAGCTGCCCAGGCACAAGCCGTAGACGGCGGCTGATAGTCCCACCAGGATCAGGGTCTTGGCGAAGGGAATCGTGAGCACGGCCAGGCCGGCACCCAAAATGCTGCCGGGAAAGAAAATAAATATTTCTTAGCTCGTGAGCTTAAATATGAGCTTAAAAGAGTACCCACCACAGGGTATAGGTCTTTTTCCGGTCAAAAAGCTGCAGGTCGGATAGCCAGCCAAGACCCAGGCGGCCGCACAGGTCCAGGACGGCGCTGATGGCCACCAGGTAGCCCGCCTCGCTTTTATTGTAGCCTAGAAAGCGAAGGAATAGTATTTAACCTTTTTTTTATAAACAAGTGGGAACTGTGAGATACCCGGTACCCAAAGCATTGTGGGTTAAATTAAATTGGACAGAAACATGGTAAAAAGAAAATGTTGAGAAATGAAGACAAAAGTTGCTGGAAACATGTTGAGCAACACCCAAAAAAGACAATTGTTGCTAGGGACATGTAAAGCAACACGCACTGACACTCTCTCTCAAATGCTATGTGCTCAGCCACTCGGAAAGTATTCCTGAGCAGTGCGATAGAGCGAGTGGGGGACTCAATGCTACGGAACTTTTTTCGAGTGACTGAGTTCTCAGCTTTTGAGAGAGAGAAGAAGAATAAGCTACACAGAAACTTTATTGTTTAATAACTTCCAAGTTTACCATCCGATTTTACTCAAATTTTCAGAACACGTCTGCGAATGCGAATATCTATTTACTTTAAGCCGGAAATCGCGACTATAGGTTATGTACCGTTTTTTTTTATTTTGGGGGGCGGAAGTGGGCGTGGCCAAATTTTAAAACAAACTTGATCTGCGTGCAACAGATTCCAATGTTGTCACCAAATTTGGTAGCTCTAGCTCTTGTAGTCTCTGAGATCTGTTGTTTCACACGGACAGACAGACGGACAGACGGACATGGCTAAATCGACTCGGCTGGTGATGCTGAATATATATACTTTATGGGGTCGGAGATGCCTCCTTCTGCCTGCTACATACATTCTCGGTTGGCACTAACTTATAGTACCCTTGTACCCTATGGGTACCGGGAATAAAAATAATTTCCAAAGAGATCCCTCTCACCTATGGAGATGACGTGGGCGGGCAGGTAGTACAGCATGTAGGGACATCCGACGGACATCAGGGTGACCGACAGGCACATCAGGATGAAGCTCGGCTCCTGCAGCAGGCTGATGTCCAGATACATCTCGATCCGCTCGCAGCAGGTGCGTGGTCCCTGCTCCTCGTCATCATCATCATCATCGTCATCCTCATCATCGGCTGGTCCTCGGCGGCCATCGCCATCAATGGACTCCAGCTGAGAGCCTGTGTGCTCCGCCTGCTCCTGTTTGAGCTCGCTGAGATTGCTGACCGGGGTGGGTATCTCCATGCTCTTGCTGAGCCCGCGACTGACCACACTCGGCGGGGAGAGGGGCTTCTCCAGGTGGGCCTGGATCTTGGAAATGACCTCGTCATTGGCAAATACATTGCGCCGCCGGCGACTGCCGCGATTGGAGTCGGTGCCCGAGTGTTTGCGATACACCCAGGTGGAGTCCGTGCTGAGATCCTCGACAGAGTGCAGCAGCCCAGAGCTGCGCACCTTCTTCATGGGCTTGATGAAGGTGGTCTCGCCTATGATGTCCTTTACCTCGTCATCGCTCTCCTGGGCGGACTTGTCCTGGGCTAAAGAGGAGTTCCTAGTTAACCCAACATATTAGCTTAAACCCGACTCACCTGGCTGCTTGCTGGCATAGTAGTTGAGGTGATTCTTGGACTCCTCCAGGAACAGGTGCTCGATGAACTTGTCGCTCAGCTCGTTGCCCCTGCCCAGCTCGCAGGTGTCCAGGTAGGTGGAGGTGGTCAGGATGCCCGTGGTGCTGGGATTGATGTCCTCGTTGAGGGGCTTGGCAGTCTCCTCCTCCTGTCCCTGCTCCTGTTCCGGATCCGTGTAGTCGCTAATGGGACGATACAAAGTGGCGGAGACGCACACGTGCAGCATGCAGCCGCCCAGGATGAGCAGGGTGCCGTGGAAGCCCCAGCCCTCCACCAGGTGCTTTATCAGGACTGGAAGAATAAAGCTCCCAGCAGCGGTGCCGGACACGCAGATCCCATTGGCCAAAGCACGGTGCTTGTCGAAGTACTGGGACACTATCACGATGCCCGGCGTGGTGGAGAGTCCGCCCCCAATGCCTGTCAAGGATTAAGATTAAATCGGAGCTACTGGAGACTTGAAAACCCACCTGTGAGTATGCCAAAGGTGAAGAGCAAGTGCAGCAGGCTGGTGGCAAAATAGCTCAGGATCATGCCCATGGCACAGAAGATGCCACCCACAAAGACCACCGCCCGGCAGGAGAATCTCTGGCACAAAGCACTCGACAGGGGCGCCAGGACCAAGCACAGAGCCGAGAGAATTGCGGGAATCCAGGAGGCCACCGTGGCCGTTGAGCTGGGAAACGTTTCCATTATCTCCACGTACAGCACGCCATAGGACTTGACCAATCCCGCCACCCAGAACTGCACGGAGAAGGCTCCAAAGACAATGAACCAGCCATAGCCCCCATCCGGTGGCTCCACATTGCCTCCCCCGCTCTCCGTTGTGGTCGTCGAGGAGTCGCGATCCTTGGGCAGTTGCTTGCTCCGCGGCTTTCCATTCGCCGTCACTCGATCACGCTCCCTTTCCCGCTCTTTGGCCCGGCGGACGCACCTGCTCCGGGCCGTATTCAAGCCGGTACCGGAACTTGACTTCCGGCTGCTGCGCAGCTCGTGCGATTTGGCGATCAGCGGACGCGCTGTGATGCTGGACACGGTCAGCAGGTTCTCATTGTCGTCCTCCTCCAGCTCCGAGATCTGGTGCTCCAGCAGGCTGGCGTGCAGGGTCCGCGGACAGCACGGGGCATCCAGGCTGAGGGTGGCGGGTCGGCGGATCGGCGAGGGTGAGGGCGAGCAGCAACGGGATCGGGACGGGGAGGGCAGGCACAGCGATTCCATTTGCTTGACATCCAGCTCGGCCAGCGGCACAACGATGTCGGGCAGGGGTGCCGGCGGAGCGGATACCACCGAGAAGAGGGAGCCGCCGCACTCGGGCACACCCGCGACCACGCCCACGCTACCCCCACCGCCGGGCGCTGCTGGCTTTGTGTCGAGAAGGAACCCTCCCGACTCGTACTGGACTCCACCAGCTGGGTCCGGTTCACTCGCGCAGTAAACCGATCCCCGGGAACCCTGTAAGTACATTATATTGATTATTTATACTTATATTAATTTAATTTAATTTAATTATATAGTTTTTTCAATATTAAATTCTTAATTAACTAAGATTTCATGAGCAAGGGACACAGAAGGCAGCAGAACGGCAGAGTTATTCGCCTAACATATCTTATAACAGTTTATAACAGTTCCAGAAAGTCTCTCTCGCTTTCCCGCCTTCCGCTCTTTCAGTGAACAGTTTTATAACAGTTTAGAACAGCGCACTCGAAGTTGAAAAGGCGAACAATTTCCATAAATTGGAAACACAAAAGGCAGCAGAAGGGCAAATAACTATGGGCTATCATATTTTATAACAGATTATAACAGTTCCTGAAAGTCTCTCCCGCTCCGCTCTCCACCTTCCGCTCTTTCAGAGAATAGTTGTATAACACTTTAGAACAGCTCGCAGATAACTGCATTGGAGCCCAACTGCTTTCTGTTTGCCTGTTACTCGAATTTGAAAAGGCAAACAATTTCCATAAATTGGAATCTAAATATTTTGTCGACATCTTAAGTGTTTTGTCAGAACAAATGTATCAAATGCGTGATTTCATGCGCACAGAAGGAATTTATTCTGTGCTAACATATATTATAAAAGTTTAGGACAGTCTACGGAAGCAGCAGAAGGGAGATAACTCTGTGCTAACATATTTTATAAAAGTTTTATAAAAATATGGGCTTTTGTGCTTGTTTAATATTTCATATTTCATATAAATATTTTATAAATATTTTATAACTGTTTATAAATATTTTATAACAGTTTATAGGAGTTCTCGTATCTCGTTCATTCAGTAAATAAAAAAAATTCTACATAAACTTATAAATGCCTTAAATATCTACACGAATTAAATCAAAACTTATCACCAAAGTGCCTAGTACCAATCACAATATCTTTTTCGTCTTATTAAAAACCCTTAAAATCTTATTATTCCCTCTAGTATATTATTTAAATATTCCCTCCCTCGTTAGCCACTTTGTTATTGAACCCAAAATATCAACAAGCGCCCGCCCCCGAATGGCGAGACTTTAATTGCCAAAGAATTTGTCAACCGCCCATTATTATGATGAGTTACTGCCGTGCCTTGGCAAATTCCTCCTCCTGGCAGCGGTACCATTAAAAAATGGGTTAGCTTTCCATAAATCCGAGCCCCGCCGAGCCTGCGGTTGACAAATCGACTGGAGGCGGGTCAAGGAAGCAACAACTTAGCCCAATTTGCATTGCTAAGCGAATGCGAGGAGCGCACGCGATATTGTCGCTGCAACAGCCAACGCTCTTAATATATGCATTACGTTTATTCGTTTTGTTTAATTGAGTTAACAACATCCAGTAAATCCTTCCCCTTCCTCGGACTGAGCGGATTTTCTCCGACTTTGTAATGGGTACTTTGTTAAATCGATGCCGGGCTGCAGGTGCATGCTGTGCTTTTCGGGGTTGGCATGACGTCTGGGAATTTTCCGCTTCCATTTTCCTGTTCATTTTCATTTCTATTTTGTCTGCGGGATCCGCTCCGCTTCCTCCTAGTTCAGGGTCAAGTTGGGGGCGGTCTTGCCCTGCGGTGGCTTTCTGTTGCCGGATATTGACAAGGAGAGCGGTTCGATTTGGGAGGCGATAAGGATGGTTATTTGCTGGAAACCCCCTCAAGGCTAATGCCATGTTCGAACTCAGGGCTGATGGCAGGAAGCATTTCGAGTGATAAGGTTTTATATAGGGAGAAGTCCGTAAACTTGGCTAAGCCCTTGAAAAATGTCAAAAAATTGGCAATGACTTAAGGGGGCATTTTGGTGTGCTTACTTAAGATACTAGGGAGAGTCCTTGTGTAATCCAAAGGATTACATTTTATGAATTTTTAATATGAATAAAGGGTTGCCTTTGTGAGAATATAACCCCTTTGTAAACCTTTACTTAACTTTCTTCAAGTTTAAGTTACTAAGTAAGTAAGTACTAAGTATTTGGGGTAATTTCTCAGCTAAACTGACCCCGCCCAAGTAAATAAAAATTCGCAATCACTCATTTCCTAATGGCTTTTCATTTGCTAACTTTGTTTTCTTATCCAACACCTATTTCTTGGTATTTGAGCCCCGTGTCGTATACGTAATATGATATGCCGCCAAGCAACACACATCAAGTATGCGACGCGTGAACCAATCGGGGAAATGGAAGGGGAGTCGGAGTTCATATACGAACACCTTATATGAGCACAGGTAACGTGCCTTAATCCAAGCCCATTTTTTTTAGTACTCTTACTTCGCACCTTTCCCCACAGGAAAAAAAACAGTATCAAGTTCTATTATCTCTATAATTTTTAACTAATTAATAAATGAGACTATAGATTTCATTACTACAAAACAAAAATCATTTAAAATAAAAAAATCAATGTAAACATATAGTGTGAACATACTGTTATTTGATGCAATCTAGTGTGTACTTGGTATATATTGATAGTTTTAGTATTAAGTATCGATACCACGATAAGGATCTCGATAAAGCGCAACCAACTTCACTCGATATAATAAGAAGACGCGCAAAATTGGGAAAATATATTAAATCAGTTAAAATAAAGTCAATCATTTACAAATTATTATAACTTTAAGACATGTTAGCTTCAAAAAAGTTTTTTTAACCACAAAATAACTCAATTTTTTCAGTAACTTTTCCTCAGTGTCCCCTGTAATGGCGTGTATCGAATTCTGTGAACGTGCCGCTAATGGACTGACTGCCTGCCTGCCATATTGATGGCGGAAAATAACCGTGGAGAATGGCAAATAATAGGCATGCAACATTCGACGGGGACTGCATCATCATCATAATCAGAGACTGGAAAATCTGACACAGCTAATAAGCATTTGGCCAAAACTCTTGGCTTGGCATTTGACACCAGAGACTCCTACTAATACCACACTCCCACTGGCCCTGTCAGCACGCCCCCAAAAAGAGGCCGTGAGTCACAGCAGCCTGTGCCGAGCAAAAACTAAAGCCTTTGTGACCTTGTTGAATGTCAGAGAGAGAGCCCAAGCCCAAGCCCATTGTAATTGCGCCATATCCTGGCATCCCCGCTGTCAGCCGGGATCCGGCTTAAATTGTCAGGAAGCGTGTGCGAGCCGAGGGAGCTTTTCAATCGCTGTTTGTTTTCAATTTCCCAGCATTTCAAGGCCTTCGTCGTCGTCGGGCTTAATGAAACGGAAAACCTGTCTTCCCTCGGAGGCCCTCCCCCTGGAGGCCGAGTTAGTGGCTCGTGGAGTCGAGGCTCTGAGCCTGAACGATAAGCGGTCAAGGTGAGAGGTGGCTATGCGAGTTTCCCAACTTGTTGAGCAAAGGCTATATACTATATAGTAATTGCAGGCAGGCTCAAAGCCAACCCTGCAGGCTTTGAGGGTGTCTTCTGTGTTGTGTGAGTGTGTGCAGGGCCTGGAAGTAGGCCGTGAAATTTATGTAATCAACAGGACATTGAATAATGCCTAGGGATGCAGTTTAAAGGGGATAAAAACATTAGTTAGATAGGAACATATATAAGGAAAGTAATAAAGAAAATATAAAACAATAATACATAATAGTTTTATATGTAAATCTATTTATTTAAATATTTAGGAAAATTTTACCATCGAATTTGTCCAAAGTTACGCTTCGGCTCCCGTTTTTTAATAAGTGCTCTGAACTATACTTACGACTTTTTCATTGAAGAAATAGAAAATAAATAAGGTAATCTAAATATATAAAATGAAATAACACACTTTCCTTAATTAAAATAAAAAAATAAATTTATAAATGCAGTAAAATAATCTAAAACCATAATCCCATAATAATCCCAAGATAGGCATCTTGGCAAGCAAATTTATGTTATCAACAGGACATTGAATAATGCCTGAGGGTGCAGTTTAAAGAGGATAAAGTCATTATTTCGCTAGGAAAAAATATTAAGAAAGTAATAAAAAAAATATATAATATAATATAAAACAATAATACATAATAGTTTTATATGTAAATCTTTTTATTTAAATATTTAGACAAATTTTACCATCGAATTTGATCAAAGTCTCGCTACGGAGTAAGACTCACATCTTTTAATTAGTGCTCAGAGCTATACTTACGACTATTTCATTGAATAAATATAAAATAAATAAGGTAATATTAACATCAAATGAAATAACAAACTTTCTTACAATTAAAATAATAAAATAAATGTTTAAATGCAGTAAAATAATCCTAAACTCTCCCTATCTTGGCAACCCAGCTGCGCCCTTTTTAATATATTTCATTTTCCACTGAATAAGCCCCTTTAATAAATATAAACTGTTCTAGAAAGGTACCTCCTGGCAACACCTTCTGTCCGTCTTTGTTTACTTTCTCCTGTCCGCCTTTGATAATGATTTTGATGGATGATGCAGCTGCAGCCATATGTGGCTGTGACGTTGACCCATTCTCGTATGGCTTTCACGATGTTTACCTACTCGTAACTCGGAATCACTGCGAACACTGCGCATGCTCACCAAAAAGGGAAGGAATAAAGGAAGGAAGGACCTCAAACTGCCTCAATAAGTTTGCCATTGGCCCACTCCCATCTGAGAGCAGCCTCCAGCACAGGCACAGGGGTATGAGCGTTTCTTGACCTTCCCGAAGGATGCTTCACACTCACCTGTAAATGCCAGTCACGCTGTAGGGACGACATTGGCGTCCTTTACTGAACGTGAAACGCCTCTGATGTTTCTCTTGTTGCTCGCGCTGTTGTTGTTGTTGCTTGGGGCGTTGTTGTTGTGCACCCAAATGCATTGGGTTGCCTCTGGTTTGGCTCCTGAAAATCCTGAAGACGAGCTGACTAGCGCGGGCCTTCACCGGTTGGCCCAGATTTCTCCTCCTGCAATTCTGCGGTTCGGCCGCAACTTGGCACTGAAAGCCCTTTCCTAGGGGGTTTCGTCTTTTGGTTCTTAAATTCGCTTTTGGGCTGCTGTGATGCTGGGCTGCTCTTGTGATTTTCTCGGGCTTTCTTTTAAGGGTGAGATCCTGGCTGCTGTGACTGCTGCTGCTGCTGTGGCGTCATGATGCCCATTGATGCTTTTGTTAGTAATTCAGCTTTTTGGCTTCCCCCTTTGTGTTTATGCAGCAGCTGTTTCCGCTTCCGCTTCCTTGTCTCGTCCCTCGTTTCCTTTTCCGTTCGCAGCACAAGCGCACTGTCTCGCTCCCTCAGCGTGTGTGTGTGTGTGTGTTTGTGCAAATATGCAGTTTTTGGAACAAATCGATACTAGCGAGATCCCTGCTAAAGTCTTCTGTCTGAGTTTCTCAGTAAACCACGTGGCCAAAGGGTTTTTGAAATCCTTCAAGAGCCTTGCGAAATTACGTCTTATGTCTGGTTCAGCGCCGTCTTTGTATGGGAAAACCCTTTTGCAAATGCCTTTTCTCCGCGAGGACTTTCCACTTTATTTTCCGGTTGGCGGTTCAGCGTCTGTTCAGCTGCTGCTCAGGCTCTCGACTGAACTGCCGATTTATATATCCTTTCGTTCTTAGGGGGGAAATCCCCACACGACTTCGGATGACTGAGGTGAAGGTGAGTTGGAGCCTCGGCTCGAAGGATGCGGATGGGAAAGGCCAGCGAAATAGGTTCTCCCTTTTATTCGTTTTGTTTTGCTAGGCATTTTTTGCCGCTTGTTGCCTCCGAAAAGAAGCTTCGCCTCCTCGTGGCCCAAACAGCTGATGAGCGAACCTTTTGAGGTGGAAATAAAAGAAATCAAAGAAATTTATAAATCAAAGTGGCTGTGAGAAAAACCTCTTTATTATCACTTATAGAGCTAAACTCCTACTGGAAATTTTGTGTCGTTACGTAGCTGCATCCTGCCTCAACTGCCTCTGCCTTTCACTTATGATCCTGGATACGTTTAGAGACAAGCCCAGGAATATAAAACTGATGACTACGGCCACAAAGACGGCGGCCGGAAGATTATGCCACAGATACCGAAGGTTTTCCGTGTAGACTGCTATGGCCACGAGGAGCAGGCACATGTAGAGGTATCCCAACCATTTGATGAGCTGCAAGGAAGGGCAGAAAGTTAGTGGTTGGGAATCGAGGGGAGGCACGTCCCAAGAATACCTTCCAGACGCTGATGATGAGTAGCACCGAGGAAAATGAATAGACGGCCGAGGCGGTGGTCCAAAATATTTTCACCGCCTCCGACACTTTCGATGGTTGGGTCATGAACAAGTAGCCGGCAGTTAGTCCTGCTAGGAAGGATATGCCGGCCATAATGGTGACCACTAGGCGGCACGAGGGCAGGAGGCGTCTGTATGTGAATTCCTGGGGATCTGACATGTTTTTGACGTTTCATTTATTACAAATATTTCCTGCTGCTTTTTATTTATTTTATAAAACGTTTTCCTTGACAAACTGTATTTTTTCGTTATTTTAATATCGGTTTGAGCGGGAACTTATCGATATTTCGATAATAGAATTGCAAGGTTGTACAACGCCGCTGGCAGTGTTGGCAAACGTCAAAAGCAAAGCTTTAACCCGCTGGAAAGCGTCCAAAAAAGTAAATACGGAATTTGGCAAAATATTTAGCAGCCGGGACTGGGGACATATAGCAGCAGGATCCAATCCGCCGGCATAGCCGACCTTCGTTCACTAAAAATATTTCCTGCTGCTTTTTATTTCTATTATAAAACGTTTGCCTTGACAAGCTGTCTTTAGTTGTTTTTTCTTTAAATACCGTTTTGAGCGGGAACTTATCGATATATCGATAACAGACATGCAAGGTTGTGAAGCGCCGCTGGCAGTGTTGGCAAACGTCAAAGGCAAAGCTTTAGCCCGCTGGAAAGCGTCCAAAAAAGTAAATACGGAATTTGGCAAAATATTTAGCAGCCGGGATTGGGGATATAAAGCAGCAGGACATAACCTACCTCCAATGAAATCGTAAAGCATGGATCCCGTGGTGTTCTTCATCGTACTGACATCGTTCTATGGCATTATTTACTTCTTCGATCGTTTCTTCAAGGTGGGTGCACTTAAGTTATACTCCCAGAATAAAACCTCATATGATTCTTTAGAGCTGCATGCACTACCCGTATGATGCCTTCCTCCAGAACACCGGGGTGAGCGTCAACTTCATGAGCCTCCACTGGCACACAAGCGCCTTCAACCGGACGCTCCTGCGATGGGGTTCAGCGGGTAATAGCTGCACTCGCCGCGTCATGCTCACCAGCTTCAATTTCGGAGTGCTGGTGACCTTTCTGCTCCTGCCCATAGGTCTCATCGTGCTCATAGTGACCATCTTCAGTAGTGGCGAGGGGGATGGATCGGCGGTGGGGTCACCCTCGGGTGTGCCGCCTGTGCAGCTGGAGATACTGCTGCCGGGGGTTAACCTGCCGCTGGAGGAGATTGGTTACTACATCACCACGCTGGTGCTGTGCCTGGTCGTGCACGAGATGGGTCATGCTTTGGCCGCCGTCCTGGAGGATGTGCCCGTCACGGGGTTTGGGATTAAGTTCTTCTTTTGCCTGCCCTTGGCCTACACGGAGCTCTCCAATGACCACTTGAATGGCCTGCGATGGTTCCGCAAGCTTCGCGTTCTCTGCGCTGGCATCTGGCACAACTTTGTGTTCGCCGGCGTGTGCTACCTGCTCATCTCAACGGTGGGCATCACCATGTCACCGCTGTACGCCTACAACCAGCATGTGGTGGTCACGGAAGTGACTAGGATATCTCCTTTGCGCGGCGAACGAGGCCTGCAGGTGGACAACCAGATAACCCAGGTGAATGGGTGTCCCGTGAAGAGCGAGGAGAGCTGGGTGGCCTGCCTGCAGAGTACGCTGAAGCTCAAGCCGGGCTACTGTGTCAGCGCGGACTTTGTGCAGCTCAACGACGAGAGCAGCCCCATCTCCCACCACAGCATCGACGGGCAGCTGCAGTGCTGCGATGAACTGGACCCGAATGTCAACTGCTTCGAGGTGGTGGAGGATGCCAACGGAGATGTGCCCGTGGAGCTGCCCCAGCATGTCTGCCTGAATGTACGCCGCACCCTAGAGGAGGTAACGGAGCACTGCTCCTCGGGCATCTGCTCCGAGGGCTTCTGCCTGCGTCCCCTGATGCGGAATATAACTGCCATAATGACGTTCAAGCGTCAGAATTTTCGCGGTGAGAAGCTGCCGCCCGTCATTTATGTGGGCCATCCCTGGGATGTAACGCGTACGGTGGGCATATCGGCCTTTGTGCCGCGCTACTCCTTCCTGAAGGCCGCCTGGCCGGATGCCTGGCTGCTGCTGCTCAAGTACAATGTGGTCTTCAGCATAGGCCTGGCCCTGATCAATGCCATTCCCTGCTTCGGCTTCGATGGCGCCCACATCACCAGCACCGTGATACACAGCTTTCTGGTGGGACGAGTGGATCAGCATGCCAAGCGGGATCTCATCTCGGTGATCATCACCAGCGTGGGCACGTTGCTGTTCGGATTAGCTCTCCTAAAGGTGGCCTGGCTTAGCTTTCTGCGACCGCTGCTTTAGATAGAGGAGTCCAACTCCTTGCTAAGATGCTAGACTGCTATTTCACATCCAAAAAGGAAAAAACACAAACACAGCGAATTGTAGCACCTCAAAGTCAAAGATTCGATATAGCTTTTGTCATAGTCGTTAGTCTTAACTCGTATTTATTTTTTCGTACCGGTTGTCGAGCTCAAAAATAAAATAAACTATTAAGCTAAACTCTAAACTTTGCCTGTCTCTACTTTCCCTCGCTCACCCCGCTCAACTGGAGGCTGGTCCGGAGTTCGGTTAGGCTGCGTCTCCCATGCTGCATGAGCATCTTAATGGCCACCTCGTCGGTTTGGTTTCGGTTTGTCTGGAAGTCATGGCGGGCCCAGGCACGCAGCTCCGCCTGGCTGTGTTTGTCGGGAACCTGGCGAATCGTGCGGAAGATCTCCCGGTAGAGCTTCAGGACCTCCTGGCGCAGCATGAACTAAGGGGAATAATATATATTTTATTTATTTGATGAATTTTTGTTTATATTCAAAGATTTTATAGCTAATTTTTGGCTTATAAATTGTATAAATATAAAACCTTTTTAAATCCCTTTACCTGCTTCAAACTGAGTGCTGCCTTTGGTAACTTAGACATCTCAGCTTTCCATTGGTTACGTTTTCTTTCTATTTGTTAATTTAAATATTAAATAACCAATATTTACTACAGTTTTCCTGGCATTTCCAAAAGATTTTCTTGTAATCAGTGAAACCAAAACAAAAACAGCTGATTGGCAGTCGCAGAGCTTTTAGGGATGGGCATATTTTTCTAGAGATGACACTCATGAAGCGATAGAATGATAAGGAAATAAAAGAGGTTACTTTTTAAATACAATACCAATAGAAAATAAATCAGAAATGTCTACATAATGGAGAAAAATAAATATCTAATATACCCTTTTTAAAATTGGCAATATAATGTTAGTAAAATTCTAGAAAACTTTGTTTATAGGTATCATGGTTATTAATTTGTATAATATTACTCTGCAACAGAATAAAAGGCTTATTGTTTGATCTATAATACATACAAAAGCACTTGCAAGAATTTAATTCAAATAAATTTCATATATAGATATTACAAAACAATAAATTCTCAAACCTCTTAGACCTCGACGTCACTTTAATACATTGTCTGTGGATTTAAAAAAAATCTATTTTTAACGACCTAGAATATTTTTAAAATAGCTCATTAACTTTGTTGATGAAACCGCGATGATTAGAATATTGTAAATAGGTTTTTACCGATCCTTCGCGAGATAATAAATAGATGCTCTTAGAATAAGCGCATTTTGATCGGGGAAGTGGATGCCGAAAGTCAACGGCAATTAATGCTCAAATTGCATTTTTCATCAACTGTCACTAATGAGTCAGTTGCACAAATAAAATAAATTAATTGTACCGAATGTCTTAACCAAACTCATGTTTCTGGGTCTACGTGGACGCAGACGCGGTCGCGTGGGAACGAAGGAACAAACACTGACATCCAACACTAAATCTTTATCTGGCTGTGGTTCAATTTAAATGAAATTCGTAGGCATTAAATGCTACATTTATTTATATGAGTACATTGTTTGTTTAACCGCCGCTGCCCCCTTGGCTTTGATTGACACGCCAGCTGCTTCTCTTCTGGTGCGCTCTCCTCGCGATCGCCTACCGATTATTATGAGGTTCCACTTAGGCGACTCAATTGTTTCTCGGCAGTTTCGCGATTTCGGTTAGATTTACGGGCAGAACATGGTCGTAAAGGAAGGGACTGGCACTAACTACTGATAGCTGCTGGTACTTGGTGGTAAGTTCTCCCCCAAGCACGGTGATTTAATGATAGACGTCTTACTATATATCTGGGCCCCCGCCGATTGCCAACTGTTTTTCCAGTGGCAGTGCCAGTGCCATGGTCTCGTCCAGTTACCAATAATAATTGTGTGGGCCAACAGTTGGCCCTAAAATGTGTGATTCAATTTATGCCGTTGAGGTGAAGAAGAGGAATCCCTCTAAAGTATTAAAATATTCTAAAATATGAGAGGCAATGATTTAAAATCAAATAAATAAATATGTAATCGAACTAAAAAGGTTATTAATATTAAATACAACAATATATTTGAACGAATTTTGAATAAAACTTTGATATATTGAATTCCTTAAGGTTTAAAAAAGCCATTATAATATTTATATAAGGTTCGCTCTGATATCTACAATTAGCGACTAATTGTACAGAATTTAAAGCAATCTGTCAGATATGCCACATTGTTGTAAGAACTATCAAGGTTTAAGCAACATTGTAAAAGATAAATGACTAATTAAATTGAAATCTTGATTCAAGGGGATTAGAAAAGCTTATTTTAAAATAATACCACGTAATATACCACCACTATAAGGCAGTTCACATAGAAATTTTTAAGAAAACAATTAGTCTCCGTTCCCTTATAAATAACCCTACATAAAAATATCCCTCTCTCAAATTTTGTAACATTATTGGTCATGCTTTTCCGAAACAAGATATTTAAATGTCGCAGACACAACCAATTTGATATGAGAAAACAACATGCAATACGATAATCAATATGGAATAATATTTTCCCCCGATTTTCGATATGTACACAAGCGACCTTTCTGGCTGTCAGAATGCATTTTCTCCTCGCATTACTTAAGTTGCCCCCCATTAATTACGCCGAGCAGTCTCTGTGATCTCGGCCCAAGTGCGTTTGTCTCGCAAGTATTTTGTGCAAATTAAAACAAAAATTGGACATAACATAAATATCGAGGAGGCAGGCAAGAAACAAAACGCAGGCAGGTGAAGCGGATTTATTTATTTTTAACTGGCCAATGCTCGTACTTTCTATATGTATATTTTTTGAAATTATGCAAAGGAATTGCGCGCGCGCTTGCAGCCGAATGCAATTTCGATTTCGTTTTCATCCGCCAGAGAAGATGCCAGCGTCTGCGCCGCTCTCTTGAGTCATTGCACTGGGAGAAAATCTAAGCTATTATTTATTTTTAGGAGTTTTATTTATTTAAAGATATTTACAATGTTTTGCTCAAACCCTTACAAACACAGATAACATTATTAATTCAATATTTGATAAACGGTAACCTAATTTCCACAATAAACTTTTATATTGTAAACCTATTTTAAAACAAAATGTAATAATATATAATAAGAATAGAAGATAATTTATTTCTGATTGATTCTCACTATTGTAAAGGCGAACAAAATCTTATTTAGTTTAATTTAGCTTTTTTATGGTCATTCGAGCCGGATTTTTTAATGCAATCTTTATCAACTACAGCTTCCCAATACAACAGTTATCTTTGTATATTCTTATCGTTTCAATAAAGAAATCTATTAATTTTTTTCGAAATTTTATTTTAGAATATCTTTTAAGAAAATTTTAAAAACACATTTCTTTAAAACGACATATATCCAATTTCATAGATTCTTAAGAAATGTGGTCTGTATTAGAGCTGGTAACTTATCGATGTTATTTGATTTTTAATCGAGTTTTGCATACGAAAACATTGATAATTTATCGACTCTTTTCCATCTGTAATTAAAATTCCGAATATCCCGTTAAACTAATATCGAAATTTTTCACAGCATACTTTTAAACACATTTTAAAGAGATTTCAAAACGTTTGAGTTCTTTTATGAACTAAACAAACTTTTAACAGATACAAAAATTAAATAATATTCCCGTCAGAACAGAGCCCTCTCTGTAGCCAATTTAAACTCAATATTTCTCCGAGTGGGCGATGTCTGGGGCGGCTTGGAGGGGGTGGTGCCACTACGTCATCAACATCAGACCCACAGCTGCGCCACAACGATGACGCCGACCGAAGGCAACACAGCACAACAGCAGCAAAGCAGCAGAGCACCGAAGCAGGCAGCAAGCAAGCAGAAAAGCGAGTAAAATCCACATGCCAGCGGACTTGGGCCTCAAATGTTCATGAAGCGCGGACGCGTGTGGACGTCGCTTTTCCGTTGTTTCGCTCAGAGCGCCGCCGGCGAGTGTTTTGAAAATATATCTCAGTGAATCCGAGTATCCGAATCGGGATTATTTCGAACCTGTGCTGTGCCGCGGTGCATGTGCATGTGTGTGAAAGTGAAAACGAAATGAAGAATGAAAATGAGCACGGTGCATGAGTTTCCCTGAAAATCCATCCAAAGAAAACACGGCAGCAGTCAAGAAATCGGGGCTGAAAGAGCGTGCGAAAGCAGAAAGGCCAATATTGTGAGTGAGTGAGAGCTGAAAACACACACACAAACACACAAACACACACACTTCAGGAATATACTTATAATGTTGAAAATATCTGGCTATTTTTGGATAATATATATTTGTTTTCCCACACGTTGCATTGGAAAATTTTTACCTCACACGAGAAAAGCCTCGAGAAATGATAATGCTAAAATTTCATATTGCTTTGAGTTGCATTTCGTTCGGTTTTTTTGAGTTGGAAATTGAAATGTTTTCCTTCGGAAAATAAAGCAAAACAAAGCCATAATGAAAGCAGAATGTGAAAATAAAAATGAAAATGAAAAGAAAAGCCAAGGCAAAGTGAAATGTTTTTAATGGGCAATCAGAGACGATGATGAAGATCGGCTATAGATATATGGCCAGAACGAGGAATGAACGCATTAAATGTGAACAATGGCGCTACTTAAATGATCTTGAATGGTTCCAGTGATGATTGAGTGCTTCTTGATACGGAATTATAAGAGTTTTCCAATAGTTTTCAATATATGTTTAGCCGGAAATACATATTCCAAAGGGAACATCTCCTTTGGGCACTCCAATTACTTCCCTTTTGGGTTGGCAAACATTATTTTTTGTTCGATTTCTTCTGAAACAGCACTTTACGTATATAGCGACCATTCTCTGTGTATGTTTTATTGGGCCCCGCCGCTATTTGAATTCGAATTTGTTCGCTGGTGTTATGCGATAGGTGCTAGTGGCACTGAGAACAACCGGGGCGGGCGGGGGTATTGAATTACAAGACACCAAAGTGCGCGCCAAGCGAACTGAACACGCTCGCCCCGCTCACAGATACTCGTGCGAGGCCCGAGGTGTATAAATATATCGACGCCGCTGCTCCTCATGCTCCTCATCCTCCTTCTCGTATGCGTATCCGCTTATCCGCGTATCCGATGGATGCGAAACAGCCAGCAAAGCGAACGAGCCGAAAAACTGAAACCCAAAAACCAAAAACCGTAAAAAGTATCGAAAAACCGTGAACCGTTGTAATTAATTATTCGAGGGGTAGCTCCCAAAAATCCAGTGATTGATGTAGCCAAAGTTCAGTTGTTTACAGTTGCAAGATCAATGACTCGGTGGGCTATATATAGACCCGAAAAAAATACCCAAAAAAACTATCATCGAGCTACTTAAAGAAGTCTGTCTGGTGGATATGCTGGGAGCCTAATGATAAAGGGGTCAAAAAAGTGGAAGGAAATAATTATAGGATGTTTTACAAGATTTTCTTTTATTTGAAAATCTAAACAAATTATAAAATAAGTGGAAGGAAATAATTTTACAAAGTTTTAAAAGATTTTCTCTTATTTCAAAATATGAACGAAATCTGAAAAAAGTGGAACGAAATAATTTTACTAAGTTTTAAAAGATCTCTTATTTAAAAATCGAAACATGTTCCTTGAACTTTGATATTTCTTGAATTTTTATTGATATTTAGTTTGTTTACTAAAAGATAATCAATGTAGGCTTATATTATATTATATTATATTAGGTATTATTTAAAACCTTCCAGATATAAGATAATATTTTATTTCTTTCGGATTATGATTAAATATAAATAAACTTGCAAGCTTGACTACTTAAAAAGTACATTGTGGGTAATACCTCATTTTTGGGTTTCTATTCCTGATATTTACATTTTTTAAATTTTTATATTCATTAGTATTTCATATATTAAAGGTTAAGCGAAACAGTCAATTAAAATCTTTTAAATATGAGATTAAACCGTCACTCTCTTTGTGGAATAATCATTTATAAAAAAAACCTGCTAGGTGAACCACTTAAAAAGTGCCTTCTGGATAATACCTAAATCCTTGGCATCTCTTCTGTAAATTTAAATATTTTTTTTATATTTATATATTGATAAATATTTAAGGAATATTATATTATACATTATTGATAAATATTTAAGGAATATTAAAAGTTAAGTGAAACAGTAATCAGATACGAGAAAAGCCTTCTCTGATCAATGGTCTATAAACCCGCTAACTTAATTATTTTAAAATATATTTCCCTGACCCTTGGCCTCTGCTTTGTGTTACAGCTTTTCCCAATTATAAGAGGAAACCCCCAAAAAACCAGTCAACATGTCCGCCAAGACATCCCCGTCCAGCTCCCGGGATGCCAACATGGGCTCCTCCAGCGTGGTGCCCGTCCAGATCAAGAAGGAGCTGCCCAGCGACGAGATTAAGGTTAGTGATATTTTCGATTCGATTCTTGTGAATGAACAAACACCACAAACGCCACACACAACGCTTTATAATTAATTACCCCCTGTCTGCATATTATTTCGCCGAGTATTCAATAACAAGGATGCAGACAAAGTGTGTGCGTTGGTTTTTTTATAAATAAAATATAAATACAGTAAGATGGTTCGCTCTTGGCAAAAACATTTTCGCTGCTGCGAAATTGCATATAAGTATATGCTGAGTTATTATTATTTGTTTTCGTGCTTAGATATGGGTGGGCAAAGGTGAATAACACCCACTTGAAAGAATATTTCTAGCATGAGGAAATCTTGAAGATATACCCAGCAGAGTATCTCTTTCAGTTGTTGATCCTGCTTTACCCCAATTAAAGTTATTATCCCAGACCCAAAGGGTAATGCAAACTATTATTGCATTATTCGGTTTCGCCTTTAACGAACCCCCGGGAAATATGCAGATATTTCAGGAACCGCATGTTGCACATAATTAGTTTCCATTTACAAGCCGAAACGAAACGAAGCGAGCATTTCCAACTAAGCATTGAAATCAAAGAATCCGATTCGAAATGTCTGCTGCCGGTGCTGCCCTCGGTCCTCGGAGAGAACCGAAAAAGGTTTCAACTTGCAGTTTTGCCGCTTTGCAGCTTTGCAGTTTTGTTTGGGAAATGTTTATGCAACGATGCAACTCCTCTCCCACCGCCCCCGCAAAATGCTGGCTGAAATTCCGGGCAACTTTGTTCTCCACCGGGTCCGGGTCCGGGTCCGGAATTCGTAAGAGGAGAGCTTGCCAGCGGCTGAGGAGATTCCGATTCCGAATGCGGTGTGTAAGTGGAGCGGACAACTTGGCGGTAATTTTATATTGATAAATTTTTATAATCATTTTAACGAGTGAGCGAGTCCGATTCGCTCGCTCTCCCTCTGAGCAGCAAATTAATTTAATGCCACCAAAGAGGGACGGGATGGCAGATGCAGAGATAAACTGTCCACGGCAACATTTTTGCAGCACGTGTAACCCGATCGGGGAATTGAAATTATAGCCGTTGACTTGCAGTTGAGCGCAATGATACTTATTGTCGGTGAGGAGGGGTAAACCAGAAACAAAAACAAAGGCAACTGCAAAAACCAAAAATTATTATAATGAATGAGAGCTGTTCGCCGACGGGGGGGGGAAGGGTAGGGAGGATAGGGGGGGCTTGGGAACCGAGTATCCGCCGCTGGGGGCTGCTGAGGTTGTCGACTGGTTTTCTAGTTAAACGTGGGATTATATATGGATTTCTATACGTTACACGATTATATGTGTGATTATTTATGTGTGTCGTGAGCTATTTGTAATGTGATTGCAAGTTTGTAATGCGAAATGGTGCATGGGGAAGGGGTTTTCTGTGGGTGTTTTTATTTTTTAAAGGTTACTTAAATAATGTTAAATAAATATATAAAGTTTGAGTACAATTGATTAATAAATAAGGGAGTTATTGAAGAATTAAGTGGCTGTGTCTGATCCTGAACGTGAGCAACATCTACAACAAGTTCCTGTAAACATTTTCCTAGCAACATGATCCTAGCTACATTTTTCTAGTAACATTTACCTGGCAACATTTGCCTAGAAACATTTTCAAAGGTTTTCCGGCATGTTAAATTAATATTTTCAAATTATTTAGCCCCTTAAAAACATTTTTAATTTATTTTAAATAAAAGGTTCAATAATATTCTATTTTTTCCTACTAAAACCCACAAATAAAATTAATAAAATTCCTATCTCAACTCCAACCATAATTTATTCCCTACTTTCTTCTTTCTTACTTACTCTCCTCACTTTTTAAGTCCCATTTCACTTAGGTTCTCCATAGCGCCCAACCTCCTTTGAGTATGCAACACTTTGCCGACCAAAAATATCAATTAAAAACATTGTAATTCATACCTTCATTTTTCGCTTACGCTTACCTCACCCAGTTTCGGGTTCGTTTTCAGTTTATTATTTTTTTTGCTGGCCATAATTACAAGCTGCATTTGTTGCAGAGACAGAGGAGCACCCAAAAGACAGGACAAATTTTTATATTTAATGGCCCCGAAAGGCAAGCCGAAAACACACAGCGTAATTAAACAACAACAATAAACTGAGTGAGGGGGGAACAGGAGCTCTCTCCATGGGTGCAATATGATAGGACTGTGGTAAGGCGATATCCTTCAAGGTTTTCCGCTTTGCAACGACCGATGTCAGGCCAAAGCTGAGGCAGAGGCTGGGCCCTCGGCCTGCTCCCAATATATACCAGGAGAAGTATGTCTTTGAGGCACACACTACCATGTGGGCATTATCATGGGAACGGGCAGGGAGCTGGAAGAGGTGAACGAGTGTGCGGAAGGACATATCATCAATAACTGAAATCAATAACTCTGTGTGTAGGCGAACAAAATGGTAAACAATGCGTTGTATTGGGTTCTAGAGGTGTTTTTTCTTTCTTTTTTGGGAAATTGAATAAGAAATTCAAAAAATATACAGAAGAGATTTTATTCTATAAATTAAAAAAATATATACATATATATATATAAATATTTAAATATTTATTAAACATATAGAAAAGTTTTCTTATTATATTATTATTGGAAACTCTTCTATAGTTTAAGTGTGAATTTTTCCCTTTTTAATAAATATTATAAATTCGTTATTATTTTGTAAAAAACTAGTAATAAATTTAGTATAAGCTACGTACTCAGACACGGGAAAAGTGTTCCTAAGCATTGAGTTAAAAAGAGAGGTCAATATTCACTTCTCGCTCTATTGCACTGCATAAGCTATAAGCTTCAAATTTTTTAGAGCTGGCAAAACACTGTTGTATATCGATTTAAGTATCGGTTCAAATATCGATAACATTGATTCTTCTGCAGCTTTACAGTACTTCCTTTTTGAAATAATTAAAATGCCCTAAAAAATAGTTAAATTATTATCTATCGCCTTAAATAATTGCTGATTAAATGCATCTCCTAAGCAAGCTTGTTGCACCTCTGGGCCAAACCCCTTTCGGGCATTGATGTAGTAAGTCACCTAATATTCAACGCGCCAACAGTCTTAAGTGATGGCAGACTCTAACGAACATGGCCAGGGCTCCGAGCATTCAGTATAGGATTACACTCACACACTCGGTTGGGAATATATATATATATAAACATAGATCGGGGGAGACTGCGAGGGGCCACATGACACAATGACAGCGGCAGCCACTCAGGGCCACAGGGGGGGAGCCTGAAAGTTGGGATAGGGGTGCGAGAGCTTAGCTCAAATGTCGCCGCAGCAGCAGAACTTTAATAACAGCGCCGACGATTGGGTTACAAACAAAATAGAATATGATAAATTCTACACAAAACACCAGAGAGCCAGAGCGAGAGCTCAAAGGTGCGACAGGGATGGCCTGGGCCTGGGTTGGCCTGTGTAGTGCATAAGGCGAGCGATGGTAACATGAGGCACCCTGTGCGCTGTGTGCCGGCAGGTGGCATCCTCGCAGCATGCAACCTGCTACCAATCCGCCCCACAGGAGCTCAAATTAAAATAGCGTTAAATTAATTCGAGCCACTGCTGATGGCCCAGCGAACCCGAGTGGCCAAAAGGCTATGTGGAGGTGGGCTAGATGGATGGATGGTTTGAGAAATGGATGGGTGGCTGAACCTCCCTTGACACAGGGGGTTCTGATGTAACCCAGAGTGCAGCAGGTGTAGGGTGATCCATTCAAGGGAAGGGATTATAACAGATTTATGTGGGAAATTTAATTTGATTTCTTTATTTAAGTATTCCTAGCTCCAAGGTCTAAAACAGGGGTGCTCAAATCTGCCTTATGGCAGTGCATATACCAGCACCAATTAAATAAAGCATATGCACACTTGTAAGAAATTTGTTGCATTATTTCAAGATGTACACTGAGAGAAAGGCACTTGCCAATTCATCGTTTAATTTACCAAATTTCCTCAAGGAATGCGAACGTATCAAGCATAAAGAAGAAAAAGATGTTCAGTGCAGAAATGAGAACAAATTACATTGGGATTAGCGGTGCAATTGTTGTTGGCTAGCTCGGTCTTATCAGTATAGGATGGCGACAGAAAGAGGAATGTGCAAAATTGTTTGTGTATAGCGCCGTGGGATCGAAAACCTGTGGGATTTTACAAAAACAAATGTAATGCGTGGGCATAGGCTTGAGCATCACGGGTCTAAAAGAAGGGATTAGATCTAGAGCTTCTTAAGGTTTTTAATTCATAGTAAGCCGGCTAAAAAACCCAATTAAGATAAATATTTTCCTAAAAAAGAGCACATAGAAGTTGCCCCCTTAAAAGCTCTCTGACTAAGTTCCTATTCTTTACACCCCCCAAGTCTCAACAATGTACCATCCATATCCGATGTACATTAGAATGAAATAGAATATGTTTCGCTGCTGAAAATGCACAGAGAGGCAGAGAGGCAGAGAGAGAGAGAGCTGAAACACAGAGCCAAAGGCCAAGTATGTCATGTAAGAATTCAAAAGAAGGACGCGCGTCATTCAATCCTGAGCTATCGATATTCGATTACAGCAAACTAAAAACCGACTGACTTTGTATTCGTTCGACACTCGCCCATTCGCACACACAAAAACACGAAAAACACCCATATGTATGTCTGAGAAAACTAGCGTAATTCTAGAATTTGTTGCGCACACACACACACCCTATAGACTTATATATAGTATTTCTCTCTTTTTTTTTTGGGGTGGCGGCGGTGGCGGTGGCTGGGGACTTGGAAGTGGAACTGGGATTGGGTTCGGTCCGGACACCAGCTCTGGGTGCTCCGTTGCAGCTCGGCTTTAGTTCGCCTTAGTCTCAGCTCGGTTTACTGGGTTCAGGGTGAGTTATTATAAGCGTATTGGGTGTCCGTTGCCAGTTCCAGTCCCAGTCGCAGTCCCACCCACCCCCAGTCTGGTTCTGGGCCCTGGGTATCCGCATCTCGGTTGTCGCCGGTTGCTCTGGCACTGCCGTCGTCGTGTACTTTACATTATTCTATTAGGTTTCCTCGCCCGGTAACTGTAGACGCGTATTAATGCCCGCCACTCGCATAACACGGGGCTCTGGCTCGGGCTCGAGCTCCACTGTAGCGCGGGATAAGCTACCTCGGATTGGCTAACTCCGGAAGTAGGTCAGGAAAACGAAATCAGTTTCTATGGATAGTTGGTAGTATTCGAAATTAGTTGGGGATATTTTTTATTGCAGAGATTAGTGATACTCCATAGATCAACATATCGAACAATTAAGATTATTTTTCGTTAAAAACCGTTTTTAAAGCTCCTTTCAATGAGATTTCAAATCGGTAAATTTTCCTTTTACTCGTTATGCTCGAAAATATTTATATTTTAAATAATTTTTCTTAAACAGACTTTCATTCCTTTCAAATTATTGTATTTAACTCACTTTCCCACCATCTAATACCCAATTTCTCCCAGTACATTTTGCCAGACAAAGAAAGAACATATACTTCCCAAACTTCTCACTCGTCAAGTCGCTTTTTAAAGCATACTTTTGGGCTCCCTACAATGAGATTTCAAATCGTCAAATTTTTTTATTACTCGTTATGCTCGAGAATATTTATATTTTAAATAATTTTTCTTAAACTGACTTTCATTCCTTCCAAATTATTTTATTTCAAGCAATTTCCCATCCTCTGATCCCCAATTTCTCCCAGTACACATTGCCAGACAAAAAAAGAACCTATACTTCCTAAACTTCTCACTCGTCAAGTCGCTTCATTACGATTCATAATAAAAACGAAAATCTGATATGTTTTTGTAAGTTGAGAATTCGCCAAATGAAAATATAAAAAAAAGTGAGCACAACAAACTTGAACAGTCAGAGACAGACGAGTATATGGCATACATACTATATGTATCCGCTAGATTCTTGGGCAATAATTACGGAAAAAAAAAGCGAAATGAAAAGCCAAGCCATCCAAGTATCCATGCAGATCGACGAAGGCGGCGGCGGGGTAAAAGGAAATTCGAATTGGAAATGTAAAGGTATACGCGTGCGTTTGTATATTTCTTAACACAAAACATACATACATAGCACCGAACGCGACGAGAGAGAATCAGATCCCAGATCCCAACTCCATCAGCAGCAGCAACAACAACAACAACAACAGACGGCATACAATTTCAGTTTTTAATTAATTGATTTTTATTCGCATTTCGGTGTTGAATTTCAGGCATGGGCGCGAGTTTGAATGTCGCAGAGAGCACTGAGAAAAAACACTACAGTTTGTTATTAAATTTATATAATTTCTCAATAAAAAAAAAATGTATTAAATAATTGTAATCTTAAGTTAACAAACTAAATTTAATACAACTTGTTTAATTTATTAGCAAATGTGATTTGATCTTGTCCGTTTGTCCGTCTGTTCGTTTGTCCGTCGTTCCGTTTGTCCGTCTGTCCGCTTGTCCGTATGAACTCCTGTATCTCCGAGACTATAAGAGCTAAAGCTTCCAATATTGAAGACTATATTTTTATAGGTAGCACGCAGATCAAGTTTGTTTTAAGATTTTGCCACGCCTACTACCGCCTACAAAAATAGCAAAAAAGTTTGTAAAGCTTGTAAAGCATTTTTACAGTTATAGTTTAAAGCTTTTAAAAAACGTAAATGCTAAAATGGATAGCCCATATATTTAAATGCTATATAATTTATATGTGTATTTTCCTACGAGTTTTTGTCTCAGTGAATGACCCCCCTTTTGGCATCCCCTTCCCCCTTCAGCCGAAACAACCCGTTGAGCCAGTGTCAGGCAGCAGAAAACTGAAAAACTGAACGAACGCACAAATCAGAAATTAAAAACCGAACATAAATTAACAGACAAATGATACTAAAAAAAATAAAAACAGCAACCGAGCTGCCGAAAGAGACGGCGCATGGGATAATGAGAGGGACGGAGCGAGCGAGCGTTCGAGGCGTTCCTCCGGTTACTGCAAAATACTGAACTTGAGACGAGCGTGCGTCGCCGTACTGCCTCTTGGCCTCCGCCTCTTATCTCCCTCCCCGGCTTGAGCTCACCTCAGCTTACCTCACCTCATCTTACCTGGACGAGGTCGCACCTGAGGCGTGTAATTGATACGCTGAGGCAGCTGAGGGTCCGGAGATTTTATCGCGCGAATTTTTAATACTCTTTTTCGCAGCGACAGACAACTGAAAACCTGAATGCGATTGTCACCGATACGGGACTTGAAGAAAATGAACCAAGCGAGCGTGTGAGCGTTGTTAAGGCACTCGAAAAAATTTAAGGAAACTTGATTTGATAAAAAAATAGTTTAATATAAATTAAAAAAAGTTTTAGCAAGGATTTAAAGAGTGTAATTTAGACCAAAAGTTACCATTAGCCACAGAAATCACTGAGGGTTTTAAATCCTTTGAAACTAAGACTGAATTTTAAGTCTGATATATTTTATTACATACTTTTAGACACTTTTTTAATTGATTTTAAACCTAAAGAGATTTTTATCCTTATATTTTATTAAGATTTCACGGAAATACTTATTTTAAGTGTACGAAAGAGCTCTGAAATATTAGAAAGAGAGCGGTAACAGATTATGACAGAGACAGCGAGTTATTAGACGACTTGCATTTGTCAGCAAGTTGGCAGCACCGCTTAATTTGCCAACGGTATCGGATATCACCGGGGATATCCAGTTTGTCTAGTGCCTGTGATAGATGCAATGACGGACGCTGATGATTCATCTGGCTACCGTTGTTGGGTAATTGTGGAGCGATCCACTACTACTTCCCTTGAATCTTTGAATTGGACACCGACCGACACGAACCGAATTTGTCGAGCAAGTGCCGGCCACATGGCGTATGAGTAATGGGGCATTCCGCTGAAGGCAGCCAAGAGAATATGTTTAAATGGGAAAATTTGGAGGGAGACTAATGGGATTTTTAAAGTTTTAAGTTATTATTTTGATAAGAGGAAGTACAGTTGAAAAAATAGAGATGCTTTCAATGTTTGAGTAGGCAAAAATCGATTTTTAATCGATTAACTTCGCCGCTTTGCCAGTTTTAAAATGAAGTTTAACACTTTTTATAGCAAGGTTTTTAACTTTATTTTCAAAGATTAAAGCCCAAAATTTTTCTTATCTCGATATTTCGATCCCCTTAACCGCCGCCTCTGCCTCCAAGACTTGCAGCAGCAAAAACCGAGAAGAATTCAAGAATTTCAATGTAACCCGATACCCAGTTTTGTTGCCTTGTGTGAAATTTTTGTGTGCAACGCAGGCAGGCCCTGAATGATACATATGTATCCATATATACACATATATCTCCCTCGGGAAATAGGAATGCCAAAAACCAACTTCAAAAGCCACAACTCTTTTCTGCATCTTGGACATGGGCTTAAATTTAAAACGAAAATGGCAAAAACGAAACACTCGGACGAGTATTGGATATCATCAGTGTGGATTTAGTGGGAAAGACACTTGCAGTTTGGCCAAAGGAAATATGCAAATGCCACCCACACTCCTCCGACTCCGACCCGAAAAGCCCACTTGTCCGTCTGTAATGAAGCTCTCCTGGCCCGCCTCCACCTCATCCTCCCACCTGTGTGTGTGAACAGTGATATGTCTGTTCGAAAAAGTCAGGTGTGTGTGAGGAGGATGCAATGCGTTGGCGTGAACCATCTCAGTGCTATCGATTACACTGCAATTTTGACGGCCTCGGGGGAAGGACTTTGATATGGTTAGCTATAGACACGCATAATTGGGCACTTTGGGTCAGAGGTCGCAGGATAATTAGTGAAAGTCGCAGCCAATGTTTTTGTAAACAGGAGCCCTTCCATTAAGTCTGCCATGACCTTTGTGGTGGCTAAAAACCAGTAGTTGGCCACAATTTTATGGCCCAGTGAAGTCACCTGTCCAGTGCTGTCCTGGCTGTGGATTTCCCCAAGTTTCAGCTGTCTGTCGAGGGGAGTACACTTGAAGGAATAAGGGAAAGGGAATTAAATTAAATACTACCGAATAATTTAAATATTTCTTAAGGAATTTTCAACTCTTTAAAATTAGAAAATAGAAATCAGGGACGTATACTTGAAGAATAAAGAGAAAGGGAATTAAATCAAATATTGCAGAATAAATTAAATATATTTTAAGGGGTTTTCTAGTCCTTAAAATTAGAAAACAATATGTAAATGCCTTAATTTATTTTTAAACTCATTTATACACTATTTTTTTAATCAAAAATTATATAAATATTCCCCAAATTAATCCTGCCTTTAGAGCATGCTTTTTAAGAGTGCAAAACCTACTGATTCCATCTCCGGGAATATCGAATATCCCGTGGGCAATCGTAATGCGAACCCCACGAACTGTGTCAGCAATTCCCATATATCCCAGCCAGTACTTATCTTTCTGTTTTTTCGCCCTTATTTCCAGGAATTCGCTCACAACACCATGAACGAGCTGCTCGGCTGGTATGGATTCGAGGGTGTGGACGTCGACCGACTGGATCTGACCGCCAAGACATCCCGTCTGCTGCAGAGTGCGGCCGCGGCAGCGGTGGCCAACCAACAGCAGCAGCAGCAACACCATCACCAACAGCAACAGCAGCTCCAGCAGGAGCATCTGGAGAGGAAGCGGAGCAGTCTGTTTCGCAGCAGCCGGAGTGCTCTGGCGGCGGCCTATCACAACAACAACAACAGCAATAGCAGCAGCAACAAGAATAATGGAGCAGGAGGAGGAGGAGCCAGTGGAGGGGGAGCATCAGGAGGCGGCAGTGGCAATGGCAGGAAGGGAGGCCTGCTGAATTGCAGCAGCACCACGACGACGCCCTCGGATCATGATACGCGCAGCTCACGGGAGGAGGACTCCAAGAGTCCGCACTCCATTGGCAAGCCAGCGGGAGTGACGCACGCGGAGGAGAAAATAGGTGCGTATACAGGGAATGGCTAGGGGTTTTATCAATTAGAGATGTCAAACTACCGGTATTGGCACCATCGATAGTTTCGAGTTTTTTCTTCGCAAACTATCGATACTATCGCGATAGTACCGACCTATATAATTTTGTATAAAAAGGGGTGTTCATCTAATAAAATACTCAAAAAAGTTGAGGGTATCCCTTAGTAATTTGATACAGATTTTTAGATTATAGATTTAAAAATTAATACACACATTTTTCAGTTTTGTTATCTTGTGATTTATATTTTCATTTTCTAATTAGAATTGGTTTGGTTTCAAGCTAACAAATATAATAATGTATGGGGACGATACTATTGCGATTGTTTTCAAACTACCGATTGTGCAAGCTGAATACAAACCATCGATACTATCGATAGTGCCACCGGTAGATTGGCACCTCTATTATCAATGAGTAATTAGAGCTAAAATGGACAGCAAGTCAAAATCAAAATCAAAATTTACAACTAACAAAGAAAGAAAAGAAAAATAAAAGAGAAGCGAAACAAACATACCCCCTTCTCAGCCCCTGCTTAGTCTTTGGCAGGGAACTCGATAAGCTCGACTTTTCTTCTCCGGCATCCTGCTCCCACTCCCATCCCCGGCAATCATTACGTGCATTTGCAGCCGCACTCAGACAGGTTGGAAACTTTGCTAACTTTCCATCAAACTCCGGCCGGAGTTCTGCCGATGCCTCCTGCATTATCGAATATCAGGATTCATTAAGACCCAAAATATGGTTTACAAAATTCTGGCAGGCAAAATGTGTGGCTGCGGCGGCGGCTGCTGTATTGGAGTAGGAGCCGGCATGGCTGGGGCCATATTAGGAATTGGATATGCCAAAGCACAATTTGTACGGCAGCTTGGGGTAGCAGCTGGGAAAAATCAAATTTGCGGCTCTTCGGCAAGGAATCGATTTTCATTTTCGGATCCTATGTTTATTCCTTGGCTATTCGAGGAATAAAAATGGCTTCTATTACTGAAAATTTGCTAAATCAATCAAAGGGCTGCCGGTTTTCATTTTTCTAACAATTCTGAGAGTTAATTAATAGAAAAAGTTAGGTTAAGGTTGGAGGTTTTTAAGGAAAATATAATATAAAATAATATTTACAAATTTTAATAGGGAAGCCATGAAAGGGGATTTTATATAGCCTTCAAGTTTAATATAACTTTTTTTTTTTAATTCACCTTAAAGAAAACGGTTACTGATGACATACCTTATCTATGCCTAGAACATGGTACAATTATATAAGGGAGTCTCATCGAAAGAGCTCTATTTAGGGCGATATTTTTTAAAGTTCTACCACGTTTCTCTGAGTGCGTTGCACTATAATTCCCAACGAGTTATGGCTGTCAACAAATGGTAACCACGCTGAATACTCCCTTTCTTCCGTTTTTTTTGTCTCTTCCTCTTTCTCTTCCCCCCTTTTCATTTTTCCTCATCTTCCTTTTTCCTTCTCTTTTTCTTTCTTAGCCTCTTCCTTCTCCTCTTTCTCTTCCCTTGTGAAACTGCAGACTGCAGTGCTTTCTCTTTCTGAGAGAAACCACCTTATATTATTGCATCATGGGTTCTAGCCCTCTCCTCCTCTCAGTTATCAAGCAACAAAGTAGCTGTTTATGCTAAGCCTCTGCAACATCGAAATGTTGCCAGTCCCAAAAGGTGTTTCTCAACATGTTTTTTAGAAACATTTTCTTATACATCTTTCGCCCTGTTACATTTAGGTATTTATTTATTTTAATATACGTTTTTTAAATAAAAAAGTACAGCACTTTTAGGAAATTTATATTTTTAAAATAAATATAAACAAAATATTAATCACTCACCCAATCTCTCAATCCTCCACAGACTTCAGCAACTGCTGCTGGTGCCATCGTCCCATCGCCGAGAATGCACCGGATTACCTGACCAGCACCGACGGACCGCGCTACTGCTCCGAGTCCTGCTTCGCGCAGAGCCGGCGGGCATCCTTCAAGAAGGCCAAGACCTGCGACTGGTGCAAGCACGTCCGCCATGCGGTGAGCTACGTGGACTTCCAGGACGGCGCCTCCCAGCTGCAGTTCTGCTCGGAGAAGTGTCTCAATCAGTACAAGATGCAGATCTTCTGCCAAGAAACGCAGACGCACCTGGACCTGCATCCGCATCTGCGGGATCAGGTTCTGGATCCGGGCAGCGAGGCGGGTCTGATTACGCCGGATCTGTGGCTGCGCAACTGCCGGAGTCGCTCGGCCTCGCCCGCCTCCACGTTGTCGGTGTCGCCGGGTCCGCCTCCCCAAGCTCCCAGCCGAGGCTCGGACTCTCCGCCGCCGCAGCCTAGTCATCCCAGCAAACCCCTGATCTCAGTGGCGCCAGTCTCGAAACTGCTGGCCCAGAAAAGCCCTGTTCCGGCAGTGGCTCCCCCGCCGCCGCCTCCGCTCCAGCGACAGTTGGGCTCCAAGTTGGGGCGTCGAAAGCGTCAGCATCGCGGGCTGTCCTCCTCCTCGGGCTCGGAGACCGTGGCCAGCTTGCTGCAGAAACAGCAGCAGCAGCAGCAACAGCAGACACAGCAACAGGCTCCTCCGACCTTAACTGCGGACTTTGCCGGCTCCAGTGTACCCCTGCCTCCCATCTCGCCCATGCCAAATATGCAGGAGTCTCCTCAGCAGCAGCAACAGCAGCAGCAGCAGGGTCCTCCTCCGGTGCCGCCTCCACAAGCGCTGCCCCGCGGACCGACTGCCATCCCGGCCAGCTACTTTGCCACGCCCTCCAACGGAGTGCCCATGGGTGGCCATCCGTTTGTGGGTCGTCCGCCGCCGCCGCCGCATCATTTCCTGCCTCCACCGCCACATGGCATGATGCCCAGGGGCTTTGGTCCCCACTTTGGGCCACCACTTCCCCCGCAAATGCCGGAACTGGGCGCCCTGCTGGGTGGTGTGCCTCCAGTTACAGTAATGGTGCCCTATCCCATCATCATACCCCTGCCCATACCCATACCCGTGCCTCTGCCCATCATGGACTTTTACAAGGCCCACCTGACGCCCGAGCAAAGGAAGCGCTTTGATGAGGAGCGGGTGGCTTCCTCCAGGAGAGAAGAGGAGGAGGCGAGCCAGGTCGAAGCGGAGCAGCCACAACCCCTGGACTGCAGCAAGGCCAAGAGTGAGCTGGAGGAGGAGAAGCCCCAAGAGGAGGCCCCCCAGGAGCCCCAAGAAGACAAAGAACAGAACGAGGATGAGAAGGAATCCATACCAAAGACAAATCCAGATGTAGACACCACTCCCGCATCGCCGTCCGTCTCGCCGGAGTCGTCGTCCTGCTCGCTGGAAACGCACTGCATTGTGCGGGACTCGCCGCAACCCTCCGATCCCGAGGCGGACAGCCAGAAGCTGCCCAAGCTGAAGATCACGCGGCTGCAGACGAAGCGAACCCTAATCCAAACCAAAGAGGCGGCCGCCGAGTGCAGTCGGCCGCTGCGCAAGCGCAAGAGGATCATTGACTGTGACTTCCAGAAGATGGCCATCAAGGAGCTGGAGGCCAGCGAGGAGGCTGACGCGGATGCAGAGTGCAATATGACTAACAATGGCAATGCTAAAGCTAAAAAGTAGACTTAGACCCCTAGGATATATCCTTATTTAGTTGTAGAATCCTATTTATGCGGGGAGAGCAGAGAAGAGAAGGCACAAAGTGCAGGGCGGCAATCTCTGAATTGAATCTAAATAAACTAAAGTACATAACTTATTAGAAGGCGATCAGTTTCATTTCCGGGATATCCTAGGATTAGAGCTGGGAAAAAATCGATTCCAATATCGATACTATCGATTCTTTTTTTTCGGTCTGACATCGATTCTATTTTGGCAGAATCGATGTATCGGGAACCATTCATCTTTTGGATCATCAATGACTTTTGAAAATGAAATCATTTCTTTTTTTTATGTTCTGGAAACGTAATTTATATTCGCTTTTTATGTTATAAAAACGTATAACTTTTCTTTATATATATTAACTTTATATGATCTTCATGAATTGATTTGTATAAATAAAAAAAGAAGCTATTTCTTTTTTCGATATAATCGATGTATTTTTCTAAAAGATCGAAAAAAAAATCGATGAACTGAGAATAGATTTTTTCCCAGCTCTACCTAGGATGACCATTTATATTTTCTATAAAATCGAATAATAAACATTTCATTTCATTCAAAAAGATCCTTTTTCCAAGGAAAAATGTGGCAATAACCAAACTTAAGTAACGATTTTTTGAAACAGAAGCTGCCATTTCGGGCTTATCGGGGGAAAGTACTACTTAAGGTAAAGCTATTTCAAAAGAGGAACACTTAGCTTCAAGTCCCAGCTCAGTTGTAGAGGTCCCACAGCGATATCTGGCTGTCCATGCCCGCCGCCGCCATGATGGGTGCCCGCCACATGGCCACCGCTTGGCTGGAATAGGCCAGGTCCATCACCCCACCCTGCTTGTGCTGCGTGAGCACGGCCAGCGGTCGCAGGCTCTTCCACGAGAAGATCCGTATGCGTCCGTCCCAGCCGCCGCTGGCAAATACCTTTTGATCCGACCTTATGCGGACACAATTCACACCCGGATTCTTGATGCACAGCTCCGAGCCGCGCTGCAGCTGCATTGAGGATCTTTGATAGCTAAAAGTGATTAGTTTGTCAGCTGAAAGGGAACATGATTAAATTAGTTAATTAATTAACTAAATAAGCAACCAGCAACTCACAGGCTCCCCCCACAATTCCCCGATTGGTCACCGGGTCATAGTCCACGGACATGGCATCGGTGGCCAGCTCCAGCACATCCACAATAACTCCAGAGGTGAGGTCCCAGGTAATAAAGTGTCCCGATTCGTAGCCCGCCAGCAGGAACAGCTGCGAAGCGCACTCGAAGGGTTTGAAGCAGGTAACGCTGCCCAACTTGGGCAGCTGCGAATCCTCCGGCACGAGCATCTGAGTCGGAGCCGAGGCATCCGTCACGTGTAGCACCCCAATGGAAGACTCCTCGCAGGGATAGAAGAGCAGCTGCTCGCAGGTGTTGCTGGTACTAGTGTGCAGGGCGGATCGGCAGTAGCCCAGATGGTTGCCCGGAATGCTGCGCTCCTTTACGTAGCTGCTGCCGCCTATAGAGAACATGGTGATGGTGCCGCCCTTCTCTTGGGTCACCAGGCGATCGGGTGTGTGGTGCAGGCTGGTTATGGGATCGGAGCCCACCTCAAAGTGCAATGCGGAGCGATTGGTCTGAAAAAGGGATAGATTTTATTAATTTATTACATTTCAATCTTACTCCAAGCAATATTAATCCTTAAGAATAGTTTAATTCTCCAATTTTCACCTGTAGATCCCAAAGGAACACACTGCCTTTGAGAGTTCCCGCCAACAAACGATCGTTTTCCTGAAAGCACAGTGAATTCACGGCACCCATGTCCGGAGATCGCAAGCTGAATACAGGATCTGGTGGTAGCACAGCCATATTTTCGTGTATTTCTTTAATTTAATTAACTAAAAACGTTTGTTTTGTTTTGGTTCGCGTGGTCAGCTGATAACGATTCCGATAACGATACCGATAAACGTTTGAAACGGTTGCACAACAGTGGCGAAACGGTAATACTGCCTCCAACTGGTGGCAAAATCAGGTGATTCAAAGCATTTTATTCAGATTACATAAACTCCGAAGAGAACCAATACATTTCTTGATGGAAAATAAACGAAAAATAGAGAAAATATTTAAAATTCAAGTGCCAACAGCTTCAGAGTTGCCACATTATCGTGCTGTTATCAGTTGCATTACAAAGACCGCCGGAGGGCGTTTGCGTGCGGCGCGCATGTTGCCTGCCACAGTCCGCCAGAGGGCGTAGGCTCGCGGCGCGCGGTTTCCTCAAGTTCAAATGATATCTCAAAGCAGCGACCAAAAAAGCGAATATCTACTGATTTTCTCGTTCGCCAGCAAAGAAAACAGGCTTAACATTTTACAGCGAAATAACATTAAGTCGGTTAATGCGCGGGGACTATTAAAAAACATAACGTGTGCACCGAAGGCTTAAGCGGCCTAAATGGACTTTGTTAGCGGTCTCTCAAAAGTGGCCTAGACGCTAAGGCCCGAGAATCGTAAAATGCTTGTGTCAGCCGAGCGAGCGCGCACTTGGCCAGAGAGATTGCGATTGGTCAAAGGAAACGGCCCAAAATACAGTCGTCCACAACAAAGATCGCAAAATAAACATGCCATAAGCTCGTTAATCAATGCTAAGTTGACAGTTTTAAGTGGTTTTTAGCGAGGGCAACAGCACCAACACCAACGGCCAATGAAGACTCCTGTTGTGCCGCAGGCTCAGGCCGCATGATTTACGTTTCCCAAAAAAATGCGCTATATTTTAATTGAGTTGAGGAATTCATTTGAAGTTATTCGGAGTTCAAAACAGGATTGGTTTCAAAAAGGACAATGGCGGTTAACCTTTGGAAAGTTCTTGGGATTGTTGGGTAAGAAATAAAGATAAAAATGCAAATATAATATTCAATTAAAACAATGTTTGATAAACAAGAGATTCTATTCATAGTTTCCTTTACTAATTCTCCCCTTGAATGTATTTTTTTCAGCCGCGTGATTCGTTTTGGATGCAACAAGTTAACACTTTACCCCCCCAGAAAAAACCCATTGATAAACGGTCTAAATGCGGCTACAAGTTCATTTAACGGCTGAGACAATCATAAAAAAGGGTTAAAGCCTGCATACGGTCATTCCAGCTCATTTGCTTTCGTCTCAGTTAATTTTTTTTGTATTCTCCCAAAGGATGAGGCAGGGGTGAGGCCGAGGCAGAGGTAGCTGAACGACAAGTCCATAAATCTTTTTGCCACAGAACCGTGGCACGAATCCAAGGAGGATGAGGACCCCGGGACTGGATGTGAGGCGTTTAAACTATTTATGCATGTTGGGTAATCCATTTGAAATGGGTCAACGACTACGGGAACGGGAACAACGAGCGCGCATAAAACTCCTTAAACGTTTCCAATAGCCCAACCCAGCCCAGTTCGAAGTTGAAGAAAAAAAAAAAACATATTGGCTTGTTACCTTAATGAAGTCATAAATTTTCGCTATCGCATTCGGGGCATCTCGTCGGGAGAAGAGAGAGAGAGAGAGCCCCGGAGCTACAGGTTTCTAAGGAATTCCATTTGGGGATAGAATAAACTCTCGGCTATACTCTTGGACCCAGTGTTTTGGCACACATACGCTCTGAGCTCCGATAGTTAATCAGGCTTATGCTGATATATGCTGACAGAGCCGCTCTCTGGTGTAGGCCGCCAAGGATCGAGGGATCTCGGCATCCAGGCAACCAAGAAGGGTCTCCCGCTGGGCGAGTATTCCGCGTATTTGCGAGGCGGGCCATGAAAATGAAGTTATCACGCGACAAACAATGTCCGGCTGCCCCTTGCGGCCCAATAACTTTATATGGTTGTCATTATTAGTCTGAAATTAAATGGATTCGTCGGCCACAGAGGACGACACTTTGGGATGACTACCCGACTTATTTATGTGCTACCTTAATGGAGCTCCCATCTACTCGAAATTGAGACGGCAATTTGCTATGCTCCTAGGGATCCCTTTCCTTCTCGTGTTGAGTTTTTATTTCGCATTACTGCGCTCGGATCATGAATCACTTGATGGGGAAGAAGGTAGCTCTAGGAGGGATCTCAAAGGAGCCATCTCTGGGGGAATTTCTAGAATTTCAGGAAGAAGTAAAGCCTCATAATAGCAAGACAAATGGTTAGGGAGTTCTGGGAAGAAGGGGTTTTATGTGACATATGTTTAGGGTAATGATTTTTGACTTATTTTGAAATGAACTCATAAGGAATTAATGTCCACTAAATCCTTAATAAATTCCAAGGGATTTAACATCTGTTAAAATATTTTACAAGCCCCTAATTATATACAAATAAATATATAAGTGAACAAGTATTTCAAGTGATATTTTCTTAAAGTTTGTGGTCCTAAAACAGAACAGGATATTCGGGGCTAAAGTTAAGTAATAAAACCTTCAAGATTAGTCAGTTAATGTTCCATCTACTTTATAAAATTATTTTCCCCACCAACTTTCTTTTATTTTCTTTAACAATCCCCCATTAGAAAGTGATGCAATCGCAGCTCTAAAAAATGCATTTATAGAAATCCAGTTCAGGCAGCGGGAATGGATTCCCCAAAAATATATAGATGGAAACTCCGGACCGGGCGCAATCAATTAAAATATCGACGTCTATCAGCATTATTATAAATCAAACGATAACATAAAATTGACACTAAAGGCGGTTCGCCCATTTTTCATGCCGACGGACGACGACGACGACGGCGAGATTAAGGCCTCGGATATGGCATCCACCAGCCGCTATCCACCAGCTTGGTGGCCAAACTTAGATGGCGATGCCGATGCAGATGGAGTCACATTTTATTTTTTTTTGGGGCACTTTGAGCTGGCGTCTGAACTTTGCTTCGCATTTATGCAAATTATCGGCGGTTGGAGCGGGAAAAACTGGTCCACAAAACGCAAAACTGGGCAAGTGCTCTCTGTAATTGATCAATTTCCGCCGAGCAGCCAGACCGGATCGAATCGGATTGGATCGTATCGCTCCGAGCAGTGAGAAGTGAGAAGTTGGCAGACCCGCAGGTTGCCCCGATAGGCTTCGATTGGATAATGTGATGGCCACTTGATCTTGCTCTGATTTATGGAGTTCGCCGAGGGCTTGGCTAATGAAATGGCTCTTTAGATTAAATATGCCGTGTGTGTGCGTGCACCCACTACCATCCCATATATGGGGTCATCCATGGCGAGTTATGACACCTGGTCGGAACGGTGCACCCACATCGGACATTCCACTTGATTGCCCCGAGTTGAGCTCTCTCGATGGATGGTCGTCCGCTCCAGCAATCAGACGCACTCAGCAAAAGTGCCAATCAATGGGAGGACGACGCGTCAACAAAGGATGCGCTCGTCTGCGGGTAATCCTGGGTGTGAACGGTGCTGGCGGAGGACGAGCAATGGATAGATGGCTGGATGGAGGGCCTGAAATCGAAACCTTGTCGCTGGGGTGTCAATAACATTGTCCGAGCGAGTGCCTCCGGGCACGATTGTTGTCGTTGTTCTGGTTGATGATGTGAATGCGTTTTCAGCTCCATTGAACTGGCAGAGGTAGAGGACAGAGGCACAGTGGACTGCAGAGGTTAGGCATCCAGCTAATGACACCTGATCACGCTCTTTTAAGGTTAAAAATGAGTTATAGGGGATTATTTAGATGTGAACCAGAGGTTTCGCGGCTCAAATATTGAATTTAAAGTTCTTATAATGGTTGGAAATACATTTACAACCTTTAAAATATTTATTTGTAAGCATTAATTGAATACTAACTGTGGCATAGTGTAGCCTTTTTAGCATTTTGTAAAAGTAGCATTATGTAAATATGAATTTCCGCATTTATGTTCCAGTTCCGCTGTGTCAATATGAGATAAGATAAGACATTAAGAAAATTAGGATTAAGTAAAACAAAGACTACGGTCATACTACAATTTGGAAAACGAAATAAAGCACATTGAAAAAAGCTAAACCAAGAAAATAAATCAAAGAAATAAAGAAGAATCGATATAAAAACTACGATAACATATTCTAATATTTTTAAATTCAAATCCCTTTGTAAATATATTTTTTATAACAGAAATTCTTAGAAAGTGTTTAGGTAACCTTAAAGTATATATTTAATTCATTATTTAAAAACTGTTTCTACATTTTACCAGGTAATGTCTCCCACAGAGATCTCTAGAGACTTTTATCTTTATTATCTTTATTAATAGAGATTTTTATGCTTGGGAATTTGTTTGGTTTTCTCTGTGTTTCTGCTTAATAATATTAAATTAAATTATGTAAGTTTTCTCTTCCCTTACATTGTAACATTGCCCCACCGTTGCCCAGAAATTCCAATTTAATTGCGTGAATCAAAGTTGTAAATCATTATGCTAAGTGCCCTTTAATGTCTCAAAATGCAGCTCATTTGCAAGTGCAGGTCCCTGGGTTGCAGTAGCTGGAATCGAGAGCCTGCCCTCGGGGCACAATCATCTCGGAAAGGAACTTCGGACGATGGATGGCAAACAGGAACAGGAGCGGCGTAAATTGCTACTGGCCAGCCTGTTGGCTGACATAACCAGAGGCTGCAGTTTCTACTTCAAGAACTACTTTCAATTATCAATTATAAAGTTAATATCTTCTTCAGAGAGTGAGAGAGGTGTCACCGGGCTAGACTTAATGGTTCAATCAGCACACACTCCTTTAAGCTTTCGATGTCAAATAAATGCAATTGCTCTGACCAATTCATTGTGGGAACGGCGCTCGTTTTAATTAAAATGCCGCCTCTTAACCAGCCCGAAATCAATTTGTTTGTGGCCCGAAACCAAACTGCAGCCAGCCCCATCATCAAGGGGCGTTGGCCATCATCGTTGGCCACCTCATTGTGCATACGAGCATCGGTAATTACAGAGCTGTGGCCGGGGCATCCAACCTGCCATCCGATAAACACCTTAAATATGAGCCTGTTAATTACTGTAATTTTGCGGCACAGCCCCTCTGGATCGAAATGCGACGACAATCGCAACTTCGAGTCGGTAAGTGGAAACTCGCGCCCTGGAGGATTAGGTGACCCAGTTCCGGAACCAATGCGACAGCTGTTGTCGTGGCATGCAACATCAATTATTCAGGGCCATCAAACTTTGGGGCCCGACCGAAAGACCGAAAGTGCAAACAACTAAACCGAAAGATACACACAAGTCGGTGCATGAAATATTGAAAGCAGTCAGCCGAAAAAAAGTAAAAGAAAAATGTTTAAAACAAAAATTAAACTAAGCGAAAGTTGTACGCTCTGCGAGAGGGTTTTTTTAAGGTAGCATTTGAGCAGGGGAAAATTACAGAAATTAATGTGTAAATATTACTATTTCAGAAATTAAATTAATACCTTTTTTAGAACTAAAATAATGGGAAATTGAAGTGATCATTGGATCAAAGGTAAGAAATATATGTTGCCCAAGTCTTATCTTTATTAATTAATGTGTAAATATTACTATTTCGGGAATTAAATTAATACCTTTTTTTGAACTAAGTAAAGTGAAATTGAAGTGATCATTGGATCAAAAGAAAGAAGTATATTTTGCCCAAGTCTTATCTTTATTAATTAATGTGTAAATATTACTATTTCAGGAATTAAATTAAGACTTTTTTAGAACTAAGTAAAAAGGGAAATTGAAGTGGACATTGGATCAAAAGTAAGAAATATATTTTGCCCAAGTCTTATCTTTATTTTATCTTTGGGTAAATGAGGGTCTTCATATATTTCAATTTATTTAGTATAATATTTTAAATTTACCGCATCTTTTCTCTTCTTATTATTATATCGAGTGAAGAATCGATATCTTTATCGTGTTATCTATATTTAATACTTATTGCTATCAATACATAACAAGTATACACTAGATTGCATTACATAACAGTACGTTCACACTTTACTATTATTTTATTTTGAAATTAGGGAGTAAATTTATGACAGAAATTAAAAATAAATAATTAATTTCTGCCCAAGAGCTGTGGGCGCTCTTAGCCTGTGAAGTAGTCCTGCCCCTTTTCATCACCATTAATCCTAGATCCTTTCTGCCCAACCAGAGTGCTCCGATATATCATATTTCCCAGCTGGATCTGTATTATCCAAGTGTTAGCTATCTTCAAACCTATTTGTAACTGTCGGAGTGACGACAATGACTTTATCTGCCGGCTGTTATTGAGATGGCCACCCGCCTAAGGGCATGTGAGCTTCGATGATAATTTATTTTGCCAGCTGTGTGTGGGCGAAGTATGCAGCATGTTGCTGCTGCTGTTGCATGTTGCATTTTGTATTTTGCTGCTGTTGAAACTTTGAAGTGCGTATAATTCATTTTCTGAGGCTGAGTGACCCAAACCAGACGCTGAATGACTGACGCAAACACAAAGTGGCTGTCTTTGACGCTGAATGGTGACTGACAATGCCTCGAAAACCCCATGAGCCAAACGCTGACCAACTTCAGTCAACCACTCAGAATGGGTCCGAACAATTTTCGCTTGGCATTTTTGATAAATGACGTTAAAATATTTCACAGCCCAGTTGCCACCTTGGCTTCTGCGGAGAGTGAAACTTGACCCATTAGAGGAGGGAGTAACTTCTGCATTTTCTGAAACATCCAGAGACTCATTCAATGAGCACCGACTGAAAAACCGGTAGTGAAACAGGACCGAAAACCCATAGCCAAACCCAAACCCGGCTAGGCCACGCCGGCCAACTATTTACGAGATAAAAGCACTTACGATTTCATTAGCCAACTGTGCAGCAAAACAAAATCACTGGCAAAAGATATATCGGTAAATTAATATTTGCCTGCCATCGGTTGACAGACGGTAGTAAAAACCGAAACTGGTCTCCGAGTTTCTCTACTTTATATTTTTTTAATTTTAGCCCCCGAAAAGGAGCCACTAAAAAAATTAGAGACTCTAAGTCTGCTGCAGGAATGCAATTTTGTTATGGAATAATGATGGCTTAATTGATTTTTAAGCCATCAAAAAATATGGGTTTGAGATGTAAGCTTTTGTTAAGGAAAATTTAAATTTAAAAGGAAATCTGTAACTGGATTAAAGTTATACCAAAAATCATGCTTAATCTTAAGAAAGAACTTTTTAAATACTTCTTATAATTATTAATAATTAGTTCTCTATTAAGGAGATTGTTTTTCTAGTCTTAAATAAATCCTGGCTTAAAATAGAGATATAATATAGAATATAGAATATTTAAATGTAAAATGAAATAACTATATTAAAGTTATACCAAATATCATGATTAATCTTAATTAATAATCTCTTGAAATACTTTTTATAATTATAAATAATTTATTCTCTAATAAGGAGCTTGTTTTTCTTTTCATAAATAAATCCTGGCTTAAACTAAAACCCTTATTTGGAAACTAATATATATATTAATTACTCATTATGATGAATTAAGAATTAACTATATTCAAGTTAGACCAAAAATCATGCTTAATCTTAAGAAAGAATCTCTAAAAACACAGCTTATAATTATAATAAATTAATTCTATATTTAGGGAGCCTATTTTTCTTGCATAAATATATCCTGGCTTAAACTAAAGCCCTTATTTGGGAATTCATTTATTAATTAATCATTTTTAAGACCTTTAATAAAAGATAAGTCTCAGGAAATCTCTAATAAACCCCATATGATGGATTAAGAATTAACTATATTCAAGTTATACCAAAAATCATGCATAATATTAAGAAAGAATCTCTAAAAACACAGCTTATAATTATAATAAATTACTTCTATATTTAGGGAGCCTATTTTTCTTGCATAAATAAATCCTGGCTTAAACTAAAGCCCTTAATAAAAGATAAGTCTCAGAAAATCTCTAATAAACCCCTTATCTTACCAGCCAAAAGAGCGTGTTAAGTGCCTAACGAGGATCAGTGTCCAACTGGTTAGATGCTCATCCATAGCCTGGTCTAATCTGCATGATCCACGTCCCCCTCCAGCCTAGCCTTGGCTGAGTTTTCCAATTAACTCGTCTTGGTTTTCAGCGAGCGCCTGGCTGCATTGATTTGTCAAATTGACGGCAATAAATCCATCATAACCAGTTACAACTGACAGTTAATCATAAGCACCGCTGACAGGTGGGCTGCGTCCCCAACCCCAGTGGGACCGCCACTTTGGGGTAATGTATGCGGACTGCCAATCAGTCGATTGTCTTGATATATGCGCCCCAATCCAAGCCAAGTTTGGGCTCGGCTCCGCAATGTGCAAAAGCTGGCACCAAATTAATTAAAGCTGGCCAGCGAGCACCCACCCACCACCCTCTCCAGGTAAACCCACCCACAGGTGGCTAAGTGAAACCACCCGACGGCGACGTGGGACGCCTCTAATACCCAAGCCTAACCTTGTTCACAACTGACACTTTGCTAAATGCCTACCCCGAGGCGGCACAGCCGCGTGGAACTGAAAGATACCGACCCGATATGCTAAGCAGGGGTATATCGCTGCGCCTCAGCAAAAAGCAAAAGGAAAAACTTATTCAAAAGCATTAATTTATATTTATAGCTTAAGTTTTCGCTGCAGCCAGCGGAATTGATCTGGACTCGAGCGAAACTAAGCCGAGCCATGGGAAAATGAGCCGCAATTCAGCCTCTAATGACAGTTATTTATCAATTGGCATTGCCGTCGACTGGTCACGGGTTGCTCCGAAAAAAATACTACATTGTAGGTTTCTTTATGGTTTTCCCTGGCCTACAGCGATCGGTCTGGCTCTGGGTAGATCTCTTTAGCTCTTGAGGGTTGTTTTGGCCGGGGTTCGTTATCAGGGGGATGTAGCTCAGTGGTAGAGCGCTCGCTTTGCATGTGAGAGGCCCCGGGTTCAATCCCCGGCATCTCCAATGTATTCTTTTTCTTATTCCTTATTTTTAAAAATTAAATTAATAATAAAAGAAGATTTTTTTAAATTTTTTAATATTTATATATATATTTTTGCTGAATACGAGATTTCTGCAACATTATAAGAAAGGTTTTTTGCTGATATCTTAATATAAATAATATTTTGTTAGTATAAATATAAATTGTTTCTTGATTTAAAGTAATTTCAGTGCATTTTTAAATTAAATTTCTAATAAAACAAAACATTTTTATAAATTTGTAAATATTTGTATATTTATTTTAGCTGGCTCCGAGATTTCTACAACATTGTAAGGAAGGTTATATATTATATCTTGGTAAATATAATTTGTTTTTTGATTTAAAGTGCATTCCTACTGATTTTAAATTTTTAAGTATTATAAATCAAGTATTGTAAATATTTTAAATTGTAATAAAAATTCCTTAAAAAATATTTATTTATAATTGTAATGCACACAAAAATATCCCAAGTTTCAGCGCAATTTATGCGAATTTTGCATATTTTACATAATACGAGTAATAGCTTTTTTATTACTCAAACAATTTTGCAACCGTTTGGTTTTGGCACAAAAATATCTCGATTAAGTAAAGTATTGTAAATTAAATATTGTATATATTTTAAATTATGATAAAAACTCTTTTCTATTCTATTATTATATTAATGCACACCAATATAACTCAAGTTGCAGCGCAATTTATGTGAATTTTGCATATTTTACCTAATAATAGCTTTTTTATTACTCAAGCAATTTTGCAACCGTTTGGTTTTGGCACAAAAATACCTCGATAAAGTAGTAAATTTTTTAATAAGTTGTTAAATTTTTAATCGTTTTTTATTATGCATTTTTATATCTTGTTAAAAAACGCCAAAAGATAGATTTCTCTAACAAATAACGCGCTTAAAAACACTTTAAAAACTTCAGCTAAAATTGCACATCTAAAATCAAATCTTAAGCCAAAATTCAATCAACTCGCATAGGCCTCAGTTAATTAATTTGGCGTATAATCCAGGTCTTTCGTGTGCAGTTAATTAGGCACACGCCACAACCGAGCAGTGTGCGTCGCTTAATGAATCTTGAAATCAAAATCTTCATGTTGCCATTGACAAGTACAAATAAATGGAAATCGTTAAGACCCACAGAGGCCGACCGGGCAACCGGTTAAAACTAAGCGTAAGACAAATTTAGTTGCTGATTCGGGGTAGTTACTCCGATCTCGAACTCCGATCCGGCCCAATCCTACATATATACCCAGTGCGTAATTAGCCGCGGCATCGTCGATTTATCATCGAAATGTGGCGGCCATAAACAAATGTCCCCACAGAGCCTTGGCGCCACTTGCTATTTTTATTATTTTTGTTACCTTTCAAAACGCTCGGTTTTATTCGGTTTTCGGGCTTTTCATTAAATATTAGCCACTGGCGCAGCAGGTGAAGATGTTTACCCAGTTACCCAGTATTCGGATTTGGATCCGAGCTCTCGATATTGCGCAAACTGTCCGCCGACAGAAATCAATAAAGTATTTCTCGGCGGCGGCTTGTGCAAGTCTCGGCAATGCGATGTCATTGGATCGGACAGCGCTGCATAATGATGTTATTCCGATGGCCCACAGAACGGAGATCCATGGGGCTAAGGTGGCCATATTCAGACATTCAGAAATGTGGATGGTATGTGGGTGAGTCCCGTCGCGAAATCACTTGATTATTGCTTTGGGAAACGCATAAATAGTGTACACATGTAACTGTCAGTTGTACAGATAGAGGCTGTCGCAGAATTATTGACGTGGCGAAAACAAGAAATAAAGAATTTTGACATTTGATTATGCAACTATTTAGCTTTTGGATTGTGAATTAATTTATTTATGCAAGAAGATTTTAGAATTTTTAAATGAATTAGAGTGGGTTAGGTTTGTTAGGAAATATTTTAAGTCAAGAAATTATTAAAACATTTTGTAAAAATTTAATACAACAGATTAAGGCAATTGCAGTGAGAAAAATAAATTAAAAAGGTCTAAAACTGTCAGAAAAATCGTTCTAGTAATTTATATAATAAGAACAAATTAAACTATAATAAAACCTTGATGCCTACATTTTTTTATAACCAATTAAGCATTATTCAAAATTAATGCAATGTGTACAAATATTTTACAAGAAATAAATTAACTAGGAAAAGGATTTTCCAAAAGAGACACAATGTTAAAAACATTAACTTAGCAAACCCTTACAATGACCCTTATATTTTTTAATTCTAACTCAAAAAGTCGTAATTGGAATATTATAATTTATTGAATTTTCCCCCTATAGAACACGAACTTTTTCCTGTTTTCCCTGCTTTTTATTGAGCCTACCTCCAATCAAGGCCTGCTTTCAAATGCGATATATAATGCCATCGGTTCATGTGCTCCTCGTCGCGTTCGATGGGGCTCTCTTTATGCCCATTTCATTCCATTCCAGTGCTGGACGGGGCTAAGACCACGCCCCCCCTTTGGCCAGACAGCCGCCCCTTTTCGGCCAAAAGGGGCGACGCGACGTGTGCATAAATCTTGCACGCATATTTAAGTTGATGATGTTAAATGGCCGTACTAAAAATACGAAATATGCATGCCGTATGCAGGCAACAGTTTCATCCTGTGCGAGCCACAGTGTGTGTGTGTGTGTGGAATGTGCACCACCAGTGCACCGCCATGATCCACACACTCGCACAACATGGCGACATTCATAAACCAAAAAACTGAGCCAAAGGCAAAGGGCTTTCGGGCTGGCCAAAAGCCGAACCAACAAAACGGTCTGGCCAAAAAGGAAACCAAGCTTGCAGCAATGGGGAGATTTTGGGGCTGCAGCAACACGAAACTGGGAATACACTGCAACAAGAACTTATATTTAAAGGGGCAAGAAAAATTATAAATATATATTTAATAAGAAGAGAATTGAAATATTATGTTCTTACAGTTCGGAGAATTTTTAAACAGTTTCTTTTGAATCAAAAAATTAGAAACTAAATATTGAAAACAATTATATTTAAATATATTATGTTCTTACAATTCAGAGAAATTTTATACAGTTTTATTTTGACTCATAAAATCAGAAACTAAATATTGAATAAATATATTTTCCTGAGATTGTACTGTTTATGAATAATTAATTTAAATATAATAAATAATTAAATATATATTAAACACCTGTCAAATATTTATAAAGCTTATCTTACTTAGTTCTAACCTTCATTTTCCTCTGCTTACAACAACCTATCATAAAAGTTAAACTACCTTCACTTCAGTAAGAGCAACGATTGGTTTTTCTCAGTCACCTTATAGTATTTCTCTTTTTTTTTTAAGCAATTTTTTTATTATTATTTCTTGGCATGTTTTCTTTTTGCTTAACGGCGGCAGATTTGAAAAGAATTTTTGCTCGCAAATGAAATTGTTTCCTGTTAAAAGCTAAAAAGAGGCGAAGGCAAGAAAACAAACTACGTAAAGGCAAGGAAGGGGCCTGGGCCTGCCACATGGATATGGATATGGATATGGCTATATGGATGTGGTCATGGATATGGACGGCACCTGCCGTCGCAACGATTGATGAAATTAAAAGGTATAAATAAAAATCTCCTTAATGGGCCTGGGGATTCGGAGCTTAATTTTTTAATTAAACAAGCCAGAGAGGAGAGCCCGGTGGAGGCCCGTCGCAGTCTGGGCCATTTATGCAAAGCAGTAGCCACTTGGCCACTTGTGTGGTCTGTCCACGGTCTGCTGGCCATGAAAAGGCGGAGTTCGGAGTGGCAGAAGCAGGTCCCGTCCCCATCGGCATCGCATCGCATAATAACTGTGTTTGCCTTGGGCGATGGCCAACACTTTTACTGCCCCAAGGAGTCCATAGAGTGGAGTAGAGTGGAGCGGCCCCTCCGGCAATAACATGTTAATCCCCTCCAGCACCGATGTCAAATGTCAGCACATGTGATTTGTCATCTGACGCAGGATGAGAAGGAGGAAGGAGCCTCCACTGCGACGCGTCGGTGGTCGAGTCCCTTACATCGTGGCCTGGCCTGGGCCAACATTTGTCACCAGGGAAGCACTAAGGAGACCACCTAACTTGTTCTTGGCTGCCATTTACAAGATTCCCCCAAGAATGGCCAGGAATGTGCAATTGATATTCTGCGAAATCTGAGGCGATGTCCAGGCTAATGACTGTGATCTATTGATCCGTTTGGAGAGGGGAAAAATAAGACTAAAACTTAGGAGGAGAATGCCTTAAAATAGGTACTCAAATCTGTCATAAATTATGCAATTTTAAATTGGAAAATATTGAATAATATTTCTTGATAAATTAATATTTTTTCAAGGAATTTTAGAGGCCTATTTTTAAGCTGAAATTAATTAAATATTTATAAAGCTTATTATTTACTGTCATTCATGCCTTAAATAACGTGTTAATATTTTTTCAAGGAATTTTTGAGGCTTATTTCGTGGCTTAAGTTTATAAATATGCCATTTCTAACTGAAAAAGAATGTATTATTTACTTATTTTTAATTCTGGATTAATTAATATTTTTTCAAGCAGTTTTCGAAGCTCATTTTGCTCAAATTACTCAAATTTATTTCCTAAGAAAAGTGATATTATAAATTTGAAACTAATTAAATATTTATAAAGCTTATATTCTTATATTCATTCTTCTTAATAAAGTAACGTTTTAATATTTATTCAAGGAATTTTTAAGGCCCATTTTGTGGTTTAAATTAATTTCCTAAGAAAATTGATATTATAAAGCTGAAATTAATTAAATATTTATACTTACTTCCCTTTTGGCCTTAAAAAAATTACGCATTTCATTGAATTTATATATATTTTTTTATTTATACGATTTCTCTGCACACATTTCGTAATCCAACAAAAAAAAAAGGGTAAAGAAATAACTGAGCATTTAAATATATTTGAAGAATTTTTAAATCAAGCCAAACTTATAAGAGAAATGAAAAGTGTTGAACATTTTTTTGTTGAGGCTTTTTATTCAATTTCTAGTGTGTGTTTTTTTGTTGTTACTCGTTTTAATACAAAGAAATGCAATTAAATAGTCGTTTATATATTCGTATATATAAGATAGAGATTAATAGAGATAGAGTGAGAGAGGGGGAGACAGACTTCAGGAGAGAGAAAGAGAGTGATAGAGAGTGGGAAAGAGAGTGTATCTTGCGTTTATACATAAATAATTACATTTAATGCTCGGCTTACAAATAAAACATATTACAATTTACAATGGTAGAAGTGTGTTAACTTAGGCGTATGATTAATCCATTAATTAAACGTAATTAGTAGAAAGAAAAGTGCAAATGAATTTACAAATGACAAATGACAATCGGTCCCCGCTCCGATATACTCGTATATTGGTTTAAATAAATAGTTTCTGCTGTGTGGGTAGATATAGTCATCGATTAATCGATTAATCCCCATTCGCATTCGCCGCTTCGCTTCGTCGATTCAACATAAGAATTTTGTTTATATTACAGCAACGCGCATATGTATAAGTACAGTAGTTCATTTCGATTCGGTTTCGTTTCCGGTTTCCGGTTTCGGTATCGGTTTCGGCTTTTATTTAGTTTGAGTGCTGCTTCAATGCCTAGTTAAGTTAATAATTAATCGTTCAATTGTTAAATGGTTTCTTGTCTTAAGTACACACTAATTAAATTTTCACCTAAGCATCTCGCTTTAACTTCTTTATTTTTTTATTTCCTTTGTTTGGGTTTTATCTTTGTTCACTTTAAATTTACATTCATACATATTTCTACATATAAACTTGACGCTTCAGTTTTCTGTGTTCTTAATTCGTTTGCGTTTTTCTTTGCTTTCATCAATTTGTTTTAATTTCGCATATTTGGTTTGCTAATATGTTTGAACTATTTATTTTAAATATTAATATAAATATATGAGAAACAATTTTTGCATATCTTTTTCCATGTTCGTACCACATATGCCTATATGTGTCTATTTATATATATATATCTATATATATATATTCGTATGTAGAAAAGCAGCAGTTGGTTTCATTTTGCTGTTATTAATTTAATTCTTTTGATTCGATTTGTAGTTAGTTTTTTTCGTTCAATTAATAAATATAACGTTGCTTATTCAGTGTGAATTTTGGTGTTTTGTTGCAGTACATATCGGGATACATACGTTAGTAGTTCTTTAAAAGGTTCCATTATTCAAAATTCTTGCCCACCAACAGTGTCCTAAAATCAATTTTCATGCTGACAATCTCAACAGTATTTATCGTTTTCGTTTTCCATTTGTATTTGCTTATAAAATTCGGTTTATTTTGAATGGAGTTTTGAGTTTTTCTATCATGTCCAATTTCGTTCGCTTGTGCCTAGTAAAATTTATGTTTAATATATAGTTTTAACCTTTTTTCGTTTTTGGAAGTGTTTTGCTGTGCGAATTTGTTATCGTTATCGTTATCGTTACCGACTCTTAGTTTCTGCTTGCGTATGAATTTAAAAAACTTCTCCACTCGTCCTCCGTTCGATTTGTTAAATTTGTTTGCTAATTGGTTGTTTTCTTTTTTGTTTTGGTTCATTATAAAATTTTGAAAATATATGCATATATAATATATATATATATCGATTTTGTTTGCATTTGTATTTATTAATTCTCATTGCTAATAAATTTAATTGGTTTAGTAAATCAAAAGTTTACAACGCTTTTGTTCAGTGCATTCGAAACGTATTTGCTTATATATTTTTTCTTTTAGCTTGCACTTGAATGTCGCCTTCTTAATTTCCCTTTCAACAATTTTAGCATTTATCGATTATTGCTATCGCTTATCGCTTCGGTCGTTCATCGATTTTGTTAGTTTATATAGCACATACTCGTAAATAAAAATCTTATTGTCTTTTCATTTATAACTATGTAGCAGTTCTGCGAGTTCCTTCCCTGCGGCCCCTCGAGTGCGCAGCTCGGTCTTCACTGTACTCGGGCGGCCTGAGTTATCGTCTATCGCTGGCTCTCTTCCGGTGCTGCCCCTGCTTCCGCTTCCCGTTATCTGTTTTCGCTTCCGTAGTGTGCTTTTAGGCGCGGTGCAAGTACTGAACAGTAAGCAACTCCATTGCATATCGAGCTCAATGTGTGTGTGTTATATATATGTATCAGTTCATTATAAATTTGAAATATTTATCCGTACTTTTTGCTTGCTTAAATTCTTTTGAAAACTGAGTTCTGAGTATAGGTAAGTGTCTTCTCAGGGGTTTGGTTTTGGTTTTCACTTTTACAGAAATATTTTAAATTATTTTTAGATTTGTGATTTAGAGATTTAGATATTTATTGATCAAAATATCAGACTTTAAGTGTTTGATTTGGGTTTTGCAATTTGTTCGTGACTTTATATATGATAATGTGGGTTTTTCGTTCTATAAAAAACAAGTAAGAAATATCTAGAGATTTGAAATCACCCAAAAATTATCCTTTCAACTAATTTCAAATCATCAACAATTTCTTAAATATTTTTAAACATTTTCCAAGACTTCCGTAAAAGTAAAAACCAAAAAAAAATCCCCCAAAAAGGTTTCTATAGGCCAAGCTTTCCGATCTCTGAGTACTACGCATGTCTCCTATGACCCAACCCGGAGAGTGTGCCCTTCTGCCGGATCTTCTTCATCCCAATGCGAATGGGTTCCGTCAGCTTGGAAGTGGTCGAGGTGGCCAGGAAGCCAGTGAAGCCGCCATCGGAACTGTTGCCACCACTGCCGCCGCCGCCGCCATTCCCGTCCAGATCGCCGTCGTACTCCACGGGATAAACGCTGATATTGTCCAGATTATCAATGTCCACATCTCCGCCCGCATTCCGCACATAGGCCAGGCGGTGGAAGGGTGTGGCCATCAGTCGCCGGGTGAACATGCGCTGTGGCTTCCTTAAGGTCGTGGGCGCCGTCATGGTTACTCCGTAGCTCGTAGTGGCTGTTGTGGGCGAGGCCTCCGTGAGAGTGTTATTCTGGAGGTTGCTGTTGATGTTCTTGTCCACGCTAAACAGGGAGGGAGCCACATGTTGCGGGGCAGTGGAGGAGGTCCAGGATGTTGTTCCTGTGCTGCTGGGTGGCGACTGCTGCATGGAAGTTGCTCGCGTTGTCCACGGGTAAGTGCGGGGCTTGACTTCATTTATGCCGGGTTTCTCTCGGGGATTCCCCAAGGTGCTGCTGCTGCTGCTGCTCTGTGCAGTCTCAGTCGTGGCTGTCGGCGTGCTGCTGCTGGTGGCCTTGCTCCTGGCCAGCGGCGTCTGCTCTAGCACCAGCTGGTTGCCCGTCGTCGAGGTAGTTGTGGCCGCCGTTGCCGCTATTGCTGATGTTGCTTTGGTTTCATATGTGGTCGAATCGGAATCGGTGACGGTGAAATCCGCCTCCTCCACCAACTCGGGCTCGTATTGCAGCAACTCGGTCTCGTTGCCGTTAGTCATCTCTGGCGTGGATGCTGAGGCCTCCAGCTCCTGGTTGCTAATGAAGGTGGCCCAGGCATCGTAGTTGCTGCTGCTGCTAATACTGTCGTCAGATGTTGTCGTTGTGCTGCTGCTGCTAAAGCTATCGATGGTGGACCAGGTGGACCAGGGATCCAGACTGGAGCTGCTGCTGCTATTGTCCAGATCCTCATAGCCCGTGCTGCTGAAGCTGCTGCTGCTGCTGCTGCTGCTACTGTACAGAGAGTCGTCTGTGTACGGGGAAGTTGCTGCTGTGGCCAGGAGTTGCTGCTGCTGCTGCTGCTTGAGCTTGGCCTTGCCCTTTCTTCGCCGGCCCTTGCGCTTGGTGCTGCTGCTCAGTGTGGTTGCTGACACTTTGGTTGCTGTGGGTGAAGTAACTGCCACTGTGGCAGTTGCTGTTGCAGCCAAGCGCTTCGTTGGACTAGCTGTTACTCGTTGTTGCTGCTGTTGCTCATGTTGCTGCTGCTGCTCATGTTGCTGCTGCTGATGTTGCTGCTTCTGCTGCTTGCGGCGCTTCTGCTTCATTTCGTGTTGCTGTCGTCGCAGCAGCAGCGAGGGATCATTGTGATGATGCCGCACCTGATGTTGCCGCTGCTGTTGCTGCCTGTTTATCGCTAATTGCTTTTTGTTAGTGCTACTTAGACTAGTACTACTATTATTAAGAATAACGTTATTATTATTATTATTATTATTATTATTACTGTTATTATTATTATTATGGCCATGATGCTCTTGTTGCTGCTGCAACTTTTGATTTTGGTTATTCGATTTGTGGCGATTGTTTTTGTTGTTGCGCGGGGGCTTCCGACTGTTGCTGCTGCTAATATTAACCATCTTCTCGGGCAATCGGTGATGGCGGAAAAACTCCTCGGCATCGATTTTATTGAACATGTAGCAGGCATCGTTGAGGCTCTTCTTCGGACCCACAGGCTTACCTCGGCGCGTGAACCCGACACGTTGCTTCTCATCGACAAGGGAACTGAACACGAAATAACCGTGAACGAGGGCCTCTTTGAAATAGCAGGTTTCTCGCAGTTCCCTCTGGAAAGGAAAGAGGTAAATAAGGTTTAAAAAAATGGTAATTATTAGAGGAGACCTACTTCCGCTCTGAAATGTAGGTATTTTTACAGAATATATAGTGTGATATCGTTTAGTGGATAACGTTGACAGCTACATCATCTCGTTGTGAACGTTTATTCTTTATTTTTGCCTTCTGTTTATTTATAAAACACTTGAAATCTCGAAACCGACATCCGAATGAAACGCGGCTTTCGACTTGGATGTGGGCCTTACCCTATATTTCTTAAGGTTTTTGTGAGGTATATTCATTTTTGGTTTTTGTAGAAGATTTAAGAGTGGAAATGGTCTTAAAAATTGTGAAAATATTCATATTTTATCAGGTTTAGAGACCTTTAAGTTTTCTTTATGCTTGAACCTTGAAATATATTTTTGGTAATTATTTTTTACAAATATTTTACAGCTCAAAAATAAACATTTTTTATACTATCTCTGTGGGATATAAATTTTTCTGGCTTAGATTAGCTTTTTTTAGGATTTAAGAGTGAAAGTGGTCTTAAAAATTGTGATAATATTTATATTTTATCAGGATTAAAGACTTTTAAGTCTTCTTCTATGCTTGAACCTTGGAATATATATTTTGTATTTTTTTTTAAATATTCTACAGCTCAAAAACAGTGGATTTTATACTATCTTTATAGGGTATATACATTTCTGGCTTAGATGGGTTTTTATAAAAGATTTAAGAGTGGAAATGGGTTTAAAAATTGTGAAAATATTCATATTTTATCAGGAACCATTGAATAAATATTTCGGTATTTTTTAAATATCCTACAGCTCAAATATTAAGGATTTTATACTATCTAAGGTCTAGGTAATCTGTTAATATTTTATTTCTTCACCTTAAATGTAAGTAATCCTTAAAATTAAAAAACCTCTAATAAAACTAAACTTTCTTAACATTTCCTCTAACTCCAGGGTATTTTTCAAGTCTAACCCCCGTAACTCACAGCCTCTTTAGCCCAGTCTTGCTGCCGTGTTGACCATTTGTGATATCAGCGGACCGATCTCAGCGATCAGATCGAGCGTTCCGATTGGATCTTAAAGTGTTGCAAACGACGCAGATGAAACATTTCCCAAGCAATTAAGACCTGTGCCATATTTAGCGATGGACTACTTGGCACTCTTGGCACTCCGCCTCTGCCGAATATTTATAGCTCATAATTGCTATTTTAGAGTATCTCCACCAGACCCTTGAGGAGTGAGTGGTGCCACCAGCGAGTTCTATTTCAGGCAGGGATCGCACACCGAGTAATCAATACGATCGACCTCGTTGATTAACCTTGCCGATGGGAAATCACAGGCAGTATTTGCTCATAAATCCAGCATGGATTTTGCGGTCATAATAATCGAAAGCCAAGCGGCTCTAGAATGACAAGTGTGCGCGGGTTCTGACCTTAGAGGTTCTATTGTTTGCTATTTGCTATTTCTATTGAGTGCGGTTTGAGCTAACTAACTGTATTGTGAGTGGCGAAAAGGACATTGAAATGTTTTCGCCATTACCACATCGACAACGGCAATTAATTGCCGTGTCATCTGACTGATTGATGGGACATAACAAGCTGTTAATCTATCATAAACAATGTTTGCTTTTCCAGTGATTTTTATTATTTTTAGAAGTGTTGGCACTTCAGCCGGAGTATGGTGACATTGGCTGCTCTCTTGGAAAAGTGTTACAATGTCTCAAAATAATTATTTTTTGAGTAGAAATTATCCCAGGAATCCCCGGTAGATTCCCAGTTGCCTTTCTAAGCTCCAAGCGATATCACGCATACGCCGCGTATCACAGAAATCTTTGTGCCAAATTCAGGAGATAATTGCTTATGAAATTTGTTAGCATTTTCGCTAAATTACAACAAGAAAATATTGTAGTAAATATTTTATGTGCTGACAGATTTGGTGCAACTCTAACAACAGGTTTTCTGCGTTTGCAATTTGGCCAAGTTGCTATAATATTGTTATTGTCGTTTAAGCGATCGTTTGCATAAAACCATTATGTGGAACATGTCATAAATTACAGTGTTTGTACAGTTAGCTTGCATAAAAATGAGAAAAAAAATGAGAGAAAAAAATAGTAACGAAAACAAAACAAATCGCGGCGCTTGGCTTTGGCTTTGTCAAGTACGAATTGCAATGCAATCAAAAAATATATCGCTGCAACGGGCCTTGGCTATATATATCAGGCAGAGAGCAAATATTGTCGAGCATATAATTATGGCTATTGCGGAGCAATTTGCTTAGCCAAGACCCGGCCATAAACTTTATCTATCCACAAACAGAGAGTGTGGAAAAATTCCCTTTCATCTCAGCGAACTCCGGGAAGTACCCCTTTTGAATCATCCTTAAATATATTTCTTTATAATAATTTACTCACCATTCCAACTAATCTCCAATTGTCGTTGAAACACAAATATCTTTGAGTTTCTTTTGCGTACAGTGCTATTTTGAATTTGTTGTTCAGATAATCCGTGTAGCCGTATATCGTTATATTTTCTGTAAGAAACAACAAATAAATTCCATTAGTTAATCAGCTTGGCGCGAGTGGCTTTAATTGATGTAAATATTTGGCGGGCAAAAACATTTTTAATTAAAGGCAAACACAACTCTTTTCGTAGTCAGAGTGATTAAGCGTGCCGAAAACGGAAGGTAACGTTGGCTGAGGGGTCTGAGGAGGGGTATATATCTCATCAATGTCGGGATACAATGTACGTCTGAGTGGAACTTTGACCTTAGGTCGAGGCACGTGTTCAAGCGGATATTACTTAATGAACATCGGCGTTTCGATAATGATCGAGTGTTGTCAAATATTTGTATCAAATAAGAGCAAGTCAATAGAAAATGCCAGAAATGAATGGTTGTGAGGTAAAATATATTTGAAGTAAGGTCATTGTTTAAGCAAATAATTAAAAAATAAAACCATCTTCTTTTGTATATTTACTTCCATGTTTAGCGGAGTTTTTGTAGAGTTTAATTTAAGTTTCTTGCCTTAATTTGACATGAATAAATATATTTTACTTTTAATTAACAAAAGCAATGCTATCTCTTTAATTTATACATTTTTATTCCCTATATAATATTTGTTTCCTATAATTTCCCCTCCAAAATACCCAAACAATTTCCCAAAATAGCCGGCGAATGCATTAAGCCACCAAAATCTCAAGTAGCTGAAGGTGCGCATGCTCTCTCCGCTAATTGTAAACTAACAGATGTATCTGAATCCGTGTATCTGCCGCGGGGCATCTGTATCCGTGCTGGCCTCGCAAGGCTATTGAACTTCAGGAGGGGCATGGCCTGCAAGATGGGAGATTGGAGATGGCCACAAAAGTCACTAATAAGTAAAGCACTTGAAAAGCCAAAGAGAAGCAGCAGAAAAAAAAGGCAACACGAGGAGGAAAGCCACTCGAGTTAGATTGATAGGTGACTGGGTTCAGCCCCGGGTTCTCTCTCCGTCTGCCAGTAATTAAATTTATGCACAGAAATTCTTGGCAAAAGTCGCCTCGGTCTGGAAGCTACCAGCTCTTGGCTCTTGGCTCTTGGCTCTCATATTTCATAAGCCGGGGCGAGCCGAGGGCTTGAGAGTGACTCTGTGCTTCACACCTTTGGCCGCCGGTGGCAGCCACTTGTGCCTCTTGGCCCCGGCCAGCTCCCTTTGTTGTTTCTTGTGATTCTTGTGATTCACGGCCTGCCAGCCATCCAGCCAGCCTTCTTCCTAGCTTATTGATTTCATTAGTTTGGTGACACAAACTCATGTATATGCACATACATGGAGGAGGAGGAGGCTTGCACTTGTGAGTGCACACACTCGATGGGGCACTGGGAGAAAATGTTATGAAGAATCAGACGCAGGAAAGTTTTAAAATCTCAGTTATACTAAGGATTAACTAAGAGATTATTTTCTGAAGTCTGAAGTGAAGGGAATTTCCTTTGCTTCTTCTGTTTGGCGCAATAATTCACAACTGGTTCTAAGAGTAAAGTTTAAACTTTTTACTCAATGAGGTAACTTTCCTAACATTTATACCCCACTAAGGCTTAAATAATAATGTATAATAATTAAAATAATATTTATAAAGTTTTTAAAGGAGTTTCCTTCAGTTTCTCCGCTTTTACGCTTTAATTTCCAAGTGCTTCTAGGAACTGAGTGTGGATTTTATTTAAAAAAAATGGTAAATATCTAAAATTTAATGTATATAAAGAAATACTTAAGTTTTCATTCGAATTGTTAAATTTGTACAATTTAAAAACACCCAAAAATTATTTGAAATAATTTTTACTTATTAGTTTTAAGGCTAGCTTATAATTTGTATACCCTTAAATCTCTTAGAAGACTTTGAAATGTAATCTATATAAAGAAAAACGTTTTCGCAAGAATTTATAATTATTTACAATTTAAAAAAATTTAAATGCTATCTGTAATAAGTTTTTACTTATTAGTTTTAAGGTAAACAAAGTCTTCAGCTCTTACTCATTATTTTTATATATTTATTTTGTTTCTTAGAGCACTTTGTTCAACATTTTTTTCCAAGTGAACTCCCACTCCTAGTCTCAGTTTCAGTCCCCTCTCTAGAAACTCAGCTAACTCCAATCCATTGCCTTTGTGCCATATTTGCCTACTTGATTTCGCAGTCGAGCAGGAAGTGCAAGTCCATCGAGAGGATGAGCAACGGTAACAATGTTGCGGTGTTTGTGGTTTTATTTTTTTTAAAACCATTAGATTACCTGCGATTTAATATCGTTGAACTCCGACTGACTTTGACATTGATCCCCTACTCTACTTCGTTAAATCCAATAAAATCTCCCTCCTAGAAAAGCCAAATGTTTATTTTTAAACACACAAACTTTTTCCCCACACTCCTCACTGCCGTAGAAAAAGCCATCAAATGCATTTTAGGCTTTGGAATTTTTATGGGCTTCGATCTTTTTTCGGATATTTTAGAGAGATCTCCATCGCGGACGCTTTGGGTTTGTTTTTCACTCAATAAAAAGCCACGATCGGGTCGCATTTTTGCGGCAAAGTTATTAAGATTTTAACAACCAAATCGTCGTCCTCTGCCGGGTTTCTAATTAAGTTATTAGTCATGGTGAGTGGAATTTACGTTTCGTTTCGTTTCGAATGGGCGTTTTGTTTTTTTTTGTTTTTGAGGCTGAAAAGTGCATCAGCATAAATATGGCAAAGGGCGTTATGGGGGCGTGATTTGTATCGGAAATAAGTTCGATGGATATATAAAGAAATTCAAGTGAGCTGGCGGCTCCAATTTATGGGTATTTATGGCATTGATAGCGCTTTGCTGGCCATAATTTAATTGTCTATAACTAAAGGCCGAGACGTCATAGAATTTGCGTCACCAACTGGCCAGAAAATCCATAGAAAGCGATAAGAATTTCACACCCTACCTGGCATATTGCCATTTCTTTCATTTATAATTTCCTTATTTTTTAAGATCTTACAAAAATATCTCCAGCTGGGCACAGCTTTATTTTGGATCGTAAAAAAAGCACAGCTCTCTGTGATTTAAAATGTCAGAATGCCGAAAATGTAACAAATGACACACGCTGCGAGAAGGAAGCCTAAAATCAAAGCAAATACGGGGCTTTATGCTGGGAAGATTCAGGAAAACAAAGACCAACGATAAAAACAAAAACAAACGATAAAAAACACAAATACACACGGGCCGCCACAACATCGAAACTTTAATCAAATATGCAAGCAATGAGCTTCATCAACATAAAATTAAAAAATCATAAAATGCTAAACTGCACAGCATGAACAAAATCCAAAATCGAGAAACCAAAACAAAAAATCTCCACAACGAGCTGGGGCGTCAAAATGCCTCGTAATTGCGGCACATGTACGAAAACCCAACAAAAAAACTACAAAATAAAGAAGACAAAAAACGAACAAGATTTTACGATCGCGATCGCGAGGTGTATACGCATGGCGATATATATGGACATATGGACAACGTCACACGGCTGTTCCGACTCCGATCACTTTGTCATTCCATCAGCATGATCTCCAGCGCCTCCATCGGCGATTTGAGTTATTGATATGCCAGGGAAGGGGTATACCTATATCTCTGCCTATATCTAACCAATTCCGAGGGTTTGGTGGGCGTTGCCAACTGCCCGGGCAGTTGATAAGCATAAATCGCGGCTTATCGATCTCTATGATAATCAAGAGCCATTGGCTTTGGCATATTTATCGAGTCTAGGCCATAAATGATTTTACTTTCCCAGATATTCTACTTTCACTCTCTGAGGGGCAGTGGAAATGGGATATTTATGCGGCAAAGAATTCCACGCCATGCCGGCTTATGAGTTAAGGAGGAAATTTCAAGACTCAAGACCCAAGCTCAAACTTTAACTAAATTCAAATAGATGGCCACCGGAAATACTATATGAGCTTTAGATATATGACTTTTATAAGAAAATGAATACCTAATATTCAGTTTGTTCTTGGAGTTGCGGGAAAACTTTTAATTTGTATTTTGTTATATAAAAATCAATATATTACTTTAGAATTCGGGACCTTAAATAAATTTCTATACTGTTGCGTAAAAATGACTTGAGAATTAAATAGACAAATACATTTTCTCGCTATGAAATTTCACCAAAAAAATGAATTGAGAATTATAAGAAGAAATAATATTCTCTTATATTGAATGCTTTCTAAAAAATTACCTAAGAATAATAAGGATACATAAAATTTTCTCGCTATTAAACAAAACCGAAAAATGACTTAAGAATTATAATGACAAATACATTTTCTCGCTATAAAATTATGCCAAAAAATGGCTTGAGAATTAAAAGAAAAAATAAAATGTTCTTAATTTGAAAGCTTGCAAAAAAATTACCTACAAATCATAGGGATTAACATTTGTTATCGCTATTAAAGATTTTGAGAATTAAAAGAACAATTAATACTTTCTCACTTTAAAAGCTTGGGATCAAATTACTTGAGAATTATAAGGACTGCAAAAATAGTTCAAGGAATAGTAGTTTTAGAACTTGAGTTTCTCCGACTAAAACCCAATGTTATCCTTGGCATTCTAGCATAAATACCGTCCAAGATCATTGCCCTACGAGACCCAATAGTTCCTGGAATGACGTCTGCGGCATTCACTTCGATGGCTGCATTCCCGGAACTTTTACGCTGACGACTGCAGTTGGACCTCAGAGTTCTGGACCCTTTCCGACTGCTGGAGTCTGGGGACTTGCGTCTTCTTAGATTACACTCGGGGGCCCTTAAGTAATTGCATTTTGCATTCGCATTTTGCATATGCAGCAACGTAAACAAACAAACTGCGATTTGTCACATGCGGCCACTAGTCGTCATAATTATGTTGATCATGATCATGATCGGAATCGTCGTAGTTGCAGCCACTAGCACATATACATATATGCTATATATGCTATATAGGAGGAGGTACATACACCACTGGCCATTGGTTATTGACGTTTTGTCACGTTTCCTGGAAGAAACCGTTTTATTTGCTGGCATTTGGGTTTGTTTTGTAAGCCGAGAGCCGAGCGGCAAACAAACTGCTTTGGGTCTGGGCCTGGGGGCCTTGGCCAAAGGAAAACAAACCTCGGAGCCTCGCAACTCTGGAGCCATTGCACCAGCAGCCATTTATCAGTTTTCGACTTGGTTTGGTTTTGGTTTTGGTTTTGGTTTTGGTTTTGCCCTGCCCGAGCTGCACTAATGCTAATTGCATTGGCACGCCCTGCAGACCAGACTTTGACTCCCAGCTCCATCTCCATCTCTCTCCAGTTCGAATGCCACGAAATTAGCGCCATTTAATGTGGAGCGTACTCAAGTTTTACGCACGATTCCTCCACTGACGCCACTCGGAATCGTTGCCCCCTAAGGGAATTGGATGCACTGCATCGGGTATGGGGCGGGTGTCGAAGAGGCGAAGAGGCCACAGTGTCAATGAGTTAATTAGCGCACGATTTGTCGCCCCCACAATAGCAGACAATGCACAGGGAAAAACTGGGAGAAAAATCTAAGAATATTGATTGGAAAGAATAAAATTTAAAGAAAAATAACTGGAAAAAAAAATGACTAACTAATTATGGATTAAAATTATTATTAAATTATTAAATGATGAATAAAGGTAAAGTATTGAATTAAGCTAAAATGTAATCTTAAAATCCATTAAATCACTTATACATATTCTATAAAATGCCTAAAGTATGGAAAACATTTAGGGATGCCTTTAAAGTTATTATTTTATTTTATAGTATTTTTTTTAATAATAACATTTATATTTTAAAAAGCCTGCAAACTTATATTTCTTTCTTTTACATTTCCAACTCTTTAAGAAAATATTTTAGGAACAGAAAAATTTATACATCTAAGTCTCTCTAAATCATAATTTTTTCCAGTGCATCTAACAGTGAAAAAAGAAGTGAAAAATATGTAAACCGCGCATAGCACTCTCTGCCCTCGCCTCTTTATGTGGGTGGCTCTCCGCATTCTCGGCCTCAGAGCCCCAACCCTGAAGCCCTCGTGGAAAGAAAATCTCTTCTTTTATTGGAGTCATCACTGGCCCCGTTTCTGGGTCACATCTCCTGGGTTTTATTTGCTTATAATTTATGTTGCACTGATTGAATTTTGTGGTCCACCAAATCAAGAATAAAAGCAATTAAAATTATAGAAAAATTCGAGATAAAATTTATGTGCCCAAGCATTTAAAGAATTTTTTGTGGTTAAATTTGATTAAAAAAATAGCCATAAAACTTGAAAGCCTAAAAAGCATTCGTTGTTGCTCTAGATTTGATTTTTTTAATATTCTGAGTAGAGTTTAATAAACTTTATAAATTTCCGGATTTCTACGTGTTCGTAAGTGGATTTGCCACTTCCTTTATATGCGAACACGTCATAGGTTTTATAGATATAGATATTTAGCTATTCATTTACTTAATTTATTTATGTAATCAATAACAAGTGACTGTTGCCAGTTTTTTGAGTCACTGTTGCTCTTTAGCTCTTTATAATGAATTATTATGAATTATTACTCATCGCGAGCAATAAAGAACACTGTTATTTCAGAGACTCTTGCTGATGTTGTTGTTACACATTGAAAATTAATTAAAGCATCAAATATTTAATAAAAATAAAAATGTAAAAAACAGTAGTAAATAATAGTAACATAAGTAGTAACACAATAATAAATATATTTCTTTTTAAATTAATTTGGTTCAGATTTTAGGAAATATTTAAATTCCTTGCATATTTGGAGAGTTTTAGAAAGCTTTCCAGTGGCGTTTCTAAAGTAATTCCTTCAGCTTAAAAATCTTAAAAATGTAGATTGTGATTTTCTGAATTTGCTTGGATTTTTTTTGTATAAAATACAATTTTATTTCCCCATGTATCCGCATTGATATGCAAAAAAGCATTTATCAATCGAATGGCCTGCGGACAATGTCGATGACAACGGCAATAATGATCAGCGAAAAAACAAGCCGCCTTTTGTAGTTGATATTGAAAATTGTATTATTTTTTTCTTGCTTTTTTCTCTCTTATATATTTATTGTTTTTGTTTTTTGCAGACCACACACGCAGCCCGCTCCGCATGTTATTTACAGTTAATTGCTGCTGGCGGCGACGTGGAAGCGGCAGAGTGGCTCCGAATGGATGTTAAATTACATTGATAGTTCCATCAGCCGCAACTTCAGCCCGCCTTTTGTTTATTTACTCGCACTCGCTGCGGTTTCGCTTTCATTGTTGCAGCGGAAGAGATGGAAAATAAATTGAAACCGGCATTTAATTAAGTTAAGCCACCGCCCCATAATGAATGGCGTTCGCTGGTAATTTATTAAAATAAATACAGAAATATATTGCGTCGGGCAACACTAATTGCAATGTTATCTAAGCAAGGACGCGGGCAACCCGAAATCGCAACTCAAATTGGCCCCAAGCAAGCAGGTTGCAACACTGCAACAAAGTCAAAGATTTTGGGCTGCAGAGAGCCAGAGCCATGGCTTTATTAATTAAGTGCAAACGTAGTCACTTACAAGCCGTTTAAACTGCGTGTTAGCCAACTTGAAATGGCCCCGCTAATGCGCCAACAGCAGGTCCGGGGAAAAGGCATTAAAAAACCACGAAAAACCGAAAATATACTTTTGCATGCCGTTGGAAAAATTGTCAACCTGGTCACATAAATTTGCCTCGGGGCTGCAGTCACTTGTTTACGCTTTTCGGTATCCCATTTAATGGGTTAACGTTAACACTCCAACTGCAAAACTGCAAAGCTGCAAAGTTGCAACAGTCGCCGGCGTGCAGTAAAATTTGCCTGGCTTCCTTTTGATCATAACTCGCTGAGTTATTGTGACAATTTGAATTGTTTCATTTTTTATCTATTTTTTATATTTCCATGTTTGTCTTAGCCTTTTTTTTCGAGATTTTTTGGCAGCAGATCCGCCTTACACGCACGCTTCCAAGTTGCAACCGATCTGAGTTATGGCCAAGATAGATGCAGAAGCATTGATTACGTCACCATAAATTAAGATATAGTTGTCGCCTGATTTATGGCGACAGGCGCTAATATCCATCGATTGGCCAATGATCGTAATTCTCCAGGAAGCTGCGTGGGTGTCGCGAACTCGTACCCGCGAAAAATTTGTCAACTAATGGGTTAACAACAGATAAAGCCGGCTTTATGGTTATATACGCCGTGATTTCGCTACAACTCCATAAATATTCCGAATTAATTTCCCGCAAATTTGTCTCGCAATTGCTTTGTAATTGAATTTCCAAGGGTGGGTGGCTGCTATGAATTTATTGTCCCGAAATTAGAGTGGCGAATATTTATGGGCTTTTAATTAAGAGAGCTCCGAGCTCCGAGCTGAGGGTTCTATATCACTGGAATTTTTCGCAGAGAGCTATTGATTGAATAACAACGGTTAAGTGGATTAATGTAAGAACATTAGCACTTTATTGACGGAATTTATTAAAACCGAATGGGGTTTATTAATAAAAAATTGAATCAAAATTGCCAGAGTCGGTTGAAAGGCATAGCCACTTTATTTTTTGGGGAATTTATTGATTGAAAATTTGGCTTCAGGCTTTTAATAAAAATAATAATAAATTAGAGTTCGATTTATGATATGTGATTAAAAGCTTGTTCTATTAAAATATCTGGAGTACTTTCTGGGGCTTGAAAAATGATTCTAAAAATACTTAAAATAAGTGCAATTATTATACAATTTTTTTTGAGTTATATCTTAAGAAATATGGCTTTTAAAATTGTAAAAACGTAATTAAAATTTGTGGAAGATAAGAAACTAACCAAAATAATAATCTTAATAAAGAATTTACTCTCTAAAAAATATACAAGTAACTAAAATTTGTGAAAGATGAGAAAATAAAGCGAAATAATATTTTAGATAACGAATTTACTCTCTAAAAAATATACAAAACTGTAATAGGAGGTTCCAACTTAATTTCCAGCCTCACATTTCCCTCACCCACTTGAACCTTCAAGTGGAGACCACCCAAATCTTCCGGGATCTCTGTTTTCTTTGTTTACTTTGGCGAAGGATCCAATTGGTATTGGGATCGGCGGGCGTGTCTGGACCACTTACAACATAATTATCCTTTCGCAGCGGACCAAGCCCAAGGTAAACAGAGAGCACTATTTACGTGTCCAAGCCTGAGACGGAGACGGAGCTCTGTAATGATGCCATTAATTAGCTGAAATTACCAACATGGAACAGGAATCGTTTGAGCCATTCTAGCACTCTGTGGCCCCTGAGGGCCAAGGGTAACACCTTTTGATTTACGCTCCCCTAGCTCGTGGGCCGTAAAACAAAAGTTTACGGGCCCAAACCGATGGCCAGAGATCTATGATGTCTCGGGTTGCCCGGCAGGGCGCCGCCGTCTGTCTTTCAGCTGAGAGTTCAGGCCAACTTTGTGCCCTGGCCTAGAGCTAAAGCAAGAGCCAGGGAGAGCATAATAAAAACGTCATGTCCTTGTCCAGTTGACGCTGTGTGGCCAACAGGATCGGGGCCAGGCCCGGGCCTCAAGGTGCCAAGTGCGGCCAGCTGGGTTTTTCTTTTGTTTTTCGGTGTCCCCCGGCTCCTGCCACTTTTATTGTCTGTCATTTTTGCCAGCCAACATTATTCTGTGTTTTCAGTTTGCAGTCCTCCTCGGTGACTTTGTTTTATTGTTTTTCGCGCGTCATTATTTCGACTTTAACCTTTTCGTTTGTTTGTTTTTCAGCCGAGGGACTCCGAGAGAGAGGTCCTTTTCGAACAGGACTTAATTAAGGAAGGCTTCAGGTGTAAAGAGTGCCTCGTAAAAAACGTGGGATCGCAACTCTTTACGTCCGCCTTCCTGGGAATATTTGCAAATTGATTCGCTGGAAAAATAAACCTGTAACAGGGCACTAACAAAGCTGTTGAGCTCGGGCCGGACTCGGCTTTCATGTTTTATGGCGAAAAGCATGAAATTTTAGCTATGGGAATATTGGATGAGATATTCGAGGCTCTATAGGAAGGTTCTGGGTGGGCTTTGTAGGGAGACACCAGTTCCTTTCATTTGTTGGTATAAATATTTTGGTGTTATTTCTTGATTACACTTATGTTGGCGCCACTAAATTGTTTGGGGTGGAAGAGCTCTATTTTTCATTAATTATATTTTGTAGGAAGCATAAATATTAAAGTAGAAAAGAGAGCAGGTAAATATTTACATGATTTCTTTTTTGTATATAATGTAAAAATTAAGCTTGACCTTTACTTTGTTATAATAAAAACTTTTCCTATAATTAAATTCATTTGGTACATAATTGTTAATATTTTCTATAACCCACACTTTATGCTCTATTTTACATTAAATATATTTTGTAGGAAGAATGAAAATAAAAGTATAAAAGAAGGCAAGTAAATATTTACATGTTTTACTATTTTTTATAAAATGTAAAACTGTAGCTTGACCTTTACTTAGTTTTAATGAAAACTGTTCTCATAAATAAATTCACATAAGGTACATAATTGCTTATATTTTCCATTACCCACACTTTATGCTTTAAGTAAATATTTTTTACCATAACTGTATATATTAACATTAGCCTTGAATTAGCTTGTAAGCCACTTAATCCATTTTTCATAATTTCCATATTGTTTACTGTTAAATTGTAAATATTTGTGCTACGAATTAGCTATAAAATCTATGCATACATTTTCCTTGAATTACTTTTATGTTAAGTTTAAAAGGTAAATATTTTTATTACTGAAAATTACTAAACATCTTGTTTTTAGTTATAAAAAAAACCCTTAAAAATCCAGTCTCATTTTTATCTTTCCATCTTTCAACGCCTCTTAACTTTGGCAACTCCTTGAGGTCCTTCTTCCTCTTTAAACCGATTCCCTTTCTCGAGTCTGTGCCTTAATGGCGCTTCCTACTCATTTAATAATTTGCACTAATCTCGCCAGCCAGGCCAGGCTATTGACCCAAAGGCCTTTGCAGCCTTTTCGATTTTAGCCTTAATTTTGCTTTATGTGGCCCAAAAATCCAAAATCCAGTTCCAGCGGCACTCCGACCCTTTAATAAGCCGATAAGCGAACATTTTATGTGTCGGCAGATCGGCAGCGGGATAACTCTATTAAAGGCCTGAAGACCTCAAAGGCCTTGATTGCCATTTGCCATTTGGCCATCCGGCCAAGACCGAGTGTCTGTGTCTGGGTCTGAGTGTGGTCTAGACCCGAAAGCCAAGTTCATGGTTACGTCAGCGGGGCACAAATGATGTGCCAATTGAATGGCAATTTCCTCGGAAAAGCACAATTACCAGCACTACTCCGAGTAGGTGTCAGCAGGCACGCATTGTCATCTAACAGATACTTGAATTAAATGAAGGAGGGAGAGAGAGAGGGGTCTTGGCCTTACTTGGGGATTGCGTGCTGCCAGGGGAACAAGCCCGAGACACGCAAGCCAAGTAAGCAACTCCTCTGCATGTCGAACGCCTCCTGCCATTAACAACTGCCCAAAATACACAGGTATTTTATGATTAAAAGCCCCATTTGCATGCCCAAAAAAAGGCAGAAAAAAACACTAAGCGAGACAGGGGAAATGGCTGTTTGAAGTTCGAGTTTGAGTCATGCCGGGCAGTGCTGACAAGGGATTGAAAATAGAGGGAAAAAGGATATAACTTGGGAAATTATTACAATAAATTAAAAAAAAAGATTTGAATAATTATTTAAATTAATTTATTAAATTATAAACAGGTCTTCTTGTATTCATTCGCATAAATAAATTTTAAATTATTAAAGAACTAAATTCCCATTAATTATACAAAATGGGGAAAACTATGTAGAATTTTCTGGTAAAGATGCCTGGTTTATGATGCTCTTAAAATAAAGACAAGGCAAAGGATTGAAAATGGGAAGGAAAAAATGATATAAGATATTAGAGAAGCTTTTCATAATTTTTTTAATTAATATCTTTAAATAATAAATAGGTTTTCTTGTATTATAAAACGCATCCGTTTAATTCGTGTCCATAAATCTAAAATTTTTAAAGAACTAAATTACTATTGATTATACAAAACGGGGGAAAACTATTTAGAATTTTCTGGTGAAGATTAAAATTGTACTAAAAATATTTGTTGTTCATCATTTTCAGAGCTTCCTAACAAAATACAATAAATTATTATGAAATAAAAGCTGGAAGAGCATTTAATAAGAATTTCTGTATTTGCAAAAAATCTCAATTAATTATTTGAAGGAGTAATAACTCTTGTACCATTAAGAAATATGAGAAATACCCTTCTCCCCATTAAAAAATGACATTTTGTCAGCACCATCATAAGCTCATTAAACGGTAGTCTCAACCCCTTTTTGAATGCGATTGCTCTACAGAACCCCAGTTGAATTTCCTTTTTGCTGCACGCAAGCCCTTCCCTTACGTAATTGGAAAGTAAGTAGCGGCGCTGAAAGAAAGAATTCTCCAGAAGGAGAGCTCCTTCCAAAGTGAATTGATTTATTTGGCCGGCACAAGCCAGTCGGGGACTGACAAATGAATGCATTTCCGTTCTGCCGCAATGATCTCAGGCTGACAGCCGCCTCTTGGCTTGGACCACAAATTATTTATTTATTTAAAGCTTGCGACATTTCCTCTGCCCCCAATGACACGGACCGTTTTGTTCGGGGAAATGCTTAAAATAAATTAGAGTAAATCAATTGAGAGGACAGTGGAGATTATCGATTGGAGGGAAATGAATCACGCCAAGGTAAAGAAGGGGGAGATTTGTAGAAATAAATTTGTTTACTTTAAGAACCCTTTCAGGTTAGCTCTTAGTTATTTATTCCTAACTATGTTCTTTTAATTCTTTAGTTTTAAATAATCATTCTAACAATGTTCTTTTAATTCTTTAATTTTTATTTATGGCTAAGAATCCAAAAGTGTTACCCTTTAAATAATATTGATGAAAGTAGTATTTGTTTTTTATCACAGGAATAACAATATATTATATTTGTACAATTTCCTTTCAGGACTCTTCATTCTCCCTCAAAACAGGACACTGACAACAGATGCCTGGAACCTCAACTTCCATTATATAAACCCCAGAGATAGCATATCTCAGCACTCAAGGACAGGGCCAACTCCTGCGGAAGGGCCCTCGCCCTGCTGCTGATATAAACGATGATAAATGCGGCGAGCGCGGGAATTAAGTTCAATTTAAGGGGTATTTAGGGATCAGGCCCACAGATCTATGGATCGATCGCGGAGCCGCCACAAAAACACAGAAAAGATCCCTTTTCGGGGAGTGACGAAAGATCATGTCCATTAGGTCGTCGTCGTCGTCGTCTGCAGGCAGTTAATGGCTGCAACCCAAAAAAAAAGGGCCACCGTTGTGCCCCAGAGATTGATATGTTTTCCGGGGATCGCCGATCGCTGATCATAATGCCCTGATTATGGTTTTGTGGTTTTTAATATTCATGTCGATCAGAGGAGGCTCCTAGGCTCAGCGATATTTGTTTGATGAATTTATTGCCCCACTGATCAGCGATCGGCGGCTTTTTGTTTTAGTTCTTTAATGGCTTTGGGTTTTGAGTTTAGGTTGGAGTTTTTTTTTGGGCTCGTAAAATGCACAATTTAACGGTGTGTGCCGGTGTGTGGAGTGTGTGGAGTGTGCTATAGTTATGAGTCTGAGATGGGTCTCCGCTCTCGATTATCTCACAGATAATCGACGATGGTGGGTTTTATTGATTAGAACATGATTCGGTTGCAAGTTTTGTTAGGGGAAATAGTTTCAAGGGTTTTTATGGGGATTATGGGGGACAGAGACGGGACAAGGACTCTCTAGGATTTTATTTATAAGTCCAAAGCATAAGATTTTGAAGTTTAAAAAGCTTTTTAACATTTATAAACCAGAAATAAGGTTCTCAGTTAAAGAGTTCAATTAAAATATGAATACATAAGCTATAGACTCTCTTCTATGATCTTTTTTCACCGTCTTAATTCACTTTTAAAATACGATTTTGAAGTTTAGGAAGTTTATTTAACATTTCTAAGCCAGAGAAAATATTTTCAGTTATGGGATATTACTAAGATCTTAATAGGTAAGCTATTGACCCTCTTCTAGGATCTTTTTCCACCGTTTCCATTCACTTTTAATATAAAATTTCACTCCCTTCGCCCAAAACAATGTCAATTCCCATTCCCACGCTAAACAATCACAGATTCCGGGAAACTTTTTATACCAAAAGGGATCGATTTGAACGACTGACTAGCTCTCCTGCTCCATTGTGCTCCTCAAGTGCGTAATTGCTGACAGCAACAGCTCCTTGCTGGCCGGAGATCAAACGGGCCAACGATCCAAGCAACGCTCATTACCAATCGAAGAAATCGAAGAGGAAAGGGTCAAAGGGGAGAGAATTTCGGTAAAGAAAGCCAGAAAGCCCCAGGCTTTGATGACGCGCCGAACGGCATTGTTATTCAAATTCGAGGGGAGACACTTGACTGGACAGAAGGAAAATGAAAAGGAAAAACTACTGAAGAAAAACTACATCAAATTGGCGCTTAAATATTTTCTGACCAACTGTGGGAAACAATAATATTGGAACAGAGAGACGGAGAGACGGAGAGAACGAAAGCGCATTTACTTCAACTGTAAACTTGGCTCGCAGGGCACTTGAGTTTTGAAGCGTTAAGTGGAAATCAATGCAGGTCTCCTCTCTATCTATACCTATCTATATGTATATAGGTATATACCCAACCAAAATCCAAACGACGAAAGATCGAGTGAAGCAATTGACCAAAAACTGTCGAACTGACGATCGGCAAGCGGTACACTTGTTCGCCTTTGTTGTTGACCATGTTTTCTTAACCGTCTGAGCCCCTTTCTTGTCCGTCCACGGCGGTAGGTAAAAGAATGCCTATCCAGCTCGAATCTGTTTGGGAACATTTTCCAGTCTCAGTCTCAGTCGGCGTCTCTTGGAAATTTGTTTGGTTTGCTGGCAACGGAAATGCATTTATTTGCTGACGTCTTCGGCTTCGGACTGAAGGGGCTCGCTCTGGGGCGTTAATTGATGAATCTGCGCGATCGGACCAGCAGCAGGTTCAATGACTATAGCTCCAGCTCCAAAAAAAGAAAAAAAAAAAAAAAATGGACAAGAGACCGTGCTATTTCTTGGAATTTCTTTCGGGCCAAGACCAAGATTTCCTTTCCTTTGGCCCAGTCGAACTTTCTGTTGCTTCGTTTTCCCTCTTTTGGGTTGTTAAACACATCTATTTATATTTTAATGATGTTTGTAATGATGGTGCTAAATATTTCCCACATTATTAGCACCTCCTCGTCTGGGCTCGGATTTTCCAGATTCTCGGGCTCAGCCAGAGGGACAAGGCGGCAAAGTCATTGAGGGATTTTCTGTGGACTCTGGAACGGAGCCAGTAGGGTTTTAGGTATGAAGATAGGTAGAAAAGGATTAACAAATTTGTTTAAGACTGAGTTTTGGGAGAAGGTAAGTCAGGGGTCGAAGAAGGTGAATGGATAAAAAAGTTATGGGTAGAGAAAGGGCAGGAAATATTCTGTAATAAATAGTAGATTTTAGGAAAAGATATAACAATTAGGAAAAAAGATAAATTAAAGGTAAACAAATTAAATAAAGTCAAATTAATGGTAAAAATAATAAGTTTTAAGTTATATGAAAGCCCAAAAAAAGTAGGGGATTTTAGAAAAAATTATGAGAGTTAGGAATAAAGGCAAAACAATTATAAAACTTTGGAGTATTAATATAAATCAAAAATAAATTCATAAAATTCATTAAAATAAAGGAAAATAAATTAAGTAAAGTAAAAAAGGTAGATCAAAGGTAAATAAATTAAATAAAGTCAAATTAATGGTAAAAATAATTAGTTTTAAATATCATGATAGCCATAATAAATAGGAGATCTCACGAAATACTATGAGAGTTAGGAATAAAGGTCATACAATTATAAAACTTTGAAGTATTAATATAAATCAATAAATAAATCAATTAAATAAGTAGATAAATAAATAAAAACAAGGAAAATAAATTTAATAAAATCCAAATATTGCTTATATTTATTTCTTTTAAATATAACTTCTTTCGCTTATGAATTTTCCCGTTTCTAAGTTAAGGAAACCTTACTTTCCAAGTTAAGTAGCGGCGCTTAGACCTCTTCAACTTCAAAGATACTTTTTACCGACCATCTCGCACTTATTACGAAGATACTCGCTTATTTGCAGAGAAGCTGACTGAGTATCTTATACAGAATCTTGATACCTGATTGATCTCCCTGGCGCTGCAGCCTTCAACGATGCTGAACAATGCTAAACATTTTTAATGAACTACAAGGCAAACAAGGGAACAGACCATCTTGCAGAACAGGCACGGGTTAGGTACAGTGCATATATCTTATACATATCACAAAGAGGAGAAGCAGAGTCCCAAAGGGACTTGGCATTCATCATTTGATCAAGAAATTAACGGTTGCGTTACTTGTTACATGCATCCCGTGGGTAAGGGTTAGGTGTTGATTGGGCAACGCCCCGAACTCGAACTCGGGGAGAACTATAGGGGAACTCTGATTGCGCGTTCTGAAATTTATGACCGCACATGATGAGCTATAAAATGTTTTATGGCCCCGGGTCCGGGTCGGGTCCCCCTGGATGCAGTTGCGGTCCTAGCTAGCCCAGAAAACCGTGCCACTCGCACACAATCCACCTCAACAATTTTCGCCTTCTGTTGGTCTGAAATTAAATCGTGTGATTTATTGACGTGTGGCCCGCTTCTGTTTTGGGAAAATGGAGAAAGGGAAATGGGAAATTGGGAAAACATTGTGGTCTCGTTGGGGTGGTGAAAGTTCCACCTCCCTTTCGGTCCCCCAAATTGATTGAGGTGTCAGGATTCATTAGCAGCCCAGCCATCCCTTGTTCTAAGTATTTTTCCAGCTAATCCGAGATTCGGTTGACCAGCAGGGAAATTCCCGGCCAAAACAAGTGGGATAAACCCGCATTTGGTGAGGTTTAAGGTTGAGGGATAATCCTGCGACTACCTGAGCTTAGTCATGCAAATGAATGAAGTGTCCAGGGTCAGGACTCCGGAGCGAGGAGAGGGCGTGCAAATTGACAAAGGAACTTTTCGCACATTAGCCTTAAGTGCAGGCCACCAGCTGGAAATTTTCACGCGGAAAATGGTTTTTGCACCTGTTGTTACTGCATTTTCCACATTTTCCAGCATTTTTCTCGCTTCTCCCGAACCGCCATTGTCTCTTGTGTTATTTTCCTATTATCCTGCTGTGTGTCAGGAGGCTGCGTAGCTCGTGCTGGTCCTTGTATCTCTTTTTTTCGGGTCTCGGGTCAGCAGCAGCAGCTGCAGCGGCTCTAATTGGCCATAGTCAGAGACCCAAAAAGGTTGTTTTTCTTTTACTTTATTTTCATTTTTTTTTTGCCCAGTGAAAGTTGACCCGAAGCGTAGCAAATTTTTTCTTTTTGTTTCTCTCTTCTTTTTGCCAATAAATTACGAATTTTATGGATGGATGGGTGACCCATAAAGTGTAGGTTACAGAGGCAAAGGTGGTTTGGTATATTTAATAACTATTTTTTTTATGGGGTTTTCATTGAATAAATTTAATGATTAAGTTATTTTATTGATAAGTTAATCTTTTATAATTGTAAATTAAATTTCAAAGGCTTGAGGCTAAATCTTAAAATAAAAAAATATTAACAGACCGAGCTCTGAATAGTAATTTTTCTCCAGAAAAGTTTCTGTAGATTCTAGGGATTCTTTAGCAGGTAAACAAAATATTTAGCTATTCAAATCACTTCCCAAAACCTACCTAATCCCCAAAAATAAATTAAAAACTGTTTAAAAAAATAAGAAAGTACGAAAAAACCTTTCCCGCCTCCCAGCTTCATTTGAAATTCCATCCTCGGCTGTTACGCCATCACAAGTGCCTTTCGTCACGCGCTCCAGTGACAGTTGGCAACATTATTATTAATAATATTCGACAAATGTGGCACTTTCTGTTACCAACTTTTTGGTCAAGTGACCGTCCCCCCCTTAACCCCTCATTGTCATGGAAATGAAAGCAAACAAACAAAAAACAGCGGCGGCGGCGGCAACAAACTACTGTAAAATTGTTGAAATATTTTTGTTTCTTGGGATGTGAAAGGTTTGAAGGCAAAGAAAGAGTTTTGGAAATTGTAAATTAGATGGCAATGTGAAGGCATTTCCTGCAGACGTGTCAATAAACAAAAAACACACTGCACTTGAGGACTGGAGGTGTTAGGGGTCGGAGGTCGCAGGTCGCAGGTCGGAGGTTAAGTAGTAAATTTATTGGAAATCACTTACGGATCTGTGAAGTGTCTGTCACTGAGACTGTTCCTTCCGCAGCTAGGTGTATGGCTTTGTTGTGTGCACACTGTGACATTATTACGAAATCTTCTACTGTACATAATGCACCTGAAATCACCACCTGAAACAAAGAATTAAATATAAAATATATTAGTAAATAAGCCTTGGATTTTTTCTCCATGCATTTGATAGCTCTCTTTAATTTTTTGCTCTCTTATTTGTAGCTAGAAATCTTATCGCTTTGCTATCTGCCAGCGGGCCATCAATAATTGTATCTATCAGATACCAAAAGGCACAATATCGAACCTAAATTGCATACCAATGTTTACACGTTGTCACGACAAATACTTTGATACCGTGCAAACAAAGCACAAAAGTATTTCATGTTGTTTGTCCCCCCTTTATTCCACGCCCCTGAAAAGGGGTATGTCGGAAGCCCCCCTCTTGTGGGGTAATTTATCATGTTTGATTAGTTGTCTCTCTTTGATATTTTATTACATTCATTAATAATCGCGCCTTTGATTTAATGAATTTATTGTTTCGGCCAGCGGCGGCGCTTGTGTGTTCCCCCCTCTACCTTTCCCAAATTCCCCCCTAAATTACGGGGGTGTTATGGGTATTATTGTGCCAGGTCAGGTTGTAAATCAATTGGGGGACCCAGATTTACCTGCCATATGTGGCAGTCAGGTGCGAAGACGACTTTGACCATGTAATGTCGCATTATTATTACGGGAAGCTCTAGTGCAAATTTACAAGTTTTATTCTTCGATTTATGGGTCAGAGCTGGAGGTTATTTGTAGAAGTTTCAATGACATTTTATATGTAATTGTTTTTATTTGTTCTATGATGAATAACAGTTATTATTTGCAGATCAAGCCATTTATATTACTTTTTTCCTGAAGCTCTATGGCCTTTTACAAGATTTATTCTTAGATTTATGGAGTAATTAAGGCCCAGGAAATTGTAAAAGTTTCAATGGCGTTACGTTGCTCTATTTCCCCCTATCTCTAGCTATTTTTAGTATCAATATTTGGCCAGCTCAAGTGGTATTTATGCAACGAATTTATTATTTTATTTATTTGCCTTTAATTTTCGGAAAATCTGAATGAATGAAGAGTTATATCTCCTACTTCTCTCTCCCCTTTCTCTTGCACATGCCACACCTTATCTCCATTCATAATTTCATCAACCCAGAAAAAAAAATGAAGAAAAAAGTAACGAAAAACTCTTTTGTGTGGGGCCTTGCTACGCTTTATTTATTAGAACTCTGTCGATAATTACAAAATAATGCGTTTGCTTGCCGACAGCCCCGCGACCCTTGGCTTTTTACCACTTCACTTTACTGGAGGCCTGAACCGCCCACAGCCACTCCCCGCTCAACTGCCACCCACCACGAGGACACTGGGAAAAAATATTAAAAAATATTAGAAAATATAATTACTCCTTATTTAAGATAAATCAATAAGGCTAAGCATGCTTTAAATCCCATTTATATGGTAAAAAATACGTTGACCTTGCCTATAAATTTTCTAATACACAATTTTGGATTATGAAATGTTGATTTATATTTTCTCTCAGTGCTCTCATTGCTTGGGAAAATGTAGCGTGCACATTGCTTACTGGGGGATCGAAACGAGGTTACTCCGGGCATAAATTTGAGGCACCTCCTCGATAGCCCGATAGCATTTACAAAGCGAGCGCCTTGATAAGATTTCGAAGCTACCAACTGGAGAGTTATTTCGTTCAGTGGAATGGGTATGTGTTGCGGGTTTTCTCTTGAGTTTTTTTTTTAGTATTGAGGAAGTGTTTTTGGCCTTTGTAACTTGGTTAATTTGTGGCCCCCGCCAGTTTTGGTAGTTGTGAATGGGGTAGGCGGCTGAGGCTGCGACGGCTTGGCTTCGAGGGGCCTTGATAGTTTAGTGTTTTATAGATTCGAGGGTATTGCCATTCGAGTGGCCAAGTTAAGGGTCTTCCCCCATATCGTAAAAAGCGGCGCCCCAATCAATTCAAGTCTCAAAAAGTTGGTTAGCTAAGGGAAGCTAATCGAAGATAACCAAAGGGTTTGAAGTATAAATTAGGAAATGTAAATTATTATAAATATATAAATTATTATAATAAATTATTATAAATGCATTAAAGCCTTTAGAAATTTTCTTTGAGTTTTAAACTATTACAATTCTTAAGAATTTGGCTAATAAAAAACTATTGAACTCAAAAAATGTAACCGAACGCTTTTAATAAATGAATATAATTTATATCTCGGAGATATCTTGATTTAATTATGTTTTCCTGGTCAAAATAAATATCCTAATCCTTATTTATATGCCAATACATCCCTTAAATTCTTAAAAAACTTTATAAAACCCTTTCTTTTATCATTTAAAGTATTTCGATTAAGAAGTTCGATTAAATAGTTCGATTAAGTACTTCAATTCCTACTCCTCCCCAAAACTGTTATCGATTAACACCACCTTCACCTTCGCTTTTCTAGTAAGGCCATCATCGATCATTAACTATTAACATTATATACTCACAATAAAAAACAGCAGTCTCTCTAACTGATTCGACATTCATTCGGCGATTAATGTACATAATTTTAACCCATTTACTGCCGGCTCTGAGCAGTAAACTAAAATTCAGTTGGCGGTGCGGCTATCGGCGGATGTGGCTGACATTGGGATCGTCAAGTGGTTAGCGCCGTGTAATCGCTTGACCGATAATTTCGATAATTCCGATAAAGCATTTGTTTTATTTTTCGCAATATTCTGAAGTATTTTGGTTACGTTCAGGCCGAAATGAAATCGAAACTCATTTCTGGCTCAGACACACACAGCACGCACACACACACGCGATGGGCTTCCGGTAGATAATACAATTTATATTTATTTCTCTTTTGCAATTAAAAAAGGGGGCACGCTTTTATGGTAACGTAAGGTGGCGTAACGTGACGTAAGGTGCGGTACGTAAGCTTTATGTTTCGGCAGCGAGCGAGAGACGTTTGACGTCTTTGCAGGGCGATTGAATTATCGAGACTAAACCGAAGCGAAACGTGCGACATTTTTCGGTTTTGTGTTTTTTCTTCCTTTCCACACACCAGCACTAGCAGCAGCGGCAACATCTGCAGGCAGCAGCGACGCCAGCAGCGGCAACATTAGCTGTCGCAGCAGCAGCACCAGCAACATCGCTGCGGAGCAACAACAGTTTGAAAAACTTGCGCATTTGTTGTGTCTCTCCGCGTGAAAGTCGCCGTGTGTGTGTTGGCGGCTCGGGTGTGTGCGTGTGAGCGCGGCCATTGCTGCTGCAGTGTGGGTCACTTATTGCATGCGATAATCGCAGCGTGCAACATGCAATGTAGCGTTAGCAGCTGTTAGCGTTCAAACCTGTTAAAATGTTGCTTGAATTGTTAAAGCAGTGGCTGCTATTTAGAACAGTTATGTTGTTGCACAGCTCTGTTAACTGCTTGGATGTTGGGATTTATGGGGAAAATATTTAATATGATTTTATGATTAAGATTATGTTTAATATAAATATTAGAATATTTAACAAAATTAATCGGAATATTTTCGTTTTTGATTAAAAATGTTAGATGACCGATTTTGTTACGGTTTTTATAGCAAATAACTAAAGGCTCTTATAAAAAATAATTATTTTACAGCCAAAAACTAAAGGTTCTTATAAAATATACTTAAGCTTATACCTTATCAATTTTATTATTATAAAAAGCATTGATAAAAAATATAAATGTAAAAAATCATTTAATCTTAATTTAAATTAGATAAATTTTTATTAAATCCAATACTTCTTTAAAGCAAAAAAATATTTAAGTACCAGTTTTCCTAGTAATTAAATGCTTTATATTATAATTAACAAGGATTTCACATAATAATCCATTAAAATCAATAAGAATAAATTATTTTTAACCTTTTTGTTCCATGAAGAACCCCATATTTTATTAGGAATTTCCTCTCGCCACCCTCATCCAAGCTTCATTCCATTAATTCCCATTTAATTGCACATTTTCGACACCTTTACCAAACGCCATAATCAATTGACCATAATGAATTAACTCACACTAATTAGCAAACCTAATTTAATTAACTAGCCGAGTTTTCTTCGTTAGCTTCACCTCAAAGTGGCTTCATTAGTTTACAAACCAGCCAAGATGTTGCTGCTAAAAATCATTCTAATAACAATTCCCCTCCTAAGACTAACTTCAACAAGTTCTGACTTAATTATCAACGAATTAAGTTCAAAATTAAATATAAAAACCCACATTTATTATGGCTACTCAATGGAGACCTTCGAGGAACTAAACTTAAAGACAATCCAAGCCAAGTTACTAATTTTCAACAATGTTAGTGAAGAGTTTAAGGCAGAGCACGATGAGCCAGTGCTGGTTATAATGAATATCGAAGCGGATTTGGATTTTAATCTGGTGACAGTGGAGGTTCTGAGCTCTTACTTTACAGACAGGCAGTTTAACGATATATTGCTTATAGATACGGATAAAAATGAAGAGAAAAGTTACAAGGAACTAGGCAAGTCCTACTGGGATGCAGGTTTTCCTAACGTTTTAATTTATGACGCACAAAAGGAGCAACTCTTGAGGATGAGTCCTTATCCCCACTTGGAAATTAAACAAAGTAATCTTACAAATTATATTAAATATAGAAACAATCGCAATTTAATGGGCTATCCCCTGCGCGTGCTGGTGACCAACGATCCGCCCCATTGCTTCGTGGACCTCGAGGAGCCACCGGAGTCCAGGGATCGCTACAAGGGCAGCATCATAGCCATTTTCAAGCTGTTTGCTGATCAGCTCAATGCCACCTTTAAGGCAGTACCATTCTCTGGTCTCAGGAGGTACTTCACCTTCGAGTGCCTGAGCCTGATCAGGGAGAACGAGACCGATGCCTGCGGCAGCATCTTCATCCGGACTTACACGTATGCCACCAGCCAGCCGGTTCGAATGAATCGCGTGGCCATCATGGCCCCCTTTGGCAATCCCATCGACAAGTTCTACTACTTCTTCAGGCCTTTCGATCTTTATGTGTGGATTGGCATTGGCCTGATGGTGGTCTATATCTCGCTAATGGGTTCCTTGCTCCATCGCTGGCAGTACGGGCACTGGGATGTGGGTCAGTACCTCCTGCTGGCAGTGCAGACCCTGCTGACCCGCGAACTCTGGCTGCCGCAGTGCTCCTCCGGCGGCTCTAGGCTCATGCTGCTGCTCCTGCTCTTCGCCATCGGCTTTGTCCTGTCCAATCTGTACGTGGCCCTGCTCTCCATGATGCTCACCACGAAGCTCTATCAAAGGCCCATTGAGAACCTGGCCGACTTGAAGGCGGCCAATGTGAATATCCTGCTAAGCCAGCACAATGTTCGTCCCAATTCCATTTACGGCAGCTCCGAGGAGCTAAGAGAAAGGTTCCTCCTGGTCGAGGAGTCGGTGCACATGCAGAGGCGGGATAACCTAGACCCCGGCTTTGCCTACGTGGACTCCGAGGACCGCATGGACTTCTATCTCTACCAGCAAAAGTTCCTGCGAAGGCGCCGCATGAAGAAGCTGCCCAATGCCGTAGGCCACACCTGGGCCGTCCAGGTTATCCGCCAGAACTGGCCTCTAGAGCGCCTCTACAATGACCACATCCAGAGGCTCTTCGAGAGCGGACTCCAGAACAAGCTGGTGCAGGATGTCCACGAGTTGGCCGTGAAAGCGGGCTTCCTGCACTTCCTACCCACCCAAAGCCAGACCATTGAACCTCTCCGCCTCGAGGATATAGTGATGGCAGCCATGATCCTGGGCGGCGGCCACGCCCTCGCTGGTGTGTGCTTCCTGGGCGAGCTGCTCGCCTAATGGGCTCACACTCAATCTCAATCGTTGTCCCACAATCACGGGAATGGCAATAGTTCCGGCTGGCCATAAAAACGGTTAACACCCACGCCATCAAAGAGGAAACACCCCTAAGTGTATCACACAGTTTAAAGCGATTAGGGTCACAATGAGGCAACTGAATGAGGACCCGCATGCTATGTCCTTTGAGGACACTCAGGGGAAATATTTAGAAAAAAAATATATATAAAAATATACTTAAAGATTAAAGAAATATAGAATTTTTCAATCAATAATGTGCACAATAAGTTAATTAAAAACTATCTCGAAATAACTATAATATTTACCTATATTTAGAAATATTCTTTCTATGATTTTAAACCCCATTTCCAACCCCAAATTCTGTCATTAAAGAAATTAAGAAGTTTTCAATAAAAATAATGCAGTAAAAAGTTATATAAAAGCTACCTCATAATATCTATAATATTTATTTCTATTAAGAAATTTTCTTTCTTTGATTTAAAACCCCATTTGCAAACCTAATTTCTGTCATTAAAGAAATTAAGAAGTTTTCAATAAAAAATGTGCAGAAAAAATTAATTAAAACCTACCTCGAAATAACTATAATTTTTATCTCTATTTAGAAATGATCTTTCTGTGCTTTAAAATCTCATTTTTAAACCTAATTTCAGTCATTACAAAAATGAAGAAGTTTTCAGTATGAAATGTTAAAAAAAAGTTAATTAAAAGGTGCCTTGAAATAACTATAATATTTATCTCTATTAAGAAATTTTCTTTCTTTAATTTAAAGCCCCATTTCTAACCCTAAATTCTGTCATTAAAGAAATTAAGAAGTTTTCAATGAAAAATTTTCAGAAAAGCTGCCTCGAAATAACTATAATATTTATCTATATTTAGAAATGTTCTTTCTTTCCCTAATTTCTCTCAGTCTCTCTCAGAAGTGTGTCATGTGGGTGGGCCCCTTTACTCTACTTCTCCCAGCGGAAGTTGCCGAAAAATGCAGCAGTTGATTGAACATTGATTGACAATGGCTCCCGGACACAGGATACAGGATGACAAGCAGGGGGCGCGGCTCGGTCCACTGACAATCGATTCATGGATATAGACATGGCACATGGCTTAGGGAGATGGAGGTAACTGGGGGGGAAGTGGATTCCCTTTTGTTCGGCGAAACAATGGCGATTTGTGCACCGTGAGCAGTCCGGTTCCCCTGCCTTGTCCTTGTAATCCCCGATAATGGGCCATGCCTGCTCCTCGATGATGTTCAACGCCTGCCATTGACGACATGACCAATGACAGGCACTTGGGCTTCGATGCTTGATTGCTGGACGCACTTTGGCACAGAGACAGCGATGGGGATTGGCTTGGCTTGAATTGGATTGGATTGCCCCACTCTCTAGTTACTTAAGCTGGGTTAAATTAGGTATTTAATAAAGGAATCCTGATGGATTGGGCCTTAATTGGTTAAGGGGTGTGAAAAAGGGAAAGTAATTAGCCAATTTAAGGGTTTAGCTTGGAGAGAGTGGGATTTAAATAGAGGAAGTGAGGGAGGGTATTTATATTAAGTTTAATTCAGAGTCTTTCTAGGAAATTGAAAATAGAAGTCTTCATAAACCCATTAAACAGGAAATGTATTTATAGTTACCCCAAAACCAACTACATTCAATTTAAATTGGATTACTCTCCCAAACAATGTCAAGTACCCGAAGAAGTTACCATCTGGCTCATGAGGATTACTTCTGTTCTGAATTCCTCAAACTAATTTAAAAGTAAGTAATAATAAATGTAATTTCAATTTCAATGGACTCTGGAACAACATTCGGCGGCACTCCAAAGCGATAATTACACGCTTTGCAATTGAAGGGAAAATAACAGAGACCTTAAGTGGGATTACTTTTGGGATTGTTGTCAGTTGTCAGCACTTTCAATCAAACGATATCGTGTCCCCCTGGCCAAGTCCAAAGGTTCATGTTCTGACCAGAATTTCATCAGGCTCGTGACTCAGTACTCCAAATAAGACGCCTCTTCATAAGTTTCATAAGCTCATTCCTCCTCCAATAAAATCGTAAACAATTACTTTTCACTTTTCGCGTTTTTTTTGCGCTAAAACTTATCAAAATTGTTGCCAACTGCCAACTGCCAGGAGCTCCTCTTCTCCCTGCCAACTCAAGTAAAGTTTCGTAAAAATATTGGCCAAAGTCACGGGCCAACCAGAGATTGCCATGTTGCTATCGCTGTGACGTCACAAGGAATGTGCCGCGAAGATTGCCACCGATTAGATTCGGTTACAAACAACTCGAAGTATGTTAAGTTGTCAAGTGATAGCCGAGGGCTGTTCATTAGCGAAATATTAAAGTTCGCGGACTGTCATCGAGATTGCTCCGTACATATTTTGCCAGCAGCTACTCCGATGGCTTCTTGGGTGATAGTTGTACCTCTTCATATTTATTTATAAGGAAATTCCTTGGAAAATATAGTAGGGGATTTTTTCCATTCAAAGATTACAGCTGAGGAATATTTAAAATGGGTTATCTAATCCAAGCTATTAGGTATTCACGTAACTGTATTATCTGTGATTTGTAAGGGCAGAAAGTGATCATAAATGCTGGTATAATAAAGAATACATTGAGCTTTATTCGATTTCTCCATTTTTATTATTATTTAGTTTTTATTTAATTTTTTTTGAGGAGCTAAAGATTTTTTAAAATATTTTTGAAAAAGCATTTATGCTTTACAACCGAATTATATTACTTAAAACCTTATTCTAATTGAGAACGAAAAAAATATATTAAATTTAAGGTTTTCTCTCAAGAAAATAGTATTTATTTTGACAATTATACATTAAAGGCAAACCCCATTTTAATTTTAAGTTTGTTTGCTTTAAAATGTTGTAGTTTCTTAAGCTCAAAAACCCAAAAATCTAAAGCCTAACCACAAAAACTATGTAGGACCCGCCCATCGTTAGATAACAGCTATTAACCAGGTTAATGGCGACCCTGTTGAGGTCGGGCACTTTGCCACAAAAAACCAATAAGCCAAAAAACCAAACAAACAAATCCGTAAAACTCAAATCAATCTTTATTTTGGCAACTTTTTCGCAGGGCTGCTGAGGTTGGCCAATCAAGCGGATACCGCAAAAAGCTAATTAATTTTTTGCGCTGCCCATTTCGCCGTCAACGGCAGCCGAAAACGCTCATCAAACTAATTGGTCGGCGTGGGTGGCCAGCTACTCTTAACTTGGCTTTAATTGCATGCGCCGTTCGACGGCCGAGAACCTGCCAAAGACAGGCATTTAAAAAGACGCAGCTCATTGTCTGGCTAATGGCTTCCAGTGAGCCAAAAGCTGCCAAGCCAAGGCCCGGCCAAAAGCGTTGATTTTCTGCAAATTTTTGTTGTTTTCTTGGCCACTTTACCGTTTGGCCTTTCTGACTCCGGCGTGTCAACCAGCCCAAGCTGCTTAATAAACTTAACAATTTAATTTGCCATTTTGGCTAAGAAATTATTTTTTTTCTATTTTTGGGGAGAGAGATTTGATTAATCAAGAGGAGACTTGGATAGCCTTGAAGGTGGAGATTTTTGGGAGGTTTTATGGAGAGAGAAAGTAAAAGTGAAGAAAATCGTAGTAAAAGCTTATAGATTTCAAGGAAATTCTAGGCTTCTTATGGAGTCTCTATAGAAATTTTATGAGAATGATTGCTTGGGAACTTAATTTTTCTAATATAAACCCATATATATTCCTACGTTATTTTTGTAAAGGATTTTATAGCTCAACTGCTTCTCTAAACACTTGTAATTAAATAAATATTAATTATATAATATAGTAAAAAATTAATAATACATATTTTTATATAAATTATTTGAGTATGATTGCTTGGGAACGTAGTTTATGTATTATAAACGTCTACATAATTTATTTCGAATTTATATTATTGATATTATTATTATATTACATTTTTCTTAAGGCTTTTTACCTTAAATTCTTCTCTACAATTGTATTATAAATTAATAAAACTAGTTTTTATTGAAAACTATATATATTTTTAAGAAAATTATATGCAAGTGATTAATCCTATACATAATTTTAATAATAAAATTCAATAGATCATCTCAGCTCATATTTCTTAAAGTTTTTTACCTCAAACTTAATTATATATTTTCTTATTTATTTATTTCTTTGAAATTAATTATTTTTCCCCATCCTTATTGTCCACATAACTTTTATTTCCACCGGAAATACTTCTTTGCTGATCGTGACAATTTGTTAAATACCTTCGGCAATAAACAGTAAATATTTTCAGATGATTATCGCGTTGACAGAGCTGGCCCCACTTGAACTTTGTGGCCAACGGCTGACCAGCCTCCCCACTCTCCCCTTCCCCTTGCCTAGGCGCCACGATTTGCTGTCAATCAACGCGGGTGGTGCCCTCGGTGGGTGGTGCCATGTGGCCGCGGTGCTGGGGTCCCACCCAATCAATAACAATGACTGATTACGATTAAGTACTTGGCCATTTGGCTTTTTTTCTTGGCGAGCCTCCATTTGGCCAAGAGGAAATGCCAAAATGTTTGGCCCATGAGTCACGACAATTATGAGATTTTGACCAAAGGTTAAAAGGAAATGCGGGACAGTTTGGAGCAGGTGAAAGTTTGCCAGAAGGTTAAGAGAGATTGATGGGGCGAAAATTCATCAAAGGAGCATTTATTACTTTTTTTTGGTTATTATAATAATTATTAAGCTTTAAGGACATTTTTGCATACTTTCTTTGTTACGAAAATGGAATAAGTTGAACATAAAACTTAAAAAATATTCAATTAAATCTTTGACAAAGAATATATATTTACACTAAAACGATAATGAAACAATTTATTTTTTAAATCCCCTTTAAAGTCGTAATAGCTTTAAAATATTTTAAAATTTAGAAATTAGAAAGTCAGAGCTTATTAAGAAAATATTTTAAAATATAGCGTAAATAACTATACCTTTTCTAGTCCAAATTATTTAAGGAAACCCCTTAAGATAACTTGTTGGTACTTTATTTCATAAAACAAACCAATTTCCCCTCCACAAAAATGCAATTCAGTGATTCCCTTTGAAATACTCAAGATGACCAGGCAAATATCGTAAAGTACGCGAAGCTTATCAGTCAATTGGGGACGACTGTCGGCTTTCACATACAAATATACCTTAGAATACGTAGTATTTAGTTATATCAACCCTCCTCCCTGTGGCGGAGATGACGTGCGAATTAGAGCGCCACGGCTGGCGGTGATTTACGGTCCTTTGGGCTCGGGCTCGGTGGAAACCTCATAAAGATTGCCCCGAATAGCAAAATCAAAATAAATCGTAAATAAATCGCGGCGAAATTCCTTTCGCGGCCAAAGATTCCATGACACCCGGCTATATCAGATCGTCTCCAGTGGCATCCGCTTTCTACGGCGGACTTTGCTATCGGATCGTATATTACCCGGACAGCCACAACCTTATCGGACCCGTAGAGGTTACCCACTGGCTATTTTCGATTCGTGTTTGGGGAGAGGCTAATGAGCTCTAATTGATTCCCTTCCAGATTGGTTTACGATCGCAGTGTAATATCTGGACAGGATCTTGCGGTTTCCTTGTTCTTTCAGGGCACGTGTCGTCCAGCTGTATCGAATTTTCGAAACTGAAATTTACACTCGTACCGAGTTTGTTACCAAACATGTAAACAAAAAACCGCAAAGCCAACAAAATATCCAGCCCACACACACGGAAAACGGTGCCTGCGGGCAATTCGTGTTTGACAAGTAATAAAAGTGATTAAAGCAAATCTAAACACTTGCTGCGAGCATGGAAGTGAGTTATCCACTCGACTCGACGCGACTCTGGAAAGGCAGGGGTCGAATCATTTGTTAATCAAAATGCAAATGTAATCAATAGAACGGAAGTCCCAGCCCCCCGCGACAGACCAGTAATTTGGTTATTGTAGTAAATGTAATAACATAATGGACCAGTCGGGTTGAAAAAAGGGGGAAAAGGGGGTGGACAGTGGGCTGGGACTTGGATTTGTTAATGCCTTTTATAGGGGAGGTCAAACTGGCTCTGAAGTATTTTTTATTAGATTTAAAATAGATTCCCTAAAGACTTTAATCGTTTATTAATTCGTTAATAAACAGTAACTACCTAAGGGAATATTTATTTAATATTAAAATATTTATTTCAGCTAAGGTTAGTTTATTTTTGTAACCTTAAAATCCCTGTCAAATTTTCTATTGAAATATATTTAAACACAAAATATTCCCAACGATTTTTGCGATTTTTGTTAGCCTTATAAAACTCTATTCGTTTATTAATTCGTAAATAACTTCGTAAGGAACTTCCTTATGAATTATTTAATATTAAAATATTTATCTCAGCCAAAGTAAGTTTATTTTTGTAAGCTTAAAAACCCTGTTAAATTTTCTATTGAAAATTATTTAAGCACAAACTATTCCCCACGATTTCAGCCACTGTAACTTGCCTCACAAAAAAACTCCCCCCTTTTTGCCATAATAAGTCTAGCCGTGGCTCTCCCCTAGCTGCACCCCAAGTTGCATGTCAAACGGCATGAACATGCTGCAAAAGGTCGCCCCATTCCCGACCCCTTGAAGCCAGCCCACACCCCACCTATGTCCACCTGACCCTTTGGCATTTCGGCTGCCATTTTCCTGCGGAAATGTGCGCCAAAATGTTTGCGTGCCGTCGTCCAACGACTGCGACGAGTATGAGAATGTAATATGCTGGGATATTTGAAATTTAAGAAAAACAACGTGCCAAGTAGCAGGGGTGCTGACATGCTATATATGCGATTTATATGGTCTATATGTGGGGAGGGGATGACTTGGCAAATGGCGCCGGCAAATGCGTTCATTGAACTGCCACTGCGATGCAATAAAATCAGCAAAAAAAAAAAAAGGCACATTTAAAAGGAAAATAAATATGTGTAGGATAACTGGCGACTAAAGGAAAATAGGAGGAGTTATGGGCAGTGGGAAGATCTAAGACAAACAGTGAGCGGATTTATGGGGTCGCTTCGGGTCGCCTTGCAAAAGTAAGACGGAAGCGGAAGGAGGACGCGAAACTGGCAACTGACACACAAATGGCAGGCAGGGAGGCCACCGCAGAAAGGAAGCTGTCGAAGGGGCTGTGGCAACCCTTGCGGCTACTCCTGAGGCACTGAAAAAATATTTATGCAAAATTATAAGAGCTTTAAATAAATATTTCTTTGTTATTTAGGGACTTTGCAGGCACTTAAATAGCTAAGAAGTCACTTTAAGGGACTTAATAAATTTAGTTAAATTTATATAATACATAAAAACTTGCTTAAATATTATTTATTATTATTATAAACACCTTTAACAGCTCTGAAAGCCTTTGAAATATTATTTTAAATATCTATCTCATCCTTATAGCTCATATGAGCTTTAAAAAAATATTTCGTCATTATTTTGAGACTTTCCAGGCACTTAAATAGCTAAGAAGTCACTTTAAGGGTCTGTATAAATTTAATTAAAACTATATAATTCATCAAAACTTGCTTAAATAGTATTTATTATTATAATAAACACCCTTAACCTTTTTTCAAAGCTCTGAAAACATTTCAAATATTTTCTATTATATCTTTCTCAGTGCCCTTATCCTTTTGCCTGGCTGTCTTGCTCTTTTTTTGTGTTTTTGGATTGGCAAACGGAAGCGAATTATGTTGCCTTATGCGACGACGACGAAAGGGTTCAAGACACAAGCTCCAGCCAGCTCCTGGGGTGCAGCCGTATCCTGCTGGGGTGAAACTGATATGCGGACACCGAGGCACCGCAGCCAGAGATACAGATACAGTATCTCATGGCCGGTTTAATGTGCAGAAAATGCCTCAGATTTTAATGATCCATTCCGGGTATCGATTCCGCTCATTACTTACGCCTCGCTGGAGGTCTGTAATTGGCACGAGCGAGCGGCGGTACAACGCGGCGGATTAGTGATATTTCGGCCAACTGGCCGCAGGAAACTCCACAGATAACCGCAATTATTATAATCGAGGATTGATTTCCCAATCGACCACTCGCTTCCCGCCATAAAACAGACTCTGCGTTCGGTTATTATTAGCAACAAAAAATACAAATCAAAATGGTAATGATAAGATTTATATTTTGGACACTTTGGAAAGTCTGATATAGAACATAATGAAATTCCAATTGCATTCGATCAGATACTTGCTATTCAACGATGATAAATCAAAATTCCGCCTGTATACTTATATTTAGCGGATGAACACGGGAATTCCTTGGAAGAAATATCACTTATTTTGCGATTTCTGGGCGTCACTTTTAAATTCCACATTTCTGCTGAGGAGGATCCATAAATTTCAGGCCGTTGTCTAAGTCTAGTTAATCTAGGAATCCAACTTGTCACTCGTGCCGCCGCTGAGTGAAGTGAAAAGTGAGAGTGAACGATTTTCTTGTCTGCTGGCAGGCCTTAAAGGCTATGAATATGGATATGATAATCCCTAGGAGTCAGATAGTGATGGGTAATGACGCGGTCAAGGTCAAATATCTGAATGCGGGGGGACTTTTCAATATTTTAGTTTACTTTTCTGGGAAACCTCTGGCGAGAGAGTGTGGTTCCACTCCACTTAAGTGGGTGTGTCTGGCAGCCGAGGCAAAACTGTGGCAAATGCCACGCCCCTCTGGACTCAATTTGTTGCGCTTCGTTGCGCGTGGAAATTATGATTTTTGCCTTTGTGAAAATCTCATTAGGCGCTGCCTGAAAAAGGATGCCGATTTGGCCATAAATATAGGCTGCCGCCTGCTGCAATTTGCAACCCAAAACTCTGGAAAAAGCCCGACCGCCATCCTTGGGGTTAAGCACGTTACGTGGCATTTTAATTAAGCGGAGCAGCGTTTTATGGTCACTTCTTTAATGGTCCCGCATAAATTCTAGACTCCCGACTCGGGTTCAGATCGGGGGCATAAAATGCCCGGCAGGCAGTCTGAAAGTGAATTTAATGGCCAACCGCTTTGTATCGGGAGTTATGCCGTTGATAACTATATCCCAGACTACTTTGTAGCGGATCGGAGATCGGTGATCCGGGTGATCGTTGATCGGCGGCGGCTCCTTATCGATAGCCTGATAAATGTGTCATTCAACCCGGGCGGCGGCGGCGGCAACTGCAACTGTATCTGGTATTTGTATCTGTATCGGGTAAATACGTTTTTATGGTTCTTTAAAGCCCTGCTTGCCCTGGCTTTCACACTCATTATGGCGGGCGGTGTTTGTTCAAGCATTGGACATGGGTAGGGGTCTTTAAAGTGAGTCATTATTTAATTAAATATTACTAGAAGGTATTTTAAGTACTAAAAATATTTTAAAAATATTTGATTTTTATTTCCATTTAATGATTTATAATTTAATGACTCAAAACCAAGTTTATTTAATTTTTTGTTCCAAGAAATGCCTAGAAATATTCCATTTAGGCACACAAAAAATAATTACCTTCTAAGTTGGTAAAAAAATATTTTTTTTTTAATGTAGAAAATACTTGTTGAAGAAGGTAATTATTTTTTGCGAAATGAAATGGAATTTTACTTGATTTTATATATTTAAATATTTATATTTATTTATTTATTTTTAATTATGACTCAAATGTGTTATGAAAATTATTTAAATAGGTCCATTTAATTAGTTTTCTCAGAAATATTTTCAAATACTCACTTTAAATATGCATAAATTAATGAATAAAGCATTGAGACAAGTATACAAACAATTTCTAAATTATTTAACTTAAAAAGCATTCATGATTGATCATTTATTTATTTATTTATGAGTTTTAAGCGATAAATAATAGCATTCTCTGGCCAAGATAAATACATATCACATGCCAAGTTAACTCAACTAAATTAACGACTCATAAATTTATACACATGCTCGCCTTATGACTCGTATTTTCAACAAAAAATGTTTAACTGATTCACTAAGATTCTAGGAATGCCACAGTAACCTTAGTTTAACCGGAATCCGATTCATATATAATCCCAATACAGTTGGCTTAATTCGTTTATTATAATCCAGATGAATGCTTAACCATAAACTGCTCGTGATCAGCGTTCATTTTGGCTCGTTTGTAGTCTTAAACGATTTAAAGAGGAGCTCGATATGTATATATATTTTTTTTGCATATCTCATGAGCAGCACGACATCCGAATTGATTTATTTGCATATGCAACACCGAAATGCACTCACAAAATGAGCTTTTTAAGTGGCCGGCGGCCCTCCGCTTTCGACTTTTATTTTTTTAATTTTTTCAGCTTCACCCTTTTGGGGGAAACAAAAATACATCGACGGGAACTGTCACCAAGTGCTCCACTTTTGTGTGTAAAGCTTATTAAGAAATGCTTATTCCGCTCTCTGTCTCTTTCTGCCTCGTTTTATCGAGTTTAATGGATTTTTAATGAGTCCCAAAGCGGGGCTTTTGACGGCATTTTCGGAAAGTGCAGTTTCATTATCTCTTAATCCTGTTTGCCTATCAGGAAGGAGGAAGATAAAGGGCAGGGCAAGATGAGATCTTATCAGAGATCGTTTTAAAAAATATTTTATTCACTTCGTAATCTGTCATCTTCTCTAATTTATAATGTTTAAAAACATAGATATTTATAAAAATATACATGAAGTATATAATGGAATTTAGGCATCCGCTTCGTTGTACTCAAACTCGACACGAATGTACTCAGTTGAGGGCTCGTCCTCCGAGGCTGGTGAGTTCAATTCTTCATAGTAAGACTTTACCACAATGAGGGAATAGCCCAGAGCAACTATAAAATTATTATAAAAATTGTTGTAGAAATTATTTTAATCCATTAAGCTTACTTAGTCTGAGCAGGGCCCAGCCACTCAACAGCCCGGTGACGAGAGTCAACAGAAACACCGTGAAGTTCACCAGCAACCAGATGCCCATGAGCAGGGGATTAGCCTAAGGTGGGTTTAACTTCTTGATTTAATTATAATAATTAATTAATTAAGACCTACAGTACAGGCGCCATAGATCAACATGAAGTGATCCATGGCCAACATGTAGAAGACGCTCGAGCATCCAGCCACACAGATTCTGATGTCCATTTTGCGGAAGAACTCCAGCAGCCAGCCAGGATACTCCTCCTGGATCAGCATTTGCCAGCCAATGCTCCCGGCAATAAAGTCGATGGTACCAAAAGTAATGCCTGTGATCACGACACCCCAAAGAAGGGGCATGCAACACAAGAAATTTCGCACGAGCATTTCGAAAAATGGAAACTCTAGGCTTCGTTTTGATTTGTATAAATTTTGAAAACTAAGGAAAGGGCTCTTTGATTTTTCTCAGATATTTATACATTTTAAAATTCTTAATTAGCAACCAGGACACCTGAAACGCAACTGAAACTGAATCACCCCACCCGGCGGCAAGTCGCCAGCGAAGTCCCAGCTTACTGAAATTACAGTTAGTGGCGGACAGTAATCCTACACACTCGTCTCCCTAGTATTTGGCCATCGAACAGTTCCTGGAATTCTCTCTGGCACCGCCTAGACAGCAATTAGATAGACCAAGACAATGCCAAACAAATCAAGTCAAATACAATAAAACTCTGTGGCATTTTATCAGCTCCGAATCAGACGTAACATCAGTCCCGCGGAGTACTCGAGTGTCGGGCCCTCAGATCGCCGCGTTTCGGTTTACAACGCAAAAATACCAGAAGGGACGCTTTAGCTGGGAGTAACCGAAGCGGGGAACACCCTTTGGGGTTTAATATTTAAGATGAAATAATCGGAATGTAAGCTTAGTTACTTAATGAGAAAGTATTGGCAACTGGAAGCCTTAAGAATGCCATATGCCTCGACCATAGAAATCGGAGTTCGTAGAAAGTATAGCTTACTTTTGGGATATTTACACTAATCTCTTTTGAGGGCTTAATATTTAAGAAGTAATCAGAAAGAAAGCTTAATTACTGAATGAGAAATTATTAGCAACAGTATACCTTAAAAACGCCATATGCCTCAACCATAGAAACGTATTTCGTAGAAAGCATAGCCTACTTTTGGGATATTTAAATTAATCTTTATTGGGGCTTTCAGAATTGTAAGATCGAACTGAAATTTGGTATGTGGTTAGCTCACAGAAAATCCTTTTCATGGTTTACTCTTATCCATCGTCTCTGACTTATAGCAATTTCCCCAGTTTATAATACCCTCTCTCAAAATATGATAAAGCAAAAAGGGTCCGCTGTCTTGAACAGTCTTTGATCAAAAGAACAACTGACGCGGAAGCGGCCCAGATAGCTGATAGCAGATAGCAGCTGGCATTCCACGCCCTCGCTTACTCATGGCTAAAATATTTAACCAAAGTCTAACAGCAGGAACTTGCATAAACATCGCAGACCGCAGACCGAAGACCGAAGACTGGAGACCCCAGCCTAAGGTCGTTCCCCTGGCACCATCGATAACGGAATTTGGCACTGCAAAATGTGCGATCGAGTGGGAGAAGTCGAGTGGTTGTACCTACTATAGATCTGGGCCTGGTACTTCACTTCAATTATCGCCCAGGAATTTTAATTGAGCTTTGGAATCACGGCCCACCTATTAGCTAACTAGCACGCAACTGTACTAGACTATTACTAAACTCTTACTAAGTGTGACTGACCTAAGTCAAAGGCTGATAAGGAACTTTGTCTGTCGAGACAGGTTTCTTTTTTGGAAACCAAGGCACTAAAATAGCCCTGACCAATGGCTGGATTTAGGGTTAAACCAAACCGATGGGTTTTTAATGCCTTCCCCCTTGGGTGGAAATAATCAAATATAGAATGGAAATGTTTGCCAGATGTTCGAAATTGGTCAAAACTTGGGGCTTACTTAGGATAAGTACTTAAGGATCTCAAATCTTATTCGTATTAAACGGGAAGCCACAAGGTCAAGGCGCCTTAAAGTACAATTGAGTCAGCAATCGAGACGCCTATCGCTTGGCGTGTGGCAAGGCTTTTTTTTATCGTTTTTTCGATAACGCCGAAAATGTTGCTTCAGTTGTTAATCCAAAATACAACAAGGCATTTGACAAGCGCACTAATTGATTTGATTCTCGTGGCATTGCGACAGTAACGATGATCGTGGTCTTTGTACCCTGCAAAAATGTGGTAATGTTTGTTTGTTTGCCTTGTGAAATGCAAATCTAGTTCAAACTCACTGAAATAAAGGTGATATTTATATGATTTCATAATTTTTTCGGACTGTTTCTAAGCGGAAAATATAATTTATTTCTTTTTAGACCTAATTAGCTCTTTGAAGCCGGAAAAGGCTTCAATGTTAGAACCTAAGACCGGCAGAAAGCAATGTAAATTCTCTATTAGCGTCTGGAACCGGAATTTTAAATATTTTGGCTATAAAAAAATACCACAAAAACCCTAAGAAAATTGCAAAAAAAAAATGCCCTTGGAAACATACAATTTGTTTGGCCTAGAAACTCTACGAAAATAAGCGCTTTGAGTCACTAATTCTACAAAAGAACTTCCTCCGTTCTATTTTGTATCTGGCAGATAGACAAATAGAACAGAGTGGCAGAAAAAGACCTTAGCCAGGTGGAATATTCCAAGAGCCTTTTGGGTTCTTTAGCCGCCAGTGTTGCCACACCACTGATAAGACCAAATGCGTTTTGCAATAGCGGAACAGGGTCTATAAGCCCCAATGTTTGTCTTCAGACAACGCTGAGGAGCGTTGCATGTTACAGGAAATAAACAAGAGAACAGCCTAGAAAATGTAGTAATTATGCAGCTCAAATAGACGTGTCTTTATAGCACATTTTCAGTCCAAAAACACCGGGAAGCATGGATATGGCATATGGCAGAAATCATCATCATAAACAGCTCGTTGTCTCCGACTCTGTTGTCAACACAATCGCAATCTCAGCCACAAAAAAAAGAAGAAACGGCCGCCTGGCGCTCAACTCCCTTCAGAAATGCTCTATATAAAAATAATAAACTCTAGGGGAGGGGCTACACTGAGCGGAAGTTTGGTTTCTGATAAAAGGGAGAGTTTTTTGGGTGCAACCCAAAAATAATAAAGAAAATAAAGAAGAAAGCTCTGGGTTCCTGCGGGGCTTTTGTGAGTTGGAAGCAGTAAAAAATCAGAGTCGGAGTGAGGGATCTTTAAGTGGGTCACCTGCAGTTGACACAAGCCATGGTACTGACAGGTGGGTGTGGCCCAGTGAGTTGGGAGAAAGTGATCGTGGGGGGTCATCATCATTATATCACGAATTATTACAATATTTCCCATTTGTGGGTGACCTAAAAATGGGTACATTTTGCATTAAGAGCGGAAGGAAGGCTGTGTTTTTATTAGAGTTATTTTATTTACAATTTGTGATGGGTCTTTCGATAGGTTTTTAAAGGCAGCTTTAGGTTTTAAAGTAAAGAAGGTAAGGCGTGTGAATTTCCCATAAGCTTTGGGTATTTATCAGAGAAAATATACCTTATTTGGAAGGAGTTAAAATAAAGGGTTACTTAATAACTTGATAATAACTTTATTAGGAATTAAGCTTCTCTTTAAATAATATTTATTTTAAAATTTTTAAGGAAGTCACTAAAGAGAATAAAGTGTTTACCCACGATGTTGCTAAGATTAATGGAGCTCTTATTAGTTTTTTGATTTGTTTCATTTCAAAATAAAAATAAATAATAAAAATAAATAATATATTTTTAATTCCAAACATTGTTCTTTAATAAATATTTAATGGTCGATAAAGTAAACCACCGAACCGTAGCTTTTGCGAAACCCATTCCCCCCAGGTATACACATCAAAATTGATAAAGAACGATAATACATTCCTAGCCACTTACAAAGCGCTTTCGAAATTGCATTCTTTACCTTTTATTTATCATGAATAATTACCGATAACCCCCGTTTATTGTACAGGAGCCATTATATTTCCGTTTCTGCGATAATTCCGCGCCATAAAACCGCACAAAGCTTCCTACTTGACTGCCACCAGCAAACCAAACAGAAGAGAAAAAGCACCTGAAAGCCAATCGATTATCACTTTCGATGGGCTGCCAAAAAGGCGCTTATCTAAGTGCGCAAATACCAAGGAGCCCTAGGAATTTTGCTCAGTGCACCGGCCGTCCGTCAATGCCGACGACGTCGCTTTATCGACAGAGGCGGAGAAATGCGTGTCAGATAGGACAGCTCCGAAAGGAGCTCGGGGCACGCCGCGACCATATCTGCCATTTACTATAACAAATAACAATAATATGGAAAAATAATTGTGTCTCTTTGTTTGCTCTATATGTCACCCGGCAAGCGCCAGCCAGCCATCGAGGCAGGTGGGAAAAAAAGGTAGGGTGGAAAGGTAAGGTAAGGTAAGTAGGGTCTTCGCCTTAGCCTTCCCCAGTTAGATACCCGCGAGACTCGCGCTCGGCCTGTCAGTATCTTTATATTAATCAATAAGAGCAGGCCGATAAGATTGCTTTGAGCTTCGTCTGCCTGCTATCAGAGGGGGGAGGGGGAGGGGGAGGGGAAGAAGAAGGGGTGGGGAGGGTCTTGGGCAGCTAGGGGGTGTGGGTGTTATCCTCCAAGCACTTGCCTAAAGACAAAAATTAAAACAAAATAATAGGATAGGATTCCGAGACTTGAAAGAAAATTTCAACAATTTTGAATCTATTTTTACCATGCCTAAAAGTATGCGTTAACAATTTTAAACTTACATTTTATCAAATAAAAAGGTTTAAAATCAAATTTACAAGACTTCGAGACTTGAGAAAAATTCTAGCTTTTTAACATATATTTCTTAGGTTCCAAAAAGTATGATTTAATAATAAAAGCTTCAATTTTCCCATTTTTATAATTTTATTGCCTACTTTAAGGCACTTTTTAGTACGTTTTATGTTTTTAAAGAGATTTAAAAGAGTAAAGTAATAAGATAACTTGATTTTTCGATTAATATAAAATCCAAGCTATTTAAAATCTCTTTCCTATGTTCCAAAAATAATATAAACTTAAATTTTTGCATATACAGAATTTTATGGCCCACTTTTAGGCAATTTTTAGAGAGTTTTAGGTTTTAAAAGAGATTTAAAACAGTAAAGTGATAAGACAAATTGTTTATTCGATTAATATTATTATATAATTATATAATAATGATTTTACCTCAAGAATATATCCAAATTTAATCCCCTTAAAAAGTGTTTTCGGTATTTTTCTCCCAGTGCCCTTCGATAACATTCCTGACTGACACATTCGCGCACCAATTGATAAATCCAATGTTTGTCCAGCATTTATTATTATTATTAATGTATAAATTATAGCGCTTGTGCCTGGCATGGGGGGCTCTTTTCATCACCTTCTCCCTCTCAAGATCACTATCTTGGCCCCACTGTGCCGCCCCCATCAATTTCGCCTGCGACAATAATATTTACATAAAAGCAAAAAATACAGGCAAATATTCGCCAGACCAATTTGTTATTCAGAGTAATAACCTTGCGAAACATCTGCGCAGTTAAGGGGTCCCATCTTAAGTTGCCATTTATTTTAATTGGTCGGGAGCCTAATTGCCAGGGCTTATATTAGGCGGGGGCTTAAGCATCTTGGCCCTTTTTAGACGTACTTGTTTTGGCCGTGCTTCAGATGATAAGAGCCCCGAAGCACATGTCGTCTGGCCAAGTACGACGGAATTAAATTTATATAAGGTGTGCGATTGGCAAATTACTGGCGGTATTTATAACATTTCCAAAGATATGATAGCAAATTGTTTTCAAGGGGTAATGGCGAGTAGTTAAAGATAGAGAAATACGAGATATTTCGAGGATATCAATTGGTAAAGTTCCAGGCAAAACGACATCGATATCCCCGCACACTCCACCCGAACCCGAGAATACATCGGAAAAGTGCAGTACTCGTATTTGTCCATGCATTAGCCAGAGTCAACAAGGATGGAAACTCCACTTTGGCAACCGGAAATCGTTGTGTGAAAGTCGGAAAAGCATTTTACAGCAAAAGCCTTTTAAGGCGCTGAAGAACCGATTCGATTCTTGCCGCCGCGTCGCATAAATCAAAATCACTTCTGTCTTGGCTGCTTTTCAACAGAAAACCAAGAACTTAATTTACGACTTGGCCGCGGGATCATATCATGTTCATATCATATCAAATTATGTCCAGATAGCTCGGGCCCCTTGTCCACTTTTTCATATCTCCCCGAGCTGTCTGGGCCGGGTCCGCCTGGAGCCACAAGATTGGCAGTTCGATGCTTGATTTCAAGGGAAATAATACAAATATAATAGGAAAATTAGAGAGAATTAAGAGAATAACTAGAAAAATAAGAAATATATAAAATAAAAGAGTTGGGAAATACTCTCTAAGTATTTATTATAATTAATTTATATTTTTCCTTAATTTTCCTTAATTGGCTAAGCTTATAACTATTTTAAAAATTAAGACTCATAATATTTAAACAGACTCAAAGCTTTAATTTATTCAAAAATGAATTAACTTGCCAATGTGACCTTTGAGTTAACTTTGAATCACGGGAAACCCCACTTCCCAGTGCCAACTTATTTCATTAATAACTGACAAATACAAAATATAAATAGAGTAAGGCATTCTAATAAAAACTAAAAAAATATTACTGACAATAAGGTCGCTAGTTAATAACTTTTCGTAGAACCCCCTAGCAAAGGAATGCCGCTTTGACCTCCACGTAGCCTCCTAATCTCGGGGATTCCCCCATGAACCAGTGGCAACTATCATTCACCCCGATGCTTCCCAATGCCTGGTGGCATTCTTGAGGTAGCCCGATTTATCAACGCCAGCCAGGGGAGTGATTGCAAAAAACAAAACACGTTTTTTAGCAAACTCTCCTATCGGGACAAGCACGTTTCCAAAACGCGACGAAAACTTTCCGCTGTTGACCAAAACAATGCCGATCAAGATAATCACCGGAATCGATCGATCGTAGCGATATCGAGAATAACAATAACAAGTTTGGATATATTTTCGGGTAACCTCCAGCTCTAGCTCTTATCTGGTAAATGCAATTAGAGAGACCGACTTACATACACTTAGCTATTGGTATTTATAGAGGCAATACCAAGAAGTATATGTACCATATATACCACCCGCCCCTCTATATCTTTCGGTCTGCGCTATCAGAGGAGCTTGCCAGAGGCCCCAGACACCGAAAAAAGAGCAGTTCCCCATCTATTGACAATTCAATTAACGTTTTGAAATAATTTCCTGATAAGCGCAACGCTCTTTCGGGGCCACGCACCGAGAGGTGAAAGAAAGGAGAAACAGCACCCAATAATAATAGCCGAAAAGAGCGTTTAAACTTACTAATAAAACTACAAGCAGAGACCAAACATTTATCATTAATTTCAGTCATAAACCTGGGGTCTCTTGGCAACTTGTAGCTGGAAGAAAGAGGGAATTTCTTTGGATTTAACAAGAGCTAAGGCAACAAAATGATTCTGATCTAATTTCTTTGTATTTCAAAACATTAAAGTATTTTCTTTATTTTTTACCAAATTTTCTTTGGCCTAAAAAAATATAGAAAGCAAAACCAGTTAGAATTCATGGGATTTTCCTCGCCTAAACTCTTCCAAAAAACTAAAAATAAAAAACCCTTGATGTACAGGAAATGTTAGTTCTTTAATTTGAACACCGAAAAAAATCATCTCTCAATGGAAACTTTGGCTGAAACTACGTGCCAGATAAATCCCGTCTTATCTGGATTTCATTGAGGAACTTGAAGGCTTTTTTTGGCTCAGCAAGACGCCTCTCGATAAGATTATTGGAAGTTCCCCAAGAAATACCCATAAAAGATACATTTTACACTACGAATTTCATGTTCTGGCGTTAAGTTTTGATTTGATTTCGTCACAGATATACTCGATTTTTCCTTTTCAAGTACAGATATAGATATCTTCCATAACGCAAGTCACAATTGCCTTGGCGTCTGGTGGCGCCAATCAAAATCAACGCAAAGCCACCATAAAAAGCGCCGCTAATTTGGCCCTTGATTGCTCATTTATTTGCTCGGCACACGTTCATTGCCGATTTGCCGCCGCCTGTAAAAATACATATTAAGCCCGGGGCACTCCATTAGTTATATTAAATTCGAACCATCCAGCCATTCCTCTATATAAGGGAGGCTTCAATCCTGCGGCACAATGGAGTATTACGAGTGCATTGAGTCAGAGGTGTCACTGGAGTCAAGGTTCACTTGCTTGAATGGAAATTTTGCTAAATATCGGCTCATAAAATCTTGATTTATGTGCAAACTTAAATCTATAAACTACTAAAGTTTGGCAAGTCTGGAAATTAATATCCGCATTGAGTAAGTAGACAAGTTTTTACATTAAAAAATCAAAAGTGAAAGAAATAAATTTGAAAAATATATAAATAAGGAAAGTGAAGGAAAGGTCAATGGAAAATAACATTTCATGGAAAAATAAATAAATTGTATTATGAGAAACTTTCTAATATGAAAACAGAATTTAAAATATTAATTTAAATAGAAAACATTTTTTATAATATACATAAACATAGAAACAAAATTATTTTCCAGGCATCAAAGTTAGTTAATGAAATATAATTTAAGTAAATAGATTTTCTCAATTATTTTTAAACCAAAAAACCAATTCAACCGCCGTGAAACCTCAAAGTCCCACTGAAATCTTCAAAAGTCCAAACATAGCCACAAATATTTGTTAAAACAAATAAAACGCACAATTTTTAACACTTCTCTTTGGACTTTATCTTCACATCCTCGTTGATTGCAAGTGGAATTTTTTGAATATCGAATATTGCCAAAAATAATCACAATGCCGGCTTACTATTTGCATACTCGAGTAAATGAAGAGGTTCAGGCCAGAGTCAGAGTCAGATGCCTAGGGCATGAGAGGCACTCGATGAGAGCACAATAAAAAATACTCGAAGCGGCGAACAATTCAATCAACTCGTCGTAACAGCCTCGAGCCAACTCATGCCAAAATAATTCGCGAAAAAATTCATAATATTGTTGTTCATTTAGAACAAACAGGTAAATACTGACATTACAGGTAAAAACCGGGCGAAAGGCGAAAGTCTGGGGAGGGGAAACGGAACTGGGCAAAGACGTCGTCGTCGGTGTCACGCCCATGGAATGCCAGATATTTCAGTTATTTATTTCGGCACATTAACATCCGACATCGATGTCGACACACCGCGGGCCATACTTCAAATTGATTGCCAAATAAATTAAAAGTGTAAAAAATTCACAAAAGCAGGGAACACGTGTAAGAATCGGAGAAACAGTATAATTTAATTAGCGCGCCCGCTTGTTCGGCATTTTTATAATTATTTACCCGCCATTTCCCATGTAGTTTCCCCCGTTTATTATTATTATTTTTGATTGTTTTCATTTCAACAAATATTTGCCCTGATAACGCCGATCGATGAGGCTGTGATTCCCTTCTTCTGCCGATAAAATATTTGGCATAGTTTCGGAACTTGGGAGTGTGTCTGGGCTTGGCTCTGGCCAAGTTTGTTGCCCGCTTGAGGTTCGAGGCTGGCGGATGATACAACATTTGATATTATTATCGAATATTTGCGCACGCGTCGATACTCGCCCTCAAGGGCACTCGAGGCCAATATTTGTCTTCCCGCCGGTCTCAGTCGGTGCAAATATCTAAAATGCGATTATCAAAAACTGTTGCACTTTACCGGGGGCCTTGGCAGTGTGATGAACTTCCCCCCGAGAGTCACGGCCAGACGAGGCAGCTGACTAAGCCAGCCAACAGTGCGTATGATTAATGTCGATAAGCTTAACTGGGAATGTGTTTGGATTGCATAAAGCGAGGACTTGTACTCACCATCAGGAGGTAAATAATCTTGGCATAGACCGTAAGCTGTGGTAACCTGCAAGGAAGGGAATAAAGTGTGCTTAATAATATAAATAAAATGGTTTATATTTAATAACTTATTCAAATATAATTCTTATATAATATTAAAGACATATTTTTTGTTTAAGAGAATCACTAAACTAATTTTCTGTTGATTTATAATAATTCAAATATTATTATTACTAAACTTATATTGCCTTAGTAAAGAAATAAAGTTTGCTTAATAATATAAATAAAGTGTTTTATATTTAATAACTTATTCAAATATAACTCTTATATAATATCAAAGACTATTTATGCTAGAAAAATTCTTTAAAATTTATTTTCTGCTGATCTATAAGAATTCAAATATAATTATTACTAAACCTATATTGCCTTAAATGTGTCTAAGCTTATTTCCTGTGAATATATCATTTACTTAAATATATTTAGTAAATTTATGGACAGCTTATTTATGTCAGGAAGTTCCCCTTATAAATCTAAGAGATTTAATGACCACTTTAACTTGAACTTGTCTTTCCTGGAAGGCTGTAAACTATTTTAAACTTTTTATCTACCATTCTAAGGGGAAATTTGGCTACATAAATAAGGAAAGTGTCTTTCCTGGAAGGTTGTAAACTATTTTAAAGATTTTATGTACTATTTTAAGTGGAAATTTGGCTCCATAAATAAGGTTTATGATTAAACTCTGTCAAAAGTTTTAATTTCTACTTACATTTTTGTAAACTTTCACATTAAACTTTACTGGGGAACTCCCTTGGAATTCCTCGTATTTATTGATATAAATTTTCGAGTGTATGTCTGTCTTCCCTGCCATTACTTTGTAGCTAGCTTGGCCTGTTAATTGAAACCACAAACCGGAACACACACAGCACACAATTCACAATTATGACAAAACAATATTATGTGGAGCACTGCGAACACGTGAGCCGTAAATCATTCGAGATTGAGCGACTTTTTGACACCGCAAATGAGCAAGGACAGCGGCAGGAGTCGCACCATAAATTCACCTGAATTTATTATGCAATTAGTTAGAGACCCAGCCCCAGCAGATGGCTGAAAGTGGGACAGGAATGTGTTGGCCTTGAGATAAGTTTTCCCTCGAAATCCCTGCCGAAAGCCTCCTTGAGAAGTTGGCTCCGCACCGTGACCCACTTGAGCCCCTCTCGAATTGGCATTTTCAATTTCCCATTTTCCATTTCCATTTAATAGAACTTTATGTCCAATACGAAGGTGCCCACCAGACGCCGCTGCTTGCCCTTGGGCCTTCCGTAGTAATTGGTGTCGTGCAGCCGATAGGAGCCCGGGGGCAGGTACGCCGGAATGCTGTGGTTCTCCAGCTGAAAGTCTCGCACCTTGTACTCTGCCTGCGGGTGGAGGAGAAACTGTGACCCAGACTCAGAGATAAATGGGGGTACGCACTGGCGGTATGGGACAGCGATCCGCTAGGTTGCCGTACTTGAAGACGTTCCGCAGCCAGACCTTCATCAGGCTGGCCTGGAGCAGTTCCCGCAGCGTCTTGCAGGTGTCCATGTCGTAGCTGAAGAGGGTCCTCTGGTAGCGATCCAGCTGCAGCAAAGTGATGGTCGTCCGCAGACCATTCCGCAAGGTGCGATTCAGGTGGATGTCCAGGCTGACCTCGCCTTTGGGCGTCAGCCAACCGCGTGTGCCGGGACAGAACTCATCGCTGCACTCCACGCTGATGTTGGTGAACTTGCTGCGAAGTGCTTGGGGTATTTTTTATTTAAGGATTTTACAAGAAAAAGAAAGTATCTTTTGTGATACTCACTGTTGGATTGACAAAACAGCAGAATCAGCAGCGAGGCTATCACTAGCATGGCCATTAACTGGGATGGCTTTTAGCCAACTAATTTCTGTGTTATTTTTATGGAAGTTTACTCTGCCAATTAAGGGCACTCGTTAGTGAGGCTTGAATAAGCGAGTAATGAGCAATTTTCACGCTTGAATTTGGTTTGTGAGAAATAAGAACAAAAGGTATTTAGTTAAATAGAAAAATAAAACTAAATCAGATCAGAATTTTCCAAAATTTTTATGGGCAGGAATGGCTAATACTCTTAAAAATTTATTAAGCTAAAAATAAGTAAACATCGTGGTGATTTGCCAATAAATAAATTAAGTAATGAGCAATTATCACGCTTGAATTTTGTTTGTGAGAAATAAGAACAAAAAGTATTTAATTTAATAGAAAAGATAACTAAATCAGATTAGAAATTTCAGAGATTTTTATGGGCAGGAATGTTTTATACTCTTAATTATTTATTTAGCTAAAAATAAGTAAGCATCTTGATGATTTCCCCATAAATTAAATCCAAAAGATCCCGCTTAATTCCCCTTAAATTCTCTGTAACTCCACTTTACCAGAAAATCTAACGCTACCCCCCACGATTGCCCATAAATCAATCGGCAGTCCACATCAATCAATCACTCAATCAGCTGGCCATCAATTAGTCAGTCTGTCACACACCGTATCGCACTATTTTTTTTTTTGCTTCAAACCGAATCTGGATCTGGATCTGTGTGGCTGCAAAGATCTGATCTTGGGGCAAGCCGAGCTGTCTGCCACATAAAGATTCAAGTTCAGTGCAACTTCGGATGCTGGCTAACCGTAAAGCAAACTGAAAGTTTGTGTTGTTTGCGTTTTGGCCTGGGTTGTTGGCCGCGTTGTTTGGCTAAGCGGCGTTTAATTGGAAACACAGTTGGGTGTTGGTTTTGACCGGTCCGCTGTCTTCATCGCGGGCCATCAACTTTCAGCGGCTGCCTGCGGACAGCTGATGGACGTGGACACTTGGATTCGCGAAGTTCTCAGCAGAGTCCGAGACTCCTGTCCTCAGACTAAACGACGAAACAGACTAAAGACTGCCTACCAGATAAACCCGTTCAAAATGCGACCAGCTTGGCGCAGATACAAATATTACGCATACGTCGTGTGGCGCTTTTGGCCACAGGGGGAAATGTTTGCCATTTTTTTCTCACTCCCCCAAGTGCACTGCGAGAAATTGTACAGAAGATTTTTAAAGTAAAATACTTTACTTAATTAAATGTAAGCTCTACAATATTGTTGAGATTTTGTTGTGTTTTTATTTTAACAGTTTTCTTGAGTAAGATATATTTAAATAGCTTATTCATTTATACTTAGAGGTATTTTTTTATTTATAATAAAATTATTTTATTTATTAATTTTTTCAGTGCCTTCACTCCACCCCTGCCCCTGCCCCATTCCCGTGACTCCTCGCTTAATTGCCGAGAGCCGCGTGGAGCGTTTAATTGCAAATTATTCAAATGCCGACGCTGCCGCAGCTGTCATTGCTGTCATAACCAGTCGGCGCAGCTGTCCCCCCCTGCGCCACTACGCCTCTGGAAGCCCCCTTTCATCCTGGCGAGCTTGCAATTATGTCTCAAATTAACACAGCAGCCACCACAGAGCGCCCCGCGAAAAAATAACAGCAGAAAATGTGTAAAAAAATATTCCCCAACTTCGGCCGTTGTTGTTGTCACATGAAATTAGGCGTGAAATGTAGTTTGAACTTTTTGTGGAAATTTTTTTTAACAGCCTTTGCAAGTGTTTATTTTTTTATTTTTTTTTTATATTTATGCTTTTGTCAATAGTTCGAGGGACCACGTGTTGCGGCTACCTTAATTGTTGCCAAGTCCCCTCTGACTATATAAATATTGATATTCTTTAGCTGATAATAAAACGTTTGCCTATCGGCTTCCCGGCTAACTTTATCTGTTTAGTACTGACCACACCGTTTTTATTATTATTCCTATTTTTTATATATTTATGGCAAATGCAATTCCGATAAACTTTATGGCTTTGCTCTGTGGGTTAAGCGGGTAGGAAGTTGGGCAAAATATAAGGATTTATATGATATTATAAAGCTTTTAAAATTGGAAGGAATTTTTATTAATATTTATCTTTTAAGTTAGTTAACCTTTAATATTTCAAGACTTCCTTCTATCAGTGAAAATATATAAATATAAACTGCAGAGTTACAAGATTTAAATATTTATTAAACTGTAGTATCTTAAATATATATAAATTATTGACTTTTTTTTTCAAAATTAGTGCCATAATTTGTTTATTTTCCCATTTAATATTTATTTTCCTACAGTTTATGCTTATTTCTTTCTTAAAGTGTAATTTTCTGGAAATTGTTTTTCACAGATCAACTTGTGCAACATGCAACTTATCATTCAGTTTATCTGGGATCTAAAATAATAATTTATTTTTTCGATTTATGGTTAATGGAGCTTTGAACTTTATATTGTATTGACCATATATTCCCACTGTGAGCTGGCAACATTTCCCAGCAACATTCGAGAGGCAAGCAACATGGCAGCTGCTGTAGATGTTGCTACTGCCACTGGTTGTCTCAGCATCTCAGGTTGCATTTATATGCAAATATCTAAAATTGTTTTCAATTTGCCACCGCCGAGCGCCTTGGCCATCGACATGGCGCATTCCTTGAGCCAACTTGCAGCTAATTTTATGGCTAATTGTCTGCCTACCCGCCCCATGTTGGCCGCATTGATTGCTGATGAAGTTGTGATATTTGCGATAAAAAAATGTATGTGATAAAAATTATTGAGCAGCCGCAGCCAGCCAGCAGGAATTTCTTAATTGTCGCGGTAGAAGCGTGCTGCTGCTTGGAATTAATTGCGGAAAAAGGACAAACCTCGACAATCATTTTGTATCAACGGGAGCAGTTTTTGAGAGGCGCGACATTAGCGGCGAATGTCAAAAGCCCGGCGCTGAAAGCTTTTAATTAACTCGGCCATGTCTCAGGGGTGTGGCTCTTGGCCAGTGAAAGATACTAGGAAACCAGTTTAGCTCACAGGAAGGAAGTTCTACAAGGCATTTTAAGCAGTTTTGAGGTGCTTTTTAGGCTGACTTTTAGGTTAATCAATCATTAAGGAAACATAAATGGGGGATAGTTAAGATTGGAGAGATTTATAGCAAAAGAAAATGTTACAGGATTCTTATAGGTAAAAAGAAACATATAAGAATGTCTGGATATTTATTATTATAATCTTAGTTAGGCGCTCTTTTTATTTATTTAATTTTTTTTTAATCACTTCTCAGCTTAAACCTTAGGAAAACCCCTCCTAATAAGCCTAAGATTCTAAGACTCTCAATCAAAAACCTTGACTTTAAAGTAAACCTTTCCAAATGGAACTTAACCATAACAATTTCCATCTTGAACTTTCCACCCCTGGGAAGTTCCGCCTCTCGAAAGAAAAACAGTTCCAATTGAATTCCCGAGGCGACTCAAGGAGCTCTGGAAATCTAAGCACACACCAAGCACTTGAGGACAGACCTCCGTACCGAAGACCTATTTATAGTTGGCACTGTCAGATTTCCGGGGGAAACTGCGTGTTATATCGGCTATAGCCGATCTGTTGTTGGTTTAAGCTTAGCCCTTTTTCTACAAGCAAATTCGAGTATATATACTCGCTATAGTATCGGGCAACGATCGAATTGAAAATGCGCAGTATGATGTCCGATTTACATGGGGTCGAGAGCATGCAATGCAAATGTGATTGCCATTTTTATGAGCCACCAACTACTAAGGTGAAGGCAATGGTACTCGGATGGGGTTACGATTCTAGTTTAGTGGATTGACCAACGAACTTGACATAATGACAACCGTTGGGGGGAACTTGATGAATTACCTGAGGGGATTGCTGGTCAAGATTTATGCAACAGTGCGATTGAATTGAATAATATGTGGCACCTTGGATAGATTACATCAACGGGTTAATGGCTGGAAACGGGGCTAAACCCGTTTGACAAGTGTTGGGGTCTGGGTGGGTAAGAATTTGTAATGAATGATATTTTTTAAGGTGCTAAATGGGGTCTTGGTATAAGAACTGGAAGTTACGGTAGAGAAAGGCAACTAAAAGAGTCCTTAAAGTATATAAAATATTGTTTAAAAATTAGATAACTTAGTAAAATAATTTCTAAATATTATTCCTTAACTAAACACTTTATTCCCACTTTATAAAATTTAATATTCTCCTTTCTCAAACCCATTTCAAGCCATATCATCATCACCCTCTTATAAAGCAAAACTCAAGCCAAATCCCATATTCATTCAATTCCAGACCCATCATCATCATTACCATCCTCATCTCTCGAATTGTCATCTAATAAACAGCAAGTGCTAAGAGCAGATAACGGGGGAGGGTTATATCCCCATATACCCACGATTATACTTAAACGATAAATGGTGAAGGAGCAATCACATCTTAACGTCTGTTGGCACTTTGCTGTTGGGGATTCGAACAGATGCAATTCAATGTCAATGCAATATGCAGTGGGGGTGTCTCTCCCCCTTTTACTATAGGAACCCCCTTCCTTGTGCTTTTAGCGTCTGGCAAACTTGTTGTCTATATATGAATATCGAATAATTATTGGCGTCTAAATGCTTCGCCCAGTAATTGCATTCAACATGTGCAATCCCCAATGGGAGTGTTGTTTTTGTTGCTATTGGCCATGTTAAATGAAGTAATTAAATGGCAATTGAGCTGCGGAAAGAACAATAACATCGAGTGTGGATTGGAGGAAGTTGTTGAAAGGTTGGAACCTAGCATTTAGCAAAGGGTTTTAATTAAAAGTTGAAGGGTAATTGCAGGTTCTGTAAGTTGCGACAATTAAAGGTGAATTTATAAGGGGATTTTATAGAGTTGTTTGATGAAAGAAAATAAATTTCATGTTAAGATCGACTTTTATAGGTCAATTGAGTAATTAGTTGTACGGAGATTTTTTCTGAATTAATATAACACATTAATATGGCTTTTTAGAGTTCAAAAATATTATTTTTAGATATAATAAAGCTCTAACATTTTTAATAAGTAAATTTAGAGTTAAGGGAACTACAAATACATTTTCCTCCTTCTCCAAAAACCTAAAATAAATAGAAGAACTCATCAAATATGTAATCAGGTCTTGCCAGATTTTTACCACTTCAATTTAACACTTTAAATTGGCATTTTTAATTTTTTAATTATTAATCTTAATCTTAATCACTTGTAAAGAATTAAATTCAGAGCTTAGGGATCTGAAAATATTTAATTCTTTGAACTTAACCCCGTACCTCTTCCCGTTCTCCCATTAAAAACCCTCAAATAAATAGAAAAACTCATCAAATGAGTAATCAGGTCCTGCCAGATTTTTCCACATCAATTTAATCCTTTAATTTTTCATTTTTATATTTTAAAAATATTAATTTTATGTTATATATACAATTATATAGCACTTACACTTGTAACGAATTAAATTCAAATCTTAGGGATCTGAAAATTTATATTTCTTCGAACTCAACCCATCAAAAACCCTCAAATAAATAGAAAAATCCATCAAATATCGCACCCACTCGGCCCACCATAAATCCTGGCCTGGCCATTACTATTTATTTCCACTAACCCCTTAAATATTATATTGCCCGTGTCACGTTAACTGATTCACACCCATTAATTATTCGGGTAGCTTAGGTCAGTAATGCGCTGTGGAATGCAGCCACACACAGCCGGGACATGTGATCGCTATCGATAAAGCGGACTTGACGCACGTTTTATTTTTAGTGGATTGTCTAGACCCACCTGGTATTTTATGGTATTTAATCGATAAATATTGCCAATAATGGTGTTTGTTGTTTATATTTAGCGATATCTCTGTTGGGTTTCCCTGACCAGACAGATAGTATTTAATATGTAGATGTGAGTGGTGTGAAAACATTTTCCCATGGTGTGGAAATAACGCCCACACAAAGTGCATTCATCCATCCATTTCTCACTCCTTTCACTCGCTGCTTTCCCAGGCGGATTCTTCTGTCTGAATTCTTCTACTCTCTGAAGAGCAGCAGCCCACGTTCTGCCCGTACAAATTGGCAAACACGCAACTCATGATCAAGTGCAATCTTTTTGACATTAATATGACAACGGCAGCCGGGAGAACACAGGCTGGAACCAGCGAAAAAATCAATTATGCGCACGCGGCACAAAGCCAAAAGCCAAAAGCCAACCAAGCCGCACCAATGACAACTCGGAATCCAACTGGGACTCCTCGGAGTCCCAGTTCCCTCCTTGGCTGATTGAGTATGCGACACAGGCAGCTCCAAAGTGGCGAACGCTGATGAATGTCTGTCAAATTGTTGACACGCCACGCAGACGCAGATGGATAGATGGAGGAATGGGAGATGGAATTGCAGTTGGACTTGGCGATGGAGAGACATTGCTGACATTGACACAATGCACATGGGATCAGGGAGGAGAAGGGCAAGAGACAGGGGAGTTGGAGTAGAGGGTCACAGGGAAGTCGACCAAAAAAATACCCAGTGAAGATATATGACTTAAGACTTAATTAAAGGCTTGAGTATTTAATTTGGGAGAAAGAAATAAAGTCCATAAATTTATTGAATATATTTTGGGTTCAAATAATATAGTCTGGCAATATTTATATGATTTATTTTATATATATTTATTAATATATATATTTTAAGCAATATTTTTATTTGGAGTCAAAGGGAAGTCGACCTAAAAAATACCCATTAATATATTTACAGAGAAAGTATGAAGAAAACTGACTTTAGACTTAGTTTAAAGCCTAAGTAATAAATTTGGTAGAAAAATGTATAGTTCATACATTAAATTAATACATTTTGTGATCAAATTTAAATAGTTATATATATATTATTTGTCTTATATATATTTATATATTTAACATCTATTTAAATATTAGCCTAATTTTGTCCTAGAAACTTTGTAGACTATTTAAATTTTAAAATATATTACTTATTCAGTAAGATCTAATCTGATCTGATTTTCTGGCATTTATACACAAAGAAAATTAAAGATGTATAATTATATTACTCCCCTGGACTAATATCCCCTTTAAAAAACCTCTATAAACCCAAGAAAACTCCCCTCTGGAGACGACAAAGTTGCACAAAGTCTGCCCATGATGATCACGATTGTAATCAGGATCGGCTGATGATCATTCGTGGAAATATTTTATGCCATTTAATTTCAGCAGCTCTCCTCTGCCTCTAATTGAGTTGTCGGAGATCCGAAGAGAGTCGCTGCACGATGGCTGCAAAAATATTTATCGGCATATTAATGCAGCGTATTTCAAATGCAAAGTCGACTCTCATCTGACTGACTTACTTCCTCAGTGAGCGGCTACCAAACATGTTTATGCAATTTCCCCGCCTAGCAGTCTTTGGTCTTCAGTCTCTCTAGTCTTCAGTCTCCAGTCTTCAGTCTTCAGTGCCCCTCCTGGGTCTCTTGGCTTGTCTTATCAAATGATTTTATTTATGCTATGGGCGCGCATGTGTGCGATAATTGGATTATTTACTTTCGCGGCTTAGCAGCAGTCGCCGTGGTAGTTGTGGAAAATTGTCGAGTTTTCGCTTTCTATTAAGTCGGAGGAGTCACGCCCCCTAACATGAGACACTTAATTTGGAAATTAAACGAATAAGCTACAAAATATTGTCAAATTGCATTAGGTAACTATTTTTAAAGCAGTTTACAGGGTTTACTTTTATTTTATTTCAGTTGGAATTATGTTTCTGGGTTTTAATAAATGAGGATTTCATTTGGAAAGGTTTTCAAAATTTTTCTTAGTCACAGGAACCTCTTTTCCTTAATTCCATTTCCCGTTTCTTGAGGAAGTTAAATGAATGATTTGACAGGTCCTGACAGAAGCCACCAATCAGCGCTCCAAAGTCACCCACTCAGCTCCAGGTGGAGCTCCAGTTCCTGCCGCCTTTTAGCCGCGTTTGGAGCAACACCCAGTTGGCTACCAGGTTGGCCGCAAAAAGACGGCCAAGACTTCAAGACATTAATATGTATGAGCGGTGTCAGGAGGCAATGCCACAACGCGTTTATCAAAACATTTGAAACATGCGTCGACTCCTCCCCCTGCGGCCTGGTTGACCCAATTAACCGGGCATTATAAAGTCGTAAAGCATATAGCCAGACGTTGGCTGGGTACGGGGAATTAGCAAATAGTCAGGCCCCCAGGCCACAGAGACCGAGATATAGATATAGATAGAGAGAGAGAGGTAGATAGAGGTATATAGATACACGGGAAGGAAATGTGATTGAATTTGAAACTCTGTAATATCAGTTAGAGGGAAATAATATACAAGTAATAAAAAAATTATAATTTAAGGTATTTTTCAATTTTTAGAATATAATATAAGGCTGAGATATGGGAAAATAATATAAAAGTAACAAAAAAATATATAATTTAAGATATTTTCCAATTTTTAAAAAATAATAAAGGTCTTACAAAGCCTATATTATAGAAAATTAGAAAATAGCCTAAACTATATATTAAATATGTTATGTATTTAGTTTTTCTAGTAAACTAATAAATAAATAGGCTACACAATTTCTGTAATGGGTTTTTATCCATTAAATATTTGTAATATTTGTATATTTATAATTATATTCATATTTAATTAAATATTAAATAATTCCTTACCTAAAATTAGATATTAATCAGACTCAAATTAATATAAAAATCAAATTAAAATCCAAATAAAATTCAATTCACAGTTAAACTAAATAAAACCCTCTAAAAACACCCATTTATTTCCCCCGTGTATCTATTTAGGTGGCAAACCTCAAAGCCCGCCACATCCCATTACATATGCAGGCGAATAATCGAGTGAATTCATAAATCACAAATCACTTAGGCAAACTCTTTTTTTGGTAGCCTGAACAAGATGTTAAAAGGGGCCAGGCGGCTGCGGGGGCGCCTGCCAATGGTCATGTTTTGTGCGATAATATTGACAAATTGTGCAAACATTCGCACACAATTAATAAGCGCCGCACAGATGGAGCTCCCTCCCCGAAAAAAAAAGAATAAAATAAAATAAGAGACGCCGAACGGCGGCAGATATTTTCCGCCCACGTGCTTTTTGGGACGCGTGTTCGCATTTTGCAGAAAGCCAGAAAGTCAGAAAGACAAAGCCAAAGCCACAACGGAGCTGAGGCAAAATAAAAATATATAAAGGCAACAAAGAGCCCGGGGGACCTGACAACATAATTCAGATTCAGAAAAGGCCGCTCTGGCGCTACCTAAAAATACGGAAGGAGAAATCAAGAAGAATGTCGCCAAGTGTCAGCGGACAATGGGGTATTTACAGAGGAAGAATCAAAGATATATGGGAAAATGTTCAGGAATAATATAAAAATATATTAAAAGTAGAATAATAATATAATATATTAAATAAATAATAATTAAAATTATAATAATATTGGATATAATAATATATAATATTTATTGAGGGGTTCTAGCTAACTAATAGATTTATATTATTATAATAAATAAGAACACCAAAGATTTTCTCATTCCTCAAATAAACCCAGAATTTTGGCCTTGCTTTGAGCATACTATTTTTAAATTCGTTTACAATTTTAATGTTTTTAAAGCATAATTAATTTGATCTTCCTTAATACTACCATAAATCATTCTTCAAAAGTGTCGTAATATTGTGAAAACCCCCCATTTCCCCCCATCACTAACCATTCTCATTTCCCTTCAAAGTGCAAGCCATTGAGAATCAAAAGTCCAGGCACGTCCAGCGCCCACACACAAGGGACTCCACTCTGTAGCTCTGGAATACCGATCCAGAATCCGCATCAGGGAGCATTTGCAGTGATGAGTTGGCAACTTTTAGTCCATTGAGTGACCAAAGCCACACACTCGTCGTAGCTCCCCCCAGTCCGATTTTATTATCCATTTTTGATTGATGATTGCAGTTAGCAATGCGCCGATGCGCCGAATGCGCCTTTGAAGTCTCGTTTGAGTCTCGTTTTTGGCCCTCAGCCAGCACTGGACTTTCGTTTTTCCACCGTCCAAAAGAGAGAGAGACTAAGACTAAAGTCGGCAATTTATGCCGGCATAACTTGTGTGTTTAGGCCAGGTCTCCATCTCCGACTCCGTAAGCGGCTTAGTTGCCCAGGAAGCCGCGACGGACATTTGTGTTGACAAATCAATTAAATGCGAAATTTACAGAGGCAGCGCACAGTAGCGCCAATGGCAACACGCAAGTATCTCGAAGACACTCTAGAGCCTAGAGTTCTGGCCAAGAAACTAAGCCAAAGCCAAAGCTGGAGACCAAAGAAACCTCCTTGTCGTCGCTTATCGAAAACACCGATCCGGCCGGCCATGCAAATCGTAAAGTGTGAAAACAAATTGCTGAGTGGGCCCCCGAGGGGTATGGGTATGAGAATGGGAGCTCGAACTGGGAACCCAAAGACTCATTGCAGCCGTCAGATAATTGCACTCGATTTGTAATTCAAGATTAAGGGCAGACAGCTCGTCCGTTTTCCTTTTTTGCACTTAATTTATGTGCCGATCGGCGAGTCTGCCGGATCTTTGTTTCTTGTCTTGGCCAGCGACCGATAATCGCCTAAAATGTGGGCCATGAGTTAAGTGATTATGTAAATTTGTTCGATGCCCACCTGGATGAGGAGTCTGGACGGGATGGGATGGCATAACCTTCAATTGGGATATGGGTTCCCTGGACTGTTTGCAATGACCAAGATTGATGGGCAATTTCAGGGGGGAAATTAGTGAAAGTAATTTCTGAGGAATTTAATAAATAAAGTAATTAAGTGAAGGAGAGAAAGGAATGTATGGGAAATAATATGGGTTGCAGTTTAAAGATTTTTTCAGGTATTTTTTTAACAAAATTTGAACATTTATATAAGACTAAATAGAACCTTAAATGCATATGTTAATCATTAAAGTAAAAGAGAATCGCCAATGCTATTTAAAGACTTCTAAAAAACTTACTGTAGCCATTTAATTTATAGAAGTAATATAATACATTTAATAAATAGCCAATTGATTTTTTTCAACCATTAGAAAACTGAGGAAATATTTATCTCTGTTATTGATTCTTGTATTAAGAAACTAATATATAAGAAGAAAATATTTTAAAGAGATTTATTTGGTTTGACAGGACTTCTACCTCTCTAATTTTTCTTGGCCTTTAGATTATTTATAATTATATTCTTAAGCATATTTAAACTTAACCAAAACCTTGCATAATATAAGTTAAAAATCGCCAATACTTACATCGTATTTACTTGACCTCATTTTACCCATTTATTTTGCATCTAATTTGCATTCGTATTTCGTCTACGCTTCTTTGTTAAATTCAATCCAGTCGAACATTTAGAATGCGATTTAACCAATTTTGTGTCAGTGTATTTCTTATTTTTTGTTATATATTTCTTGCGGTTATGTATTAATTTGTTGTATTTAGAATTTTGAACACTTTGCGATTGCGATGGATTTTTGTAAGCACTTTTTGTTTAATTAGCGTGTTAGATTGATATCAATTGAACAGTCTTTGATTATTGTTATTTTTTGTGGCCCTTTCAAGCATTTTTAAATTGTGTGGAGAGAGAGAGAGAGAGAGGCGACTGCAGGCGAGAAAGTGAGACAGAAGGCCCGAAAAAAATATATATGTTATATTACTCATACGACACGTGCCACGTGAAAAGCAGCAGCTGACTGACTAAACTGAAATTGAAACCGAAACCGAGACCCAGCACACAGAGGAAAACCCCCGAAAAGGGAAATGGTAAATGGGAAATGGGCTGAAGCAGAAGCAGAGCTCACGGAATGGGAAATACGAAATACGAAAATACGAAAATACGGAATACAGGCCAGAGGCAGGAAATCAAAAACGATTCCGATAAACCAGGCTGACTGTTACTTTCAGCTTTCGGGGGCCCCGCAATCCGAAAACTGTTTACGATTGGCGATTTACGGCCGTACATTCTGCCACCTTAATGTTAATGTTCTCTCGTTTCTCTGGCTTTCCGACGTTTTGGCTTTGGCTCTGGCTCTGCCTTAGGTTTTGGCTCTGGCCCCTGACACGTTTCAGTTCAGTTTCGCCGTGTTGTTTGCGGGAAAAATCGTTAGGCGGCAACAACAGCGGGAAATGGCAGCAGAAAATGCCAAAACTGCACGAAACATACGACGGGGAGCACTGGAAAAAAAAATATGCCCTTTAATTTGTGATATATTATACAACAATTTCTTAATTTTATCTTCCCAAAATCACTTATTTTGAAGGCATTCATATAAGGCTTTTATCTTGATAATATATTTAATTTTAGACGCTGTTTAAAGTCCGTAAAAATCGATCTAAGATCAGGAAAATGTCTTCGTTTTGAACATAAATTATTTAAACAATAATAAATTGTTTTGTCCTATAGAAAAAAATTTGTAAAAGGACTACGAATATCTAAAAACAATTGTCTTAAGTTTCTGTTATTAAAGCAAACATTGATTTAAAGTACGAGAAAGAACAGAATGAACTTATCTCTTCTTATAGCCGATGAATCATCATCTTATCTCCTCTTCCCTAAAATTTCAAACCATAACCTAGCTTATATTTCTCTCAGTGAAAGAAGGGGGGACAGCAGCAGCCACGTGAAAAATGCCGGAAACAGAAATCGATTTGCAGCAGAAAGAAGGCCCCCAAAAAGGGGACGGTGTTGGGTGTGAGTTGTGCTGGCGAGTGTGTGGTGTGGTGTGGTGTGTGTTATGCACTCTGAGGTCACGATAGCGAGGCTCTGCTGTGCGGGGGAATCCTTAAAATTAAAGTTCTCGGCGAAACAGCCCACGGCAAATTATGTCACACACGCGCAGCGCACGAAAGTAGGCAACGAATGCGGCTTTTAAGCACGAAAATCACACGATTTTATTTTGCGGCTTTCAACTATTATATGTTTCGCGTGAGCCCAAAAAAATATTGAGAGATTTCATTTAGTTAGTTAGCCGATTTATTCAGATTTTTTTCTTCGGAGCGTTTACCCGATGTCGCTGGTCGCTGCTGCCTCTGCTGCTGCAGCGCTGAAAATTCACGTAACAATTGATTTGTGTGTCAAAAATGTCACAAGTGTCAAAAACGCGTGGAAGAACAAGCAGCGGGCAGCCGTTGCGAGCTGCGCTTTTACATTGGCGAGAGAGCCTTGCAAAGAGAGCGAGAGGCTGAGAGAAGCCGAGAGACTGGCAGAGCGACAGGAGTGTAAGCGAGAGACTGCGCAGAGAGCACTTAATGTTTTCTAAGAGAAAGCGGAAGGGCCAACAACACGTGTGTGTCCTGCGAAAGAGTAACTCAGGCCAATCGGGATGCGAGCGGAGAATAATGAACTTTCGGCTTGGAGACTGGAGAGTTTCGGGATTTTTGGCATAATGAACGGCGATCGACGGAAGGTGATGAACGGGATGTGAACAAGTTCATTGGAGAATATCTTGTTTTTACTTGGAGGGTTCTGATATTATTAACTAAATGAAAAGGAATTTAACATATAACTTAAATTTTCTAAATTATGTTCCTATTTTGTAGAGTTCCATTTTCTGTTTCTGGAATTAATTCCATAAAAATCCCTTAAAATCTCTTTAAATATTTTGAAAACTTCCGAACACAAAGCTTTGTACCTTCTTAAGCCCTATATTACATTGTTATTTCTCTTATTTAGCAAGAAAACCATTATATTTTTCTAATTTCCATCGGTTCTCTGTGAAATATATATGAATTTCAAAGCTCTCTGTTGCTTTCGTTACTATTTGGCATTCACTGTGCCCATAACTTTTCCACCTATTTATGAATCACTTGACCATCCCCCGAAAAGCGGAAACCCATACTTTAAGTCCCTGAAAGCTAAGCCAAAAAGGGGTTCGTTTTTCGTCTATTCCTTCAGACGGGCCGGCAGATCCTTGCCTAAACGGCTTAAAAGGCTCAAATGAACGCGGCGGAAAACACTTTTTACCGCAAACAGGGTGGTGTTTTTCCCGCAAGAAAAGAAAAACATAAACTATGTAGAAACTCAAAGGGTGGTCAACAATATAGTGTTTAAGCTCACACGCACTAAACTTTGGTTATTTATGGTTTGCATTTGCATAATTAACTTGGCATTTCCTTGTGTTTAATGGCTTTTTAAATATCATTCTTTATTTTCGGGAGCGGCGTTATTTTTATGTCTAATTTATTGTTATTGTTATTGTTTAATTAAGTCAAAGCTCGAGTTCGATTTGTTCGTTTTGGTTTTTGGTTTTGGATTTCGATTGCCAAGCGATTCGCGACTCTGCGGTTTGTTATGTTTTGTTGTTGCGAACCCAACAAAATGCGATGCGAAACTGGCCGACAATTCCGATATATTTCGCTGTCGCTGCCTCGGCCGCCGTCGCTGCCTCTCTGCCTCGGCCTCTGTCTCTGTCGGCCGAAGCAGAGCATTGGCTTTTCTTATTGGAACAAATATGCTCTGGAGACTCTGGAGACCGGCCAGTTTTGAGCAAGGTGGGCTAGCGGGAGGCGGGGAGCGGGGGTGTGTGTGCCCACCACTTGAGGCTAATAACAAGAAGAAGCAGTGGAAGAAGAAGAGGAGCAGCGGAGGAAGAAACTGGCAAAGAGGAAGAACTTAAAACAACAACAAGCGCAATGAGAGCGAGTTGATTGCAACAGGAGCTTAAGGCAGCGACGTTGGCAGCGCTGCCGCTGCCAAAGAAGAAATAAAAGAGAAAATGTCTTATGCTCTTTCAAGTTTTATGCGGAAGCACAAACAGCCAAAGAGCGAAAACTAACGGTCTATGCCAAAAATGGCATGCAATAATTTCGCTTTCTCAGGCTTACTCTTTGGTGTTCATAAACTGAGAGAATTGCACATAGTTTCGGGGGTTGCTTTTTCAGTTGACCAGTGAACATTTTTGCTGTTAATTTAGGAGAAATAGAGTGACCATTTTGAGGTTGGCCAAAGCTGCAGAATGCTTTAGAAGGAATCTCAGAGGTTCCGGTTTTTAAAAACATTTTTTTTTGTATATCAGGAAAGGATTACTAATTAAATTGGTTCATAGAAAAACTATAAACTGGATTATTTTTGTATTAGACGACGTGAGATTTTAATATTTTATAATGGTTTGTTTATGGAATTTATTTTATTAAGTTTCAGTATAAAATAAAAATGCTTAAATTTAATTTAGAAATAAATTAACATGATTTACAATGAACAACTTGAATACGTTACATTTCAAAAGCTGCTATAGAGCTGGTCCCACCATTTAGCTCTCTCTTTTTGGGGGTGAATTCCACCCCGCTTGTCCATTGTCTAATTAGGCTCCTCTCGCATGCGATAAAACAGAACAACAACAGGTTTGAGTTGGACAACGCTGCGGATGTTGCATGAACCGAGCAACATGTTGCAAAGTGGCCAGCGTGAGTCAAGCAGTTGGCATTGGCGTTGCTTTTTTTTTGCCCTTGGCAGGATATTTCAGGCGGCGGCAGTGGAGATCATCATTACCCACATGCCGCTGATTACTTACGCAATGTCCACGATGCGCACACGCAATCCCATCGAGGATTGGATTATGGATAATGCCAACAACAATGGCACCTTTTGCGATCGGCGTTCGGTAATCGGTAATCGGTTAGCCGGGGGAGTGTGTGTGTTGTACACATTGTGATATATTGACAGCATTAAGGCAGCGATAGTCGCGCTTCATTAATCATAGATCCTTACGCTCGGGCTGCCTATTAATTTGGACGCCACGGAAGAACAAAACAGCTTCTCGTTGGGCCATCACTTAATGGTGTGAACACTGGCAGGAGTGAACAAATTGCAAAATAGCCGGCACTGAAAAAAAGTAGGGGCTAGAAAATGTTTTAACATAAATAAAATATTCATAAATATTGAATTTTTTATATCGTTTTTTTTTCTAAAAGCTAAACTTTATTAAAAACATGCAAAATTTTATTTTTAAGCCTTTACGATTTTTTTTTGCTGTGCAAAGTTTTACTTCAATATATATAAACTATTTGTAAGAATTATTTTTCCCAGTGTATCGTGTAGGGCCAAACAAAAGAGAGATCCCATGGCGTAAAGGAGACCGCGATAGCCACCCGCTCTAGACAAAAGACAAAAGGCGAACAGAGAAGACCCCGAAGGACAACGGGCCAAAGCGAACGGCGAAAACAGCATCGTAAAAAAAAGTTACACGCCTGCGCAGCGGGTGGCGCTCAGTTGTAATAAAAACACAAGCGAGAGATGGAGAAAGAGAGGAAAAGGGTGAAGGGTAAGGGGAAGCGATAGCACACACTCACATATCGAAGCTTTCGATCAAATTGCCTATCAGATGGCGGGCCCGGTGGTGTGTGTGTTGAAAAATTCATTTTAATAAGCGCCCGTAAAATCAAGCGCGCAATATCTGAGCAATAAATAAATGACAATTATGAATTGTTCCCCTACCCAAAGGAAACCGGGCCCGAGAATCCCTTTTCCCAGCACAGCAACCAGCTTTTGCGTTTATTATATCAAGAGAGAGAATCGGAGAAGAAGGCGCCCGCCGAGCGCTATGTGGAATTTAATTCTGGCGCTCACTGTGCGGGGCTGTCATCGTGCCAGGGCATTAATTCCTTGTTTATCGCACCTTGTTAAAAACCTATCGTCCGAAGGGAAGAGATAAGATGGCGATGAGATGAGATGCCAAAGGAATTCCTAAGATGCCTGAAGGGAGAAGAGCTTTGGGAACAAAATACCTGAGATAATTACTCTGATAAAATAATAAACATAATAAGGAACACCCAAAAAAAATAATCTTAGAACCTATACGATTGTTACATGAATTCTATACCCTTGAGTATGAAAAATTTCTTAATAAGATGCTTATTAATTTGATACTACGAAAGTATACATTTTATACTCATCTGCACCAATATTTCATAATAATCCACTAACGCGACAAACAGAAAAGCATTAAATACCAGCTAACGCGATTTGTTATCGAATTTTCGATGTAGGTTCGTATAAAAATAATACTCGAAAATACACAATTGAATCTTTGGAGTATACAAATTATACTTTGTAGTATATATTTGATATTTTTAAGTATAAAATGTATACTAAACTCGTTATACTGCTTGAGTATATTTCTAAGACAACGCGTAGAAAGGTTAAATTCTTTTTAATTTTTTTGGGTGTACTAATTTAGATTTTATTGGGTTTATAACGGAAGCTTTAAGTAGGTTTAATAAAAAAAAAATGGTTATAATCCTCGCAATTAACAAATGTAACTTTGTTGTTAATTTATAATCTTTTTCTATAAACTTTATTTATTAATTTCCTCTACAAGCCCACCGAAAACCAAGTCTAAAGATAATACTCTTTGTTTACTTACCGAAACAATTAAAAATAAATAACACAAATTTCTATAATTAAATTATTTTTAAGTACTTATACCCCTTTGTTATGGATTTACTGCGGAAGCTAAAAATAGATAATATTTACGATCTAACGACCGAGATATATCATATTTAAATAGTCGTTTGGGTTTGGTTTTATGGCCACAGATACGCGCCACCGATAACAATGGCATTTCGTTTCCTCACCTTTCTTTTTTTTCCATTTTTGTTTCTTAACCATAAAATCCGATCTCTAGTATATTTCTGGGGAATTTACTAAGGCAATACCGTCTTGGCGTATCTTATCTAGTAAATTGCTTATTAATTTAAGGAAAAACCAGATTTTTTGTCTCTTACTCATGGACTTCAGGCTAAACTTTGTACCCAAATCCGGCACCAAAATAAATACGATTATTAATAAATAAAAAAAAAAATGAGAAGAAAAATATGCGTAGAGCAATGATACTTATCATGGACAGCATACAAAACGCCTGCCTTTGCTATTTATTTACCCAACAAATTCCGCGGGCTGCTCGACTCATTTTAAACATTATATTTAGTTTTTTTTTGCAAATAAGCGTACCAAAAATGTCAACGTCGAGAAAAAAATGTAAAAAAATCTTGGATTAAGTTGGGAGCAAGATCACGAACTAGTACGGGCTAACCCAAAATACTCTAAAACAGAAGGGAGGCTTAACTAAAAGATGGAGAAGTATAGGTAGCTTATCAATATTTTATATTTGGTTTCTAAATCAAAATTATGATCCTTTACAATTAATATTAATTGCTTGCACTATAATATGGAATTTCTTAAAACTCTTTATTATTATCCCAGCTGTCTTAGATATTTTTAAGGGTATTTAATATCACTCATGGGTTTAAGTCTTAGGCCTTGCCGCTTGTTTTTGTCAAATTCCAGTGCGTATTTATTATTTTTGTTTTTTTACATTTTTTCCCAGCTCTATCTCTCTGTATTTTCATATTTTTGCTGTACAAGTTTATAGCGTTGCCTGTTGATTTATGCAAATTATTAAACGTTTTCTAATAACTCATTATGCCGCGTAAACAACGCGCCGCATGACTTGACAGTCCTCAGATACCGCAGCAGACAGAGACGCACAGAGAAGTGCACAGGAAGAAATGTGGATATGTTTGAATATATTTAACATTTTAAATGGGTTCAAGGATTATTAAGCTTTAAAAATTTGTATTTCCTCAAAGGAGTATTTAATTATAATAAAGGTTTCTGGAAACTTAAGTTGAATTGCAAATTTTGAAAGTAAAAAACTGAGTCCATAGAATAACTAATTATCCTTTCCCAGAGATTATTTAAAAATGTAAGACAAACACGCTTAGATTTACTATTATTTTAGGGATAATATTATTTTTAATCATTGCTTAGAAATTAATCCTGTTAAATATAAAATCTAATTTATGTTAGACCCCCATTTCTTCCTGTGCTTCCCCATAACCGGAGTCCAAGCCAGAGTTCCATTTCCATTACACCTTCAATTGGCCGTCAGGTTGTCGAGGGTGGTGGAGGTGCCTGTAACTACTGTTGCCTCTTTTTAGTGGAAACTTTTTTGTTTTCTAACCCGCGTTGTTGTTTTTCCGCTGTTAGCTGTCAATTTTCGCATCTGTCTACCGGCTGAGTGGCAAAGTTTCATAGCGCTTAGCTTAGCTTAGATGTCAACTCGGTTTTTTCCCCCTTTTTTTTCCCTCTATTTTGGCGTGCAAATATGTTTCCATCCGTTTTGCCTGGTAATTAGGTAAATATTTTCCAACCAGAGGTCTCTCGCCATTTGCATAGATTTTACAGAGTGTCGAAGCCTATTGGGTTTTCTTGACCCAACATGGTTTCGTTGGCTCTTTGGCTTTTACTTTTTATGTGCAAACTTTGAGCTCCGAAGGGGTCACTGGAGGTTGCCGCAGGATAGGAAAGTGAAGTCCATCTGTGAATCCATAAAAGTTCGCTTGCCTTAAAGTGAGTGTTATGAAACGCAAAAGAGAGTCGTTAGAAAATTCCACATGGCCATGCGAAAAAGTTCCGTAATTTTTGTGGGAACTTGGACAGTAACTAAACAGTTAAGCGATAGTTAAGCATTCTCACACAAATTTGTAATGGCATTTACACAGTCCGATTCGATAACTGAACAAATCTTACTTCATTCGCTTGTTAAAAGATAATACTTTGGGTTGTTCAGGTGAAGTTGCATATATGGAGAGGGTAAATAATTTATTTTATACTAATGTTAAAAGGGTTAAAAGATTGATTACTCAATCTTTAATAATAAAGCCTACTTCAGTGCCAAGTAAGGAGGTTTAAATATTTGTTTTAAGGTTTAAAATGTAATGTATTAAATATAGTTTATTTCAGTACAAAGTAAGGAGGTTTAAAATATTTTATTAAATATTTAAATATTTGTTTCAGGGGCTAAAATGAAAACAATTAAATATAGATTATTTCAGTACAAAGTAAGGAGGTTTAAAATATTTTATTAAATACCTTAAAAGTCCTAGAAAAATTATGAAAAGTATGATACTTCCAAGGCTTTAGATTCCGGATATAAATATTTAATGTAAATTTTATTAACAAAGGTTTATTCATTTATTTGCCATATTTACATTAATTTTTTCAAAGTGATACTTCCATTAAAGGTTCCTTTAAAATCCTTTTATTCAAAAATACTTTTATATCATTTACTATTCAATTTTTGTATCAAAAATGCAAAAAACTTTCTAGCAATAAATAGAATTTATTTTAAACTACCATCAAGGCCTGACCTACTGAGCAATGGGAGCTGGCTCACAACCTAAACTATAGACAAAAACCGATAACAACTCACCTGAGCTAACCCCAGGTAACACAGTCATAACAACAAGTGCAACTTGCCAGTCGAGAATCACAAGTCAACTGATTTGACCAACTTGGAGCCCCGACAACAGCCAGAAAGGCCAGCTGCCAGATGCAGATGCAGATGGAGATGCAGATTCTAGAGGAGATTGAGTTGCAGATGAAGAGATGCAAATGCAGACACATTGGTGGGGCCAACTATTTGCATTTGCATTTTAGCACTTCAACAAGGTCCAACCTAAGGCAGGTAACAGGTAACATTTTGCTGTTTGCACTGATTGCGCATGCAGAGTCACAGATTCGTTGGACTCCACAGACTTTGTCTGCTTTGGAAATGGAAAAAGCGGGAAAGTGGGCCTTCGACTGGGACTGGCAAAGGCGCTGGGCTTTCTATATAGCTTAATTCTTGGCCACGCCCACAGCGAAAGAAACGCAATTGGTTGCAGAGAGAAAAATAAGAAGAAAATTGAAAGGAAGTGGGTCAAAAGAAATATTTTTCTAAGGGTAATAGTCCCAGAACAGGGTTTTTTAAGACCTTAAAGTTTTAGGTTTAAGAAAATAATAGAAATATAATTAAATAAAAATTAATAACATATTTTCCTAGATTTTTTGACCTTTTGGCACACAAATATTTAAAACGGGGTTATGATCCGCATTTTTTATTTTTATATTAAATCCGTTCTCAAAATGAGAATAGTACGTATTTGAGAACGCAGATTCTCAATTTCCGGATGCCAGAATTTTTTTGTTTGGGTTTAGGAAAATCGTATTATTTAAATTATTCAAAATCTTTACTATATTAAGAAATATATTTTTCTTTTAGGAAAATGCCATTTAAAAATATTGTATCTCCGTGTAGATTTCGCTCACCTGTTCGGAGCTTGTGTGGGTTGCTTTAGCGCGTATCTAATTACAAGCAAAGGTGGAAAAAAGGCTAAAAAAAAAAGCAGGATTGTAAGAGAGATATAAGCAAAGTCAGGCACTGATTTCAAAGATAAATTGCCGACGACAACGACGATGACTCTCGCGGGGGACTTGCACTTGGACTTGGGCTCGCACTGCCATCGGTGATGAATGCGTTTTGTATTTTTTGATTTTTCTTTTTCTCTTATATTTATGCGCTGCCGACGCTAGTGAAAATAAACAACAGTTTATTGGCATTGCCAGCGACTTGGACTCGCCTCCTTCATAGTTCTAGACCCCTTTTTTCCAGGCCCTGCACCCAATCACTCCTCTTGGCTCGCAGCTCTCCTCTATGCTCCACTGAAGTTGGGGCATTTTCATTGTTTAACCAACATTTTGCAGCCGCCGGGTTAGGGAAGGTGTCGGTGTCGACTTTAGAAATGTCGATTTTTTTGTTAGCGGAATTTTTATGAGGAAGCGATTTTTATCGCCCAAACTCCGCCGTGACTCCTCCTCCTTCCGAAATAAATGAGCGACAGGCACACACGGCGCTCTGAGCCTTCGGAAATGTGGCGACATTTGATTTATGTTACAGTTTGACCAACGCATATTTTTTAGTGCATTTCTTAGAGGTGGATTTTGTTTGATTTTAAGCCTAGAAGATAAAGTGTGGCATAAAGCACCAAGAGAGTTGTAAGAGTGAACAAAGAAGTCTAGGTTGAGAAGGTAAATTATTAAGAATTTTTAAGTCGGAAGAAAATCAAAAAATATTTAAAAAATTCAGAGACTATTCCCTGTTCCCATCCAGGAATTTAAAAATATAAATATTTATAAGCCTTAAAAAAGAAATATTTATCCTTTGTTGTTGTCCTTGAATCAAGTGTATCTTCGACTTAAGCTCCACTTAAGCTCTCCCCCAACCCAGCTTCAAGCCTCAAGCTAAAAACAACAGACTCAGGGTATTGAAGGCGACTTCCTCACATAATTCATCAACGGACAAGAACAGCAGCAGCAGCGGAGGCTGCGATGGGGAATGTGAATATTGAAACAAAAAATTAAAAACTACACTTGACCTCAGCAGTCGATGTCCGTCAGCGACGGCGGAGGCTGACCAATGCTCAAGTGGCTTTTTACATGGGACTGCAATGGGAACTGAGAACTGAGAACTGAACTGGACTGGACTGGACTGGGCTCGAGGTATAGAGGAATGGGAGTGGGTTTCGTTAAGTAAACATGCCACGCTACGACGCGTTCCTAAAAACCTGGCCGCTCGATCTCTGTGTGTGTGTGGACCCATTTCCATTCCCATTCCTTGGATGCAGCCTCAGCTCATTACGATCTTCATCATCATGGGCATCGTGGCTGGTCATCAGCATCGACAGATTGTGTCGGCTTCGCTTTGCATCTTTTGTTCATTTTAGTTTAAATATTGCCTACCTCCGCTCCACTCCCCTGTAGCCCCTAAATGCGAGTATGTTTGTCCGCCGAAGGAGAGGAGAGTCCCTGGTCGCAGCTGCCAATAGTGCATAACATTTCATGCACTTTTCATCTTTTTCAATCAATGTGCCCGCGTGTGCACTCCACTCCACTGCCACTTTGGCAGAAGGAGAACCTCGGAACTTGGCCCAGGAGTTGGTCAGCCACCGAAGGAGCTGGCTTCCATGCGATAAACCGAGTATTTTGCCTTTCGAGGGCGCTAGTTGTGGGTTACCCCGAGCTCAGGGGGACTGGGTTACACTAAAGAAATATTTATATATATTTAAAAAATTCTAAAATAACACTAAGCTTAAAAAAGAATAATTTAAAAAATATTAAACTTATAGAAGAAATATTTTTATAACTTTAAAATTGATACATAAGTACTTCAAGAGGTTTCAGGGGACTGGGTTACACTAAAGAAATATTAAATATTATTAAATAAATAATAAAAACTCTTTTAAATATTTAAATATATTTTAGATATATTATATAGGCCCTGGACTTATAGAAGAAATATTTTTAGAGCCTTAAAACTTTATACATTTTGAGGAAAACATAGCATTTACTGGAGAAATGTTTGAAGAAGTTTATTAATATAGTTTTTCCTTTTCTTTGGGGAATAATTAATAATTAAATAAATAATACAAATTATTTTTAATATTTATATATAATTTAGATATATTGTATAAACACTAAATTTATAGAAGCAATATTTTTAGAACCTTAAAAAATTATACACACAGGAAAACATAGCATTTAATAGAAAAATATTTGTAGAAGTTTATTAAACTAGTTTTTCCTGGTTTTTTAGGGGAATAAGCTTTCATTTTATCACAAAGGATTTCAGAATATTTTGCTTTAATATTTATTTATTCAACATATATCACATTTTAATAGAAGTAACTAAAAATAATTAATTTCTTTCAGTGCCCCACATTATTTCTCATTTAAGCCGTGTATGTTTTCCTTGGCTGACTCCCTTTTTCCTACCGTTTATTTTAGTGGCTCAATATTTTTGTTTTAAATGTTTCCTAGCTTTCTTAAATTAATCTCAAAGTTAATTGCTTTTCATATTTTTCCGCTTACGCTTTGTGGCTATAAATATCTTTGCTCTATTTTTAGTTGCAGTTAGTTTAAACTGTCATTGTGGAGAGTCCAAGTAGGATTTTATGGAGACTTTTGATGGCTTATTTAGGGGTACATAAATATATGGAACATAAACTCCAAGATCATGTCATCTAAGGCTTTCGCATAACTGTTACCAATCGAAAAAAAAACAACTGCTGTCCACTTAGACCAATTTATGCACAAGTGTTTTCGCGGATCGGCGGAAATGCTAAGCAAAATTTACTGGTCAGCCCGAAAAAAAAGGAGAAATCCCCATAGCGCTATAGTTAAAAGTGAGGCAAGACCCAGTCCCCAGTCCCCAGTCCCCAGTCCAAGTATCTGCGATCCCCAAGATCCGTCGATCGCGGCGCGCGCACGATAACAAGATTAGAAAATAAGATTTATCTCATAGATTGATAGATTCGATTACACGCAGCGTAGCGACGGCGTCTTGGACTTGGCTCGGTCTTGGCCTGGCTTGGTCTTGGAGCAGGCGGCAGGCAGCAGGCAGCTTCATCGGCGACTGGGCGGGCGTGTAATTACAACAAAAGCAACAGCCGATCGAACAGCTAACAGCGAGCAGAGCGAGCAAGAACAAAACGAGCTGCGGCACCAGCCACCAGCCACACGGACCACGGACGTTGCACAGTGGAGCGAATAGGAGAGAAATGTAGTCAAAAAATGGTTACAATGTAAGGTACAGAGAAAAAAGAGTTTCTAGTATTATTTGGGATTTTTGTTTGCTTATAAAATTTTAGTATGATTTTTCATGTTTCATATTTAACAGAGCTTCTGATTTTTAGTGTGTTTTTAAACCTTTTAATTAAATAAAATATGTTATAAGCATATAATTATAATTTCCATTTAATTTTTTGTTAGTTACTTCTATTAAAAATATATACAAATATAGAAAATACATAATTTACAATACAATACAAAGTCTTTTCCATGCGCTCCCGTTTAGAGGACTTTCTGATCAATTTGGTTTGAGTTTCTAAAAATATTTCAATAAACTTAATAAGTTCTAAGCATCTTATTATAATTATCTTTTGATTAAAGGTAGTTATTTCAAGTAAGAAAATGTATAAATATATAAATAACATACTTTACAACAATACAAAGTTTGTTCCTTTAAGTTTAGAAAGCTTTACCTTGATTTTTTGTGAGTTTCTAAAAAATTTCAATAATCTTATTAAGCTATAATCATCTTAATACAATTATTTATTAATTTAAGTTACTTTTTTTCAAGTAAAAATATTTATAAAGACAAAAAATAAATAATTTATAACTTTTTATGCTACATAGGCCACTGTGCCCGCATGGACTCCGGCCAAACTCTTTTTCTCCCTGGCGTTTTAATGGACTTTTAACTGGTTTTTGGAGCCTGCCATGAGGCCTGAGTCAGAAGCCTGGCTTCAGCTCCAGTCCCAGCTCCAGCCTTCAGCCGATACAGCTGCACCTGCAACAACTCCGGGGCTGGTTCCGAGATCTGGGATCTGGGATCTCGCCTCTCGCCGGGCGTTGCATATTTACTAATTTAATAATTCAAAAGCATTTAAATTCCTAATCATATCCAGCAAAGCGGCCGCCGCCGCCTGCGTCTGGATTAGCCGACCAGGGTCCGGATCCTCAGCCTCCTCCTCGAACTGAAACCCATCCTCCAATCCTCCAGCAATGCGAAATGAATCGCCGGGCGCAATTTGTGAAAATTTCTCACCATTTTCATGGCCACTCTTTCGAAGAGGAGCTCCAGCTCCGGCGGTGTGTGGGGTGTGTTAGATTTCCACTTTACTGTCTATGCAATTTGTTGGCTAACTAGATGGCTATCTCCCAGCACCGGGCCTGCTTGTTCTCTTCTTTTCTTAGCCGAGTAGAACCTCTTTCGGGCCATTACTACCTGTATTTTATGCTTCGCATGGCGTTAGTGTTTTGCGCCTTATTAGACTCTAATTGCACTGATAGTTGGCTGCACTTGGGCTTCGAATTGGGAATATTTTCGGAAATTTCGGTTATAAGGCCCTGATCATGGATCAAAAGGGTTCTTTGCCGGCCACCGACTTCCAACTGGCAACCTTCAATTATGGTTGAAACGAGCCGCTAGTTGGCCTAGTTGAAACCAATTAAGCGGAAGAACTTTTAAGGGGAATTTGAATAGAGAAAGAAATGCAGAACAAAAGCTATTTAGCTTCGGGAGAAAAAGAATAAATAATGTCTCAATAAAAACCGATTTCATCATCTAGAGAAAACCTCTTCGAATGACTCACATATCAAGCGAGTTTAACAACAAAAATATAATTTAAATACCCGAATTTATGTTCAGCCATAATCGTTTACCAACTTAACCCCAACTCGAACCCACTAACCCACTAAACAATCCACTTAAAACCACTCCAATTGGCCAGCGCCAGTTGGTCTGCCCCTGTCCCCAGCCAGGACTCTCTTGGCCAATTTCATTCTGAGCCATTTTCGGTAGGTGGCTGCAGGTTAGCCTCCTTTTTTATGATGGCGTCAGCGGTTCTACATGGAAATGTCTTACGCAATGCATCCTGGCCACCTCATTGACGCCAAACAGGCTCTGAAACGACGTCACAGTTATGGCCATATAATCATAGTCATAGTCATAGTCTGGCAGTCTGAGCCAAGGCTGGCGTCACTCTGCATTATGTATTCAAAATGTTTGAGGTCAACTTGAGGCGACGCCGGCCTCCTTCGTCATAAAATATTCAATATTGCTCGCATCGTTTTATTAGTTTTAGCCGAGGAGGAGCACGACCCTCGATGCCTTTTTATTTTCCACATTTTCTATTTTTAGTCAAGGCCCGAATAACGCGAGCCCAGCCATAATTGGGCCTATATAATTCTGCGTGGGCCAAGTGAACTTGAAAGGGAATGTAGTTTAAGGGAGAGAAGGTTAAAGAGGCCATAAAAAGTTGGCTTTAAGTGAGTAAGTAGTTGCTCTTACGAACTTAGATACTAGGAAATATTTAAGGATAATTATTAAAGTAATATTATACTTTAAAAGCTAAATCAGGCTAGCAGAAAATAATGTAGTATGACTCCTAAGTTTACTAAAATGAATTACTTAGAATTGTTTTAGAAAGAGGTATGCAAAAAATATATTTACATATTTTTTCTAAAGAATATTCTATGAGATATTATACATAGCATTGCAAAGCATTTAAAATAAATAATTAAATAATATTGAGGGGATATGTAAGGAAAACTATATTGTTTTAAATTATAATTCTCAAAGAATCCTTTTTTTTTAAGTTATTTTCTTATTCTCGAAGAAATCTCGAAGAATCCTTTTTATTTAATTTATTTTCTCATACATAAAATAAATACAATATTATCCTAAAGATTATCCTTCTCCTAACTCCCAACTATACCCTAGTTTAGGGTATAAAGATGACACAACTTTGGCTCCAGCTGACAGATTTATTTCGATGCCCAAGTTCCTCCCTCTCGTCTGACTACTAAAAATACAACTTTTGCTGCGGGACAAACTTATTTCTGTGTTCTGCCACATTCATTCACAAGAATTTCGGCAACTTTTTTCGTGTTCAGAAAGTTTTTTTGTGTAGGCGACGCGGTGTCTGGCAGACGGAGAGGAATTGAGGTCGCTCTGGTGGGTGGATTCTGGCAGGACAGGACAGGACTCGGTTGCAGCTGCTTCTGTGTGGGAGTGACTTCGAGGATGAATATCGCAGGAAACTTGGCTCCTGGCCCTGTGTCACGTTTCAATAAACTTTGATTGCCGGCAATTATCTGGTCGCTGGCATCGGGACCGGGGCCCTCGAATTTTGTCGCTTATCCCTTTGGCATTGTATTATTTATGAGGCCGTGATTTGGGTCCTGGATTTGGATTTGCTTTCAATTACTGCCTGTACCCGCAGCCAATTTGCTGCCAAAAAAGTTTGCACATCAGGCGAAATATTTGGCTCGGGATTTGTAAGGGACTTAATTGAATGATTTCAAGAGGAAGGATACTGGTACTTAGTTATATCTCTGTTCGGTTATATAGCCCTTATATCATCATCCCGTTCCCGTTCCCGTTTCCGTTTAAATTGTGTCGCATTTCCAAGTAGTTTTGGTTATGCCACAACTTTGTTAACCCCTCGGCATTACTTAATAGATTAGTTAGGGAATTACGTTACATTAACTGATATTTGCCGTCTTGTTTTCGAGGAGCCCAGCAAAACAATGCGATTAATTGTTAACTCATATCAGTTCTGCCTATTAGGCAATGATATTTAATCGATTTTTGCTGTTACAACATTGCAGGCCAGTAATTTAATGATACTTAAATCGATCAATGAACTGAAATAAGTAATAAAGTTGGGTGTTCTTTAAGAGAATATGGATCAAACTTTGGTCAATCTGTGATAAATTATATTGAAATCTTTAGGGTAAGTCTGGAGACCTATAAAATGCAAAGCCAATCAGTTTATATATAAAATTGTAAATATTATACTAAGCCCTCTAAGAAAATCTCTTAAAATATTTACATTATACGACAACTTTAAAGAAAACCCCTAAATATATTTATATATTATATTATATATATATTTTATAAAATTGACTATGTCAAGGAAATTAATTAACAAATTCCTAAGAATATTAATATTACACTAAAACTTCTAAGAAAAAACCTAAATTAATATTATAAAAAATTCACCAAGCCAGGGAAATTAATTACGGAAATAATGATCCATTTTTTAAAGATAGTCTTTAACCTAATCGACGCTATTAAATATCTACAACACTCCCAAGCTCTCTTAAAATATAATGAAGAGTTCAAAAATATTAATATTTATCTTATAAAAAATACACCAAGCCAAGGTAATTAATTACGGAAAGAAAAAAACATTTTTAAGGATAATCTCTAAGCTAATCGACCCTATTAAACACCTACAACACTCCCAAGCTCTCTTAAAATATAGTAAAGAGTTCACAAATATAATAAAGAGTTCATTGACCTTTCAAACGACTTTTCCCCAAAAAAATAAATGCACCCACAAAGCCATGTGTTCTTTACACCTTATTTTAAGCTCAGCATAGCTGAACACCCACAGGTTTCCCCGCCATTTTTCCCCCTATCTGGAAAAGCGGAAATGCGACGCGGCAGACATGTCTGCTATTTTGTATGCAAAAAGAAGGACAAAATAGTCATAACGGAAGCCAGAACTTGATTAAAATTTCATGGCGACGCATTTGCCTGAGGAAAAACGTAGGAAAAACCCAACCAAAAGACGTTGCAAAAATGTCTGTAAATGTTTTCCCTTCAAACACTTTGAGGTTGCAACAAGAGGTGCAGGCAGGTCCATGTGGTGCAAAAAACTTGCTGAAACTTCATTGAATTATCGCACCCAGGGGAAAAACTCTCTCTAGCCGAAAAGAAAGGGAAATTGCAATTCATTTCAGACCAGCAGAAAATGCCATTTTCCTACCAGGCAGGGCAGGGGGAATTTTCCCTCCTGTGTAAGCTCCTTAAAGTGAAAATGGTAATGGGCGCGGAAAGAAAATCATTGTGTGTGAAAATTTAACAAGGGTGTGTGAATAAATTCCATTCAATTTTCAAGCTGCGTAGAATTTTCTTTAACAAAAGAGGGAAAATATCTGCACTTGACAGTCATGTGTGTGTTGTTCTGATTTGATAAACTCAACTGAAGATAAATCTTTGAAGTTATACGCTTATCATTGACTGGTTTTGTTTAAGGGGGAAAGAGGATTTTAGATTGCTGTTTAAGTTACTCTTAGAACTGATAGAGATCCTGGCCAATTTGTGCAAGCTGTGAGATAAATCATTCATCAGTCACCTTTTTCCCCACATAAAAGCAAAGTTTTCAAAAGGAGTTTGAGTTCCCTCGGGGCTTCATTGTTATCTCTGGGATAGTGAAAGTTCTAAAAACTTTAAGTTGGCAAAGTGGAAAGTTCTCAAGTTGTTTTAGATAAAAAGCAGATGGGGAGAGAATGCTGGTATGTCCTTCAAACTCCCCTTCATAGTTCCACCTTTCTATTTCTATATTTTCCTGCTACATGTCAAAATCACAAATGTCACTTAGTCCTGGCGCAGTCAATAAGCCAGGACACCTTCTCACAATAGGGGAAAGACTGACATAAACTGACATAAATTTCATATGAATTATGAAAGGAAAAAGAGGGAACACACAGGGATAAAAAATAATATCCTTTTGTGACAAATGAAACCGAAACCCAAACATTGGCAACTGCAGCACGTGACTGCGATTTTCGAATTCCCAATTCTGTTTGGCTTGATCTGACAGCTCCATAAATGGGAAAGTATGAAAATATGAATTCTGATATATATATTTTTGGGCGAAAGTCACGTGCGCTTGACAGACAAATCGAAAATGCCATTGCAATTCGACAATTGTCTAATTGCCAGTCATTTATTTTCCCTTATTTTTTCCTCGCACTTGTCAATGGCCGAAACGTGTCAACGCTAAGGATCCAATTAGTTGAATGGATGGAACTCTGCCAGGAAATCAATAAGCGCTTTTTTTTGAGAAGCGAGACACTTCTCCCGAGGGCGTGCTTCAGTCCGTAAATACTTACTCGGCCTTAATGGCAGTCCCCGCACTGTTTTCACTGCTCAACAAGTGAACTCTGGGCTTAAATTTAGAATACTTGGGAAGTTGTTTTTGAAAAAGTTATATATAAATAAAGTAAAGGCAAACAAGTGTGTGCTGGGTTTATTTGTTAAATCATTAATGACCTTGACACTTTGAGTACATTTTGGAGGCTTTAGGTGTAAAACAGGTCTAAAATAAGCTCTTAGGTATTGGATGGGTCTTTAAATATATCTTATAAGTAAATTAAATAATTCTACATGTCTTTACTTATATGTATTCTTTTAGTATTTACTTCTAATAATATTTTAACAAATACTATAAGCAATAATAATTTTAGTAAAACATGCTAGTAGTAAATTCTGCAGATTTAATTGCGTATTAATGTTTTCTTTTTATTTATTTTATTTATAGCTTTTAGTATATTACTTCAAAAACAGCAACTATAAATGAAATTTCGTGGAATCGATTGAGTTAAATTGCTTATCGAATCATTTATTTGAATGGAAATCACCATGAAACTTACTAAAAATCTAGCCCGTGCCAGAAAAAAGGCAACCCAGACATTTACCCGATGAGCATTCCCCCCGAGTCTCCTCCGGGTTTCTTTCCTCGCCCCATCTTAATTGTCCATGGTCTCAAGTGGGTTCACAATGCCAGCGATAAGGCCGGGGATCCAGGTCCCAAATCCAACACACACAAAAGCCAGAGCCAGTTGTTGACTAAATGTTTTTGGCGTCCGTTAGTGCAAGATCTAGAAGAGGAAGATGTTGGGTCTTGAGATAAACCAACACTGAAAATAAAATCGTGCAAAATTTTAGAAGGAAAATTATAATTTGAAAATATTTAGGCCTATTGAAATTAATATATTTAAAACTTTTTACTACTATGACTTTTAAAAGATATTTTTATTATTTTAAAAAATATTTAGAGGTTTCAAATCACTTGAGAAACTACCTGAAAGCATGCTATACACAAATAATAAGTAAATCCTATAAATAAAACAAAATGCAACTCTTTAGAAATCGATTTTAATTCAAGTTTTTTTATCTTTTTTACCTAAAAGTAATTTATTAATTTAAGAAAATCAAAATAAAGGAAATCACTGTAGAAACCGCCTGAAATAAAATATTACAACTCTTTAGAAATCGTTTTGCATACAAACTTATTATATATTTTTATCTGAAAGTAATTAATTTATTTTAAAAAATTTATGTAGAGGTGTAATGTGTAATTGTATATTTTTCTGTTTTACAGTTTACTCTATTCCTTATATTTTCTCTTAAACATTATATGACAGTAACTAAAAATTACTCTCTCTGTAATCACAATTTTCTCAGTCGATTGGCAGGTAATGCGTTTAAAATGAACTTCAAACGGCGCCTTGAGATAAAGAAAATGTTTCCCCTTTCACTCGTCCTCTGTCTGCCCAAGATATGTAAATATAGTTCATTGATGATTTCTAGTTGGAAATGCGGGCCTTTATTTTGATTTGGGTGATTCACCCAAAAGGTTGAATCATTGGATTTAACGAGAAATATGCAGAAAGACTCGCAGCAGCTGCACTGCAATTAAAAGCACCGCACACGCCCCCTCAAAAACCATATAAAACGAGCCAGATCAATTGGGAAAATGTGCTGTTTTGGACCCGTGCCAAGGATATATGGCCACGACCATATAGCACCAGCACCAGCTGGTTTTCCTGCAACAATGCCGCACAAATTAGAGCCAGAGACAATGGCAGGGAAAACTGCATTAAGGCGGCAAATTGCGGTGACCGAGGCGGACCCGGGAAAAATTCAGGGAAAGGTGAAAGTGTGCCAGGGTACGTGTGCAGTTTCAGGTAAAAGGTAAAAGGACACACGACAATAAATTATGGCCCGAAAATTGCATGCCAAATTATAGCCGGGCCATTTCGCCACGCCCCCGATTTCGGTTTGCTATTTAAAATTGATTTAAATTCGCCTTGGCCTTAGGCTCTCCTCTGAATGGGGAAATTATTTGCTAATGGGGCTCCGGCCGTGCCATAAATCTCTGCCACCTTTTCCGCCTCTTATATATTTTCCGCATTTTCGCTGGAATTTTCCAGGCTGCAGCCGCAACAAGAGAAAGTTGCATACTTATAGGGCACTTTGCATGTACAGTTTTTCGTGATTTAGTGGCAATTTCCTCCCGGTGGTGTCAACCTTGGGAGCCGAGAACCAAGAATCTGCAAGTGTCGTAAAATGGGTCTCATTAGAATTCCTTTTCAGGCAGAGGTGAAGGTCTTTTGGAAATAAATTTAATAAATGGGTGGGTACATTTTAATGGCTCTTTATTGGTTTTTGAATAATATTCTAGAATTTTCTAGACACTTCTTAACATATTTTTTCACTTAAGATAAGTTTCAGACCGAAAATATAACATTTTAAACATTAACTAAAAATTCTGCCACTTCAGTTCAATTTAATTATATATTTAACTATTTTTTTTTAACATAAAACCCCCTCTACTTATACACTAATTTATTTCCAAAGATCCTCCCTATAATAAATCATTAACTAAAAAACCATAAACAATTGTTTATAAATTATTAAAGAGGACTTGTTTTCAAACATTCAAAAACCCCTAACGACTAACCTTTTCCAGGAATAATTGGAACTTGTTTAGCGAGTCATTAGTTAAGCCACAACAATAATTTTCTTGGGTTTTACCTTGGGTTTTTCCTAGGGCTTTCCCTATAGGTTTTCCCCAAACGGACTTTCCCATCGCCCAGGGCAACAATTGAAATTATGATTTGGGTTTTGGTGTTTTGATATATGGCCAGCAAACAAGTCACGAAATAAATAATACTAAATAATATATAATAGAACCTGTTTGATTAATAGCCCCGCCAAATGAGTCCTGCACAAAGGACAACTAACCATAAAAAAAAGCAGAAAAAAGAAGAAAACAAAAGGAAGAGAAACGAATTCGAATTTCATTGATTGGCTGGACCCCACACACTGTGCCGAAAAGGAATTTAGATTTATCAGAAGCGGCGGATAGAGAAATAGAGGGAAATTAGTTAAGAAATTCCCGAAGCCGCACAGGTAGAGGACTTCTCTTTTTTATTTTTTTCTTGTGGAATGGAATCCAACAGGTGCCCTCGGCTGCTAATTGAGCTCGCTTATCGTCCGAGTCTCAGGCATCTGGCAAATTAAGTTTTCAGCCACAAAAGGTGGCCGTATGCAAAGGAATTCCTTTGGCCCGGATACCCAGATCCCCGCCTCTGCTCTTCTGTTTTTTTTAATTAAGTACAACAACGCAGCAAAATTGATTCCAGAGTTTGCTTATCTCAGTGCCAGGATCTCTAAGAGATGCGATGCCGACGATAAGGTGCACCCAACTTAATATAGATGGTTATATCATGCCATAATCGTTGGAGGAAGGTTCTCTTTCCCTTTTTCTGTCGCAGGATCAAGGGCGCTCTGCAAGAAGTTGTCAAGTCATTAGGAATATTAGAGGTTGCTAATTGAAACAATAATTTTTAGGGATTGTTTCATAATTTACAATTATGGTAGACACTTAAAAATAATGTATTTTATAAGGAAAATGAGTTTAAAATACAGTACAGACTTGGGTTTATTAATTTAAAAATATTTCGATGTGCTAGTGACTTTTTGAGAACTATTTAAATATTTCACAATTCCTTCTATGGCAAACTAGTTTTGTTATTAATAAATAAATGCAGAAAAAATAAAATACACGTCTTTATAAAATTTTAAAAATAGTTTCTTCTACTCCGAGAATTTTTCCAACAATTTTCCTATAAACAAAATGAAAAGCTCAGCTTATTTAAAGCTGAATAAATTATTCAAGTTATTTATGCGGTTCAAGTTCTTGAACTCAACCAAGATTTCTATCGTTCAGCCCAGAGAAAAAAAGAAGAATCCACCAGACATTGATCAAAGCCATGATAGTATAAATTCCAATTAAGCTATCAAAAACCCTTTGGTAAAAGAAAATACTTTGAGAACTTGGTGAGTGAGATAGATCCAACGGTAAACGAAACTGCCAAACGAACGAATAAATTTTCCACGCTCTTATCGGATGGGAAAGTATCTCTAGGGTTCTCGTTCTCATGTCTTCGATGGCCAATCCAATGTCTCTATAAAGCGATCATTAAAATTATGGCATATCGGCTGACCGACGACCGACGTGGCCCTAATGAAATTATTAAAAATGCATTTAACTCCGGACCATATTCATAATATGCATAAATGTATAAAGGGAGCTCAGAGCCCAGAGCAGACTGAGAACGGGTCCGGGCCGGCATAAATAACCTAACCTCATGCCATCTCGTGGCCATCTTTGGGGAGCAAACTAATTATGCATTCATTTTGTTTGCCAACAATTAAGTGGCCCGGAGGCGTGGCGCATTTTTCATTTTACTTATTAGTAGTCGGACATCGCAGGGCTGTCTCAGGGAGCCCTCAAGGAGGCTGAGATCCTTGGCCCCGGCATTTGATTTATGGCGGGCACGCACTTGATTTAGCCAGCCCAGTCCCCCTAAAGGATCGTTAGCCCCCCGGAATCATGATGACCCACTTAGGCATTTCGCTATTCGGTTGGCCTCCTCCTCCTCCTCCTCAAAGAAAGCCATGACATGCTCAAATATGGAGTAAACTATGTTGCGGAATAATCAAAAAGAAGTACTTGACTTGTCAGATGTGTAACGTGTGCACTGCGGGGAATATTTGTAGAATTGTTGTCATTAAAATATTGAAGGAAATTTTAAGGAATCAAATCAAATAATTAATTAATGTTGAATCAAATATATAATTTTGGTCTATTGTAGTTTTTTTTAAGGTTTTCGTATTTAAGATAGAATCTGGTATTATCATACTAAGAATCATATTAAAATAATTATTTAATTGTTAGTAAAGATTACTAATTTTGAGATTTATTCCAATCTTATAATACATTTATTTAATTTTAAAAATATTTAGAGGCTTGAATGCACCGGAAAAACTTCCTAAAAGTATACTATACATTATTAATAACACTAATTTAATATCAAACCATTTAAAAAAAATGTTTACAATTTTTTATAAATTATCTAATAAATAATGTAATATTAATAATATTAAGATTAAATTTAATTAAATGCTTAAGTGTGAGAAAAGATAATTCATTTTGGGATTCTACAATATTACGAATTAAAAAAATTGTATTATTCAAAGTACTGTCTTCCTAATTGTTACTTGAATTGTTTTAAAAATTATTGAAATGGCAATATATGTATTTGTGCAATTTAAAGACCATTGTAAATCCGGTGCTCGGTAAATAAAAAGTATTGCCTAGTTTTTGGTTGCAGCCTATTACTTAAAACTTATTTAGAAACCCAACTCATTTATATATTTTTTCTATTTATTTATCTTTTTGATATTCTGTTTAAAATGAATAAAAATTTCTAACAGTTTCTCCCAGTGTTCCCTAAACTGGTTCGCCAATCAAATGACCATTTATTCAAGCCACATTCGGTTGCAGTGGAGAAAGAAAAAACACCCACGCGACAATTACTTTCTAAAAGGCGAGCGGCCTGGCAAATCAAATTTTGCACCAAATTAGGCGCCAAATCGGTTAAAATGTTTTAAATTGGAAGCAGCCACCGGCTCCGGCTGCATGGATGCAGCCTGGCCACATGCTGTGCCAAAGCCGTCCCAAAGAATTCCATTTCATGGGCGTTTTTCTAATTTCTACCAGAAGCAGCAGCAGGAGCAGGAGCAGCAGTCGTGGCATCAGAAAAAATTCCAATGAACAAAGTAATGCAGAAAACGCCTTATCCGGTCGCTCCTCGGTCGTTATCGACCAGAGGGGGAGTCTGTGGGCCAGGGGAACGGAACTGTCAACGCCACCACCACCAGTTGGAGTCGGAGTTGGAGTTGAAGTCCAAGACCAAGACCAAGTCCAAGTCCAAGTTGCGGCCAGTGCCCACCCATGAAGCCGGGCGCTGTCCATTGGCTTCTGCGGTGCATTCATTTGACAAACGCTGACAGCGGCGACAATGTCCCAGCAGCGCAACATCAACCTCAACCTCAGCCGAGGCCTCAGCTCAGCCGATTGCGGATGCAAGTGGCCATCATCGATGGCGATATTGGTTGGGGAACGCGGAACGGGGAACGGCAACTTGATTTCTTATTTGAATATTTATTTCTGGCGGCAGCCGGCAGCGGCAGGGACAACGTGGTCTTCGGCGTCGCCATCGCCATCATCGATCGTGACAATCGCCAACGCAAGTGCAAAACTCTTCACTTCATGTGTCGATCTACATCGGGGGGGTCTACGATCCAGATCGAGATCGAGATCTCGTCTCGGCAACAGTTAACCAATCGTGCGTTGCACTAAAAGAAATATATTTAAAAAATCTAGGAGAAATAGATTACAAAATCACTAGGTGCTTGAAATTATTTTAAAAGTGTGTCTAAAAGTATGCAATAAAAAGATCAAGGCAAAATTGGTTTACATTGATTATAAGTATTGAAGCATAGTTTTAGAAAAGTTTTTAAAGTATTTCCAAACGCTAGTGATTTTTAGGGGATTTTAAAGCAAGCTAAAATAAATTAAAAATGTACGAAAATCGCTAGGAGCTTGACATTATTTAAAAAGCGTATCTAAAAGTAAGCAATAAAAAGTTCAAGTCATTAAATACAATGCAAATTTTTTTTTTATCGATTATAAATATTGTAGCATACTATTCGGTACGTTTTTAAAGGATTTCAAAGCGCTTGTGATTTGTAGGGGATTTTAAAGAGAGTTTTAAATATTCCCAAAGATTTTAAAAAGTTTTTAAAGTTATTTTGGAGATTTTTAAGCAAATATTAAAGACTAAAATATACTTTTAAGAGATTTGAGTCCACAAAAAAATATTTATTATGACCTCAATATGAGAAATGACAAATTTCTTACTGAATTCTTTGAAAAAGTAATAAAATAAGAAATCCAAAGTACACGAATGGTCACACCATCACTTAAGGAATACTATTTCAAACTATTAAAAATATTTAAAATATATTCAAATTAATTAATAATAAATTAAATTATAAATATTATCAAATATAATTTTTTCCAACTTTTAAAGACTCCCCACCTTCCTTAAACCTTAATTTCTCTCAGTGCACCTGGCCTGCCTATCAACGACGATTAAAATTGACGTTAGTGGAGTTGTGAACGCGTCGCTGCTTACACATCAAGCTTCCCCCCTTGTAGCCCCCTTGGAACCCCCTTACCACCCCCCTTGCAACAACCCCCTTACACCCCCTGCACCCCCCACGTCAACACTTTCTTCGCCTAAACGTTTTCATTATTTATGAATTGATCAATTTGTTGCTGCCGCCGCGGCGCTCGTTGGCCCTGCAACTACGACTATCATCAGCGGCCATCAAGTTGCATCGTTTGGTTTGTTTGCTGTGGCCATTAGCGTCACTTGATAGAGGCTATATATCCCCCAGAAAAATCTGGTATCTCTCTCTCTTCCTCTCGGCAGAGCCGACTTAATTTATTTCAAATTGTTGCGGCGCATCATCAGCTGCAAAATTATTTACCCAACTAATTTATGCAGATTTTTTCAAAACTTTTCAAATTAGATATTGAGTGGGACTCTGGGGTCAGGGGTTCAGGGACGAGGGAGGAAGATGCGAATGATCGGATCGGATCGATAATTGTCATTGACTGGAGGTTAAGTGGGGATTGAGTAGAGAGATTGGGCATTATCAAGGGTTTTATAAGATGGGAAAAATAATTATTACAAGAGGTTTTTAAAGAATTTTTCAAGGGTTTATATTTTTAAATTAATTTAAATAATATTAGGTAATAAATAAGAATTATTTCTAATTTATTTAATACAAATTTCCTAATTATTTTTGAATATATATTAAATACTCTTTACCCAATTACAGGAGATTTTTTAAGAATATTTCAAGGGTTTATATTTTTGAAAAAATTTAGAAAATCTTAGGTAATAAATAAGAATTATTTCTAGTTCATTTAATACCAATTTCCCTAATATAAATGAATATATTCTAAATACTCTTTAACCAAAGTTATTACAAGATATTTTTATAGAATATTTCAAGGGGTTATATATTTAATTTAATTTAAATAACCGTAGGTAATAAATTACAATTATTTCTAGTATATTTATTACAAATTTTCTTAATATATATGAATTCACATTAAATATTCTTTAACCCAAAATCATGTTCTTCTTATTTGTTTAATGAATATTTTATAACTATGGCCCACACCTGCCTTAATTGATATTTGGGGACCTGTGCTCAATTGAATCCTTCCTGGAATTGCATGATTGCATGACTGCCAGTATCACTCTGAATTTAAGGATAAAATGCGTCCAAGGCTGTAGTCCATATATCATTGACACACATCTGACAATGGGCCTGACACTTATTTACCATTGTGGCCTTTTGTTTTTGTTTATGGACACGCGATGCGATGCAGGTGCGGCAATTAAAAACCCAGCTCCATGTGGGAGCCCTTGACAGAACTGAAAGCCAAAAAAAACTAAAAAAAACGCAACTCAACTCGAAACCCAAAGAGCTAATGAGCGGAGTCAACTATTTGAGCAGTCAATTAGCACACAGATGTTAATTTAGGACAGTCCAAACTTTGGCCCCTCTTGGGTGTGCGTTGCTCGCTCGGAATGCGAACGTCGCAGCGTCATAAATACGGGTTAAAACCCCTAAAACTGCTCCTAAAAGCTATAAATAATATTTTATAAAATTATAGAAAGCCTTGTGATATTATTTTAGATATATAATTTCCTTTAAAACACATTTAAAGATTTTAAAAACTTAGTAAATAAATATTTTCTAAGGACGTTCCACTGTCATACATCCCATAAATCCCACCTGGCTGTCGTTGACTTCTTCTAAATATTGGTGTCACTCGGCTGGACAGGAAGGCCGCCACAAACGAGACTTCCTTGCAGCCGGGCTGGGGTTTATCCAAATATAGCCGCATTCCGAGGACTGCAACCTGGCCCGGGGGCAAGTCCTCCCTGCATTTCTTTTTGGTCCTGTTTGTATTCATTTCCAAGCACGTTGCGGTCAGGGTTGAGTTCCTGTCTCCGTTCAATTGAAAAACCGCAACTGCTGCGGGCCGATCCTTTGTTGACATTAACCGGAAGCCAAGTCCAGGTCCATGTCCAATGTCCTGGGCGGTGGGCTTTTATTTAACATGACGCAACAGAATGGACGAGAGAGAAAGGTCCTGTCGACGTCTGCCACCAGTCACCCCTCTCACCTTTCACCTTTTTCTGGCCGCCGGCGATTTTATGGGACTGGATTTGTCCCGTGACTCGGCGTTTCTGCCTTTTGTCACATTTTAGCATGAAGATTTCTCTGCCTCATTAGGGGCTTGGCTTGAGTTTTGCTTTAAAAAGCAAAAAATGCCAAATGAACCGGAAGGAAATTGTCCATAAGTCTGGGAATTTTTGTAAATTTTCAACAAGGAAATTGGCAATTTATGAAGCGATTAAATTTGAATCACACTTCAAAAATAATATTTCTTGAAGTTTTATAGCCAAAAATTCGGAGAGGAAATGATCGTAAAGATATGGCTTTTTAAGTGATTGATACTTTGAGTAATCATATCGGAAACTAAGACAGAAATAGATTTTATCATTAGGGAAAGGAAGTATTTGATTATTTTGATTGAAATACATTTTATAATTAAGCAAAGGAAGTACTAGTTAATTTCAAGTGTTAAAACGGAAATTAAATCACTGAAGGTGGCCGGTAGAGCATTTTTAATGGGGACTTGCAGATATTTTACCGCAAGCTGAATTTCTTTGTTAAGTTTGAATGAAGTTAAGGAAATCATTGATTTAAAGTGCAAGTATAAATTAAAAATATAAATTAAATACTTTATTATACTTATTATAGCTTCCGACAGATATCAGTGAAGGAAATTAAAACATATATTTCCGCCAGGAATACCTCTAAACCTTAATACCTAAAACCCCCCTCAATGTACACTTCGATCAATGTCAAGTCACTTCCTTCTTCTTACGCATCTGGAATTCCCAATAAATCGAACTTATTATCAATAAATTCCTCGACGAATTCCGGCCTGATAAGGACATTTTCTGGGAAAGGGAAAGTTGGGTCATTAAGTCACATTACAAATATGCGAGAGAGTTGCCAAAGCAAATCAGTCAGGGCTAATCAGTCAACTGGTCAGCAAGCAGTATGGTTACCTTTAAGGCATTTCCTTTCAGATGGATAGATAAATATATATACCATATATATTTCGGCTTATCGGGAGATTGGGCTTGAATGGAATGTTGGCGGCACTGAAAGTGATCTGTGATCAGTGATCACGCGTCGAGTGCGGATGTTTACACTTCGAATCGGTTATCGCCGCGAGAAGAACCCGAAACCCGCTTCGATATTTCTTATATACGTTTTTTTTTCGCACTTGGCACAACCAATTATCGGCGGGCGATAACCCAGAAGCTCGGAGGGAGAGCTACTATGGCCAGGAGGGGACCGCAACCGTGACCTACTACAAAGCCCCGCCAATCGGCGGTATATATGGTGGTGCAATTGGTCAAGAGCGGCTCGTTTGTGGCATTTACTCCTCTATGCCGAGGCGGCATTAAGAGCCAACAATCGTTCGGCCGGAGGTCCCCATTTAAGCCCCTTTCGCGGACCGTAAACAACTTGTAAACCTTCTCCTTCTCTTTACATATCGAAGTGCTCGGGAAAAGATACTGCTACTATATATGGAACTATACTATATCTATATCGGGTGAGAGGGAAAGCCGCCATGATCTTAGGGCGTGCCGAGGTTGTCAACAGGGTATTACAGCCGGGGTCTTAGGAGGAGGAAATAAACCCCAAAAAAAAGAAAAAAGATAAAATTAAGGCGGGCAATTCCCGAATAAATATTTATCAGACACTTGTGGAGATTTTAAAATAAAGGTTTAAGTAATGAAAATAAAATAAAACACTTGTAAATATTTTAAAATATAGCTTTAAGTTAAAGAAAATTAAATAAAAATGTTACGAAATTAAAACCAAGGATTCAGATCTCTTTAAATGACGCAACCCTATTTTAAATTTATTTATCTATGATTATAAATAAATTTATGAATCTATTTGTAGATATTTTAAAATATAGCTTTAAGTTTAGGAGAATTAAATAAAAATGTTTCGAAATTATAACCAAGGATTCAACTCTCTTAAAATGGCGTAACCCTGAAAATTTTAAATTTGTTTCTCGACGATTATAAATAAATTTATGAACCTATTTGTTGACAGTTTTTTTAAGATAAGCTATGTAAAACCCCTAAGCTAAGCCAGATATACTTACGTTTTATATTTGTTTTTGTTTACAATTTTTGCGCGCAAATTTTATGGATGTCTTGCCTTCAATTTTATTAAAGACTTTATATCCCCAATAGAGTTTATCGTTTATAGAGCTCGATTGGTCACGTTTCGATCGCCTGACAAACGAACAAGTCACGCGATATTTTATTATAGAAGCCAAAATAAATCGAAACTCGAAAATCCCATGGTTTATGGATCTCTCGAAAGTAATCTCATCGCATGGCGTCATGTACTTTCTATATCGGTGCAAATTTAATTCGATTCCGTCACCTCTATCGCCCTTGGTCAATTCTATTCGGGGGCAGGCTTACCTACTGGGAGAAGAATCTAGTAATTTTTCCACTAGCCTTTCATTGAGGCGGCGCTAACCCATTGGAAGGCAATAAAAAGAAAAAAACTGGAGTGGCTTTATCAGGGGAAAGGGGTGACATCACTCTCAACGACCGGTCATTAAGTCGCAATTTGGCCAAAATAAATACCTTCGACTGCGACTTTTTCCACCTCCTTCTAGTGGGGGGCTCGTTACGCAAACACAGAACTTGGCCAATTTATTGGTCTGCAACGGGCCTCCTCTTCAGGCCACCTTTTTGTGTTTTTTAGCTTTTGGTTTATCGTCTGGGCATCGTAAATACCTTTACCCTTAGCTGTTCCAGAGCAATCAAATCCTATCGGAATGGATCGATCGATAGGCGGATAGGCGGCTCTCCTGTTGCCGTGGTCACTCCTCTCCAGCAGACCGGGTAGATTGGCTTTTGTGGTGCTAGGTCAAGGCCAAGTTATCGCATATCCAGATATGTATTTTGGCAAATGCGTTCGTCAACGTTACGCGGCACTTTCAATAGTCCATAAATGGCTAATTGGGTCTGGTTGAGGAGGTGCTTTTTGGGTCAGCCGTGAAGGAGGGATCTGACCAGTTAATGGTTATCGAAAGAGAGTTCATTTTGGGAATTTCCTTTAAGTAAATGTTATTATCTGTCTTTATTATTAACGTATTGAAATATTTTTGAATCCTTTTTGGTTAAAAAAAATTGTTATATTAATAGCTGCTTAAATATAGGATTGCTAATCGTTAATATAGAAATTCTTATTAAATAATATTATTTACGTACGCTTTCAACTGTTTTACGCTATACTCGTAATTCCCATTGGATTCTAGAGATAATTATGGCATCCGGAAAATGAGAATCCGCGTTCTCAAATACGTACTATTCTCATTTTGAGAAAGGATTTAAAAAAAAAATTAGTTTAAGTATTTTTTCCTTACTTAGAGACTAAAAAAAATCTAAATAAATATAAAAGTACACACACAAAATTTGAGAACAAATATTCTTGAATGGAAATGGTCTTTTATTTTAGTTTAAGTATTTTTTCCTTACTTAGAGACAACAACAAAATCTAAATGAATATAAAAGTACTCACAAAAATTGAGAACAAATATTCTTGAATTGAAATGGTTTTATCTCTAAATTGAGTACGTCTTTACCCAAGCATTTGTACCTCCATTACTTATACACCATAATTCCCAAATGGTTCTAGTAGAGACCTAGACTAAAATCGAAAATTGATGAGATATATGATAATTTAACATTTTTATTTAACAATTTAACATTTTAATATATAATTTAATATTTTCGGTATTATTCCATGTTTGGTTTTAATTCTTACAATACTTTAGCATATATGTAAACCTAATATCAGAGGTCAGAAAATTCAATTTAACAGCAACTTAACAGTTTTTGGTACTTCCTTCTTTAATAACAAATTAAAGACGTAATTAAATTTCCAAGTCCGGAAAATGCCTTTCACAAACATTTGTTTGAATATACTTGACAAATTCCAGTCTCCAAGTTCAAGTTCTAGTTCAAGTTCTACTTCCAGTTCTTATGTAAGTTCCCTTAAAGAACTTCCGCAAGTGCGTTCTGACCAGCTGCCTAATCTCACATTCCTTTCGGCCCTGACCATAGCCATAGTATTCCCGGAACTTGCGCACTAAAAATAAAATTATCACTTATCAAATCAGGTGAGTCAGGAAGCACCGAGAGATCAGAGGTTTGGTTTGGGTGTAAATTCTTTTATTAGCGCGGAGGGGTCTTCTCGGAACGCGGTTCGAACTGTATTTATAGATAGATAGTGAGGTGTAAGAACCAGTTAGAACCGCTTTCTATGGCTAATTGCTGTCTTATCGAGCTTAACAATACGGAATTCTCAACTAAGTTGGTTTAGTGTCCGGCGGCAATAACACTCGAGAGGTGGAGAGGCCTCTTCCGATCCGTTTTGGCTTCGGGGATTATGTCTTTATGGCGGCACACACATTCCTCTTCAAACGAAGTTTACGGCCGGACAAATCAATCAAGCGACCTTGGCGCTAGGTCGTAATTAGAGCCATAGATCACTCTGGCCAAAACGGAAGTCCTAGGCAGCTGTTAATTGCCTGTAGTCTATAAAAATCCTAGGCTCTGTCTATCAATGGACATATAAATCACTCGAAACTATATGGTATCGATATGCTTTGATATTCGACCGAACGCCGAGGGCACACGACGAAGGACATCAATGAAATTAAGTTTTACCAGGAAAAATTACATACCTATTACCCCCGGTCGGCATTTACCTGGCCAGGAGCAGTTGCAAAATGCCAAAAAGGCCGCAATTATGCACGGCCCGTCACATAAATTGTCAATTCGTTGGACATTTGGGCCAACTCGGAGTTCTGGGTCTTTACCTGGCCCGGTTCTCCTTATCGTCGTCGCCCTGCCTTTGTCCCAGCTCTTTTCTTTTTGAATTTTTGCAACAGTTTTCCGGGTCTAACTGGGGTGTTGTGTGTGTTTTATCTGAAGGTAGAAGTGTTTTATCTGGCACTTTACTTTTTTACTTGTAATTGGCCACGCTGATAAGGGATAAGGGTTTTGGACCGGGCTTGGGTTAGGCTTGGGTCAAGTCCTGGGTGGTATTTTTTACCAAGAGGTAACCGTTTTTTAAATAACGGAAAAAATATATTTTTTATAATATTTTAAATTCGAAATTTGCAAGAAAAAACATTTAAAAATAAAAATAAAACAAAGGAATAATAATAATAATAAATAAATAGATTTTTAATAAATTATGAGCTTCTTTATTTATCATATCTAGTATAATATATATATAGCTAAGACATTACAAGTAGTCTTAAAACATTAGTCTTTAATTATGAGTTTCTTTATTTATTGTCTACTAATGTCTTAGCTATTAAATATTAAATATCATAAATAAAGAAACTAATAATTTATTGAAAAAATTCTCAGAAATACAAAATGCTTCTTGCGAACCCAAAATAAAATATTTTCTCAGCATAAATTAAATTGTTCCTTTCCTTAACTTAATTTAAATTTTGAAATTTGTATTTAAAATCACATTAAAGCATTATTCTTCTCAGAAACTAAAAACTTTCCAGTCTTTCATAAATCTAAATCATTTATCTAGGCTTATTATATAACAGAAATTATTACAAAATATTCTAAAAGAATTTAAATCCTCATTGATACAATATTTTTCCTTTCTTAAAAAATTAAGATAAAATAAAATAAAGCATAAAACAATATTCTCATTCTCAAAACCTAAAAATTCACCCCCTTTTCCGTAACAAAATCCCCCATTAAACCTCATTAGATCACATATCACCGAATGACAGCTTACAAATCATTTAAAATCATGTCCGACATGCACAGAGCCCACTGACGACGCCGAGCACAACAAAAATGCATTTAAGAAATTTACATTTCTTCAAGTGTGTAGCCAAGGCCCTAAGAAAAAGATTCTGGCTAACGAACTTTTACTACTTTCTAACTGGATCGCGGGAAAACAACGAGTCACAAGTCCGCTCAGCGGTCGGTCGTGGGTGAGTCAAGGGAGTCAAGGTTTTTATGCTAATTTCGTGCATTTCCCCCAAACATAATTTACGGCAACATAATTTAGTCACTTTATGCTTTTTCGGGGAAAATATTCAGCAAATTCCTAAACACTGGCTGGCTGACAGGAGGCGACAAAACATTTTGACGCAGCGGCGGCGCTCCTCCTCTTCCGAATTCCTGCAGCGTTTTTTTATTGGAAAAGTCATAAAGATTTAGTAAATAATAATATTGGCGTGTGGAAATTATTTTAAAATATTCTTTGCTTATTCAAATTGAGTGACTGCCATGAAGTCATCATAGGCATCAGCATCATGATCACGATCGTCAAATTGATCGGGCCAATCAAGTTCTCAGCTCTGAGTTCTCGGACGGCGGCAAACAACAAAACCTTCCTCGATCGGGGACAAGTTTTTTGAAGTTTTTTTCTGTCCCGGGTTATTATTCGAGGGCGTCAATAGAACGGCATATTGACACCTCACCTCAGCCGGGCTCTCGGACCTGAATCAGTTTCCCATCGCAAGATGCTCTCAGAGAGAAACAGTATAGATTTTATGGAATATTTGCTTGAGCGGTGATCACACCAAATCACAGTCATAACTACTTGATTATACTAGAAATGGTTTCAGAATGCAATAGAAAATTGGGTATTCTAAGGTAAGATTGTGGTCTTAAATTAGAGTAATGTTAAAAGAGTTTTACTGGGACTAAACTGGAAGAAAATGGATTTTCTGATGGTTACAAACGGAAATGTAAATGTCTCTTAGAGCTCAAAAAAGCCTATTTAATTTTTAATTAATTTTCGAGAGTGAATTCAGGAAGAATTATGTTTAAATAAATTTTAGAGGTTGCATTTTCAAAGAACTAAGTCAAAGTCTACTTGAGAGAGATTTTCTGTTGGCTAAAAACTAAAAATAAATATTTTTAAGAGCTCAAAAAATTCCTTCTTATTTTTTAATTCATTTTCGAGAGTTAATTCAAGGAAGAATTATTTATTTATAAATTGTTGAGATAGAAATTCCAAAAATATTAAATAAAAATCTACTTGAAATATAGACACCATAAAAAAGAAAGTTACAGCTCAGATTAACCCATAAAAAAAGTCGAAATAAATAAGATTAATACTAATCCTGAAAGACCTTCCAAACTTTAAAATTGATAACTCTCTTTTATATTTTGTAAACCAATTCAAACTTAACCCTATTTCAACTCTAACCCAATTATATTATTTTCTAAGCGGCTTAAACTGGATTTTCATTTTGGCAAACCAAAACCAAACCGAAAATATGGTTCGTAACACTCTTAACCCGCCCAAAATAAAGCCTACAAAAAACCCAGATAACGGTTAACCAGGCAGCGTATAACTCAAACTGAAAGCTTTTTACTTTATCTGATTAGGAAGCGAATAAATCAAAATGCCTCACACTTATAGGAATGCCCATTCGAAGGGGGCCCAAACCCCTAAGCCGACTCGACCCAATCAAAAACGCATTAAAAGCCAAAGGGCCGACAATTTGTCAAAGTGGCAACAACAATCAACGCCATTTAATTAGATGCCATTGATTAGGAGAGGCATCTTCGAATGCATTTTTGTAATTTTTCTCAGCGGCTTTTCCAGCCGGCTTTCCTTCTTCTTCCACCACTTGAAAACTCGTCGAGCTTGACAAATTTGACAGGCCTGATTGAAAATGAAAAGTTGAACACAAAAAGGTGTTCGTTCGTTGGTTCAAAAGAAAAAAGGGGGGACCCCGCAAAGAATCATTAAAAGCCCACAAAAGAGATGGTCAGCGACACGAACTTTTAGAGTTTTTGGAAGAGTTTTTGGACATTTGAAAGTCTCTCGCGGGAAAGAAAAAATGTCGAGTAGTTTGGCACTTTCAAAAAATACAAAAATAAAATCGAAAATAAAATAAAATCAGAAAATAAATATCTCTATGAGTCTCCCAAGCTCATGGCTTGCTGCAATAGGTGAGAATTTATGTAGATTTTTTCGCCGGCACCTGGGCTATTTGTCAAATAGTTAAGTCTTTAGTCCATGAGGGATTGACAGCCGGGCTAACTAGCCGGCTGCTATAGCTGCCGTTTCAATTTGGCTTCCACCTTGCCTTGCCTCCGTATGATATTGTATGAATATTTTATGTCTGTGACGTGGCTGCCACGTAAACAAACCGCTTAAGTTGTACAGTCTCTGCAATTTCTGCAGCCACCACATATTTTTTTCCAGGTGTTGGCAAATATTTGAAATACTTTGCGGCTAAGTACAGGCAAATTGTCGGAGCGAGATGTAAGTTATGGGAATAAATAAATGAGTTATGGGTTAATAAATTCATTTACTCTAAAGTTAAAAGCTAAAATAGGCTTGGCTGCATATAATATCATTTTTAAATATTTAAATAAAATAGTAACTAAAAATTATTAGACCTTGACCCACTTATTCCAATTATTTAAAGACCTTTTCCTCGTACTATCAACAATTCCATTCAACTTTCTACTTGGACAACCGTGAAATATTTCCCATTATCCCATGCCATTTCACACAAGTTCCACCTAACTTGATTTAGACAACGAGGGAACCCATTTAAAATTATGAGAAAAAAAACAGGGCCATTAAAAATGTTTAAAGACTTTAACCCACTTTTAACAGGGCGTTAAATACTTTAAAGAAAAAGAACAAAAAAGAAAAAGTATTTGTTTTTTAGGAAACAAACTTATCTAAGAACACAATGAGCCACTGACGAGTCTGAACGGTTATGATTGTTTGCACAAGCCACTTACTAAGTGGGCTGCCGCCGGCTGGAACTGGCTTCGCCAAAGGTGCCAAAACCCAGGTATTGCCAATTGCCAACTACCGACGACTACCAACTGCAATGAGGAAGGTCAGTGTGTGGTTAATTACCAAACCGAACCAAACCGAACCGAGCCCAGGTCCAAGCGGAATGGCAACACCCGCGATCTGTCATCAAACCGGCCAAAGATTTGAGTACAGAGAGAATAGTTAGGACGAAGAGTATGGGTAATAAAAATGTGGGTAATAAAAAACAATTAAAAAATTTATAAGTTGATAAATTAAATAATTAATTCATTTATAAGTTAATAAATTAAATAATTTATAAATTAGTTAAGTCTTTAGTATCCTTAAATTACAAGTAATTATCCTTATCCCAAGACTAGAGAGCCATATTTTCCTTTTATAAAATATTTCTTCTTTACTTGTTAAATTTGGTATTTAAGGAGACATAAATACGATTTCAGTATTTCATTTGAAGTATTTTTAATACTATATTAAAAGCTTAAAGCAGGTGACCTTGCCCGGAAATCAAACGTATTTTTTAGGACATTTCTGCCTCAAGTATAAATTGTTTAAAATGCAAGTTAAGTCCCACAGTACCATTATTTCACGTTCTCCTGTACATTTTAGAATATATCTTTCGGTTTCCGAATTCCGAAGTTGGCCACCTTTAATCATCAGTACCCTGTACCCTTCGCTGGCTTAACTTAATAATTTTTTTTAAGTTTGATATACAAAATTTGTTTAAAGACCAGTGTGACCTTGCCCGGAAGTCAAACGTATTTTTTAGGACATTTCTGCTTCAAGTATAAATTGTTTAAAATGCAATTTAGGTCCTACAGTACAATTATTTCACGTTCTCCTGTACATTTTGAAATATGTCTTTCGGTTTCCGAAGATTGCCAATATTTATGAGTACCCTTCGCTGGCTTAACCTAATACTAAACGTAGTTAGCCTCCGTTTGAAAATTTTGAATTTTTTTGAATTATAATTATATATTGTTTAGATTTTATACGTATTTATTTTATAAAAAATAAATTATACGAATTTTTGTCGCTGTGCAGCAACACTGTCTAATCCAAGTACCATTGAACTCTCGGCGTCGAAGTTGAAGTCAAAGACGAGGAGGTGGGAGCAACAGTTAGAATTCCATCAGTGCAAGTGGCACGGCAACAAGTTGGCCCAATGAGAGAGGGAATACCTCTGGCCTAACTGTTTACCGGCGTTTTAACGATGGCCAACGCCTGATGACGCGGAGGAGAGAGGGTGTGGTGTGTGTGTGTCTCAAAGGGGCGTAAGAATGTGCGTGGGCGTGGCCAAACATTGACAAATCATCTTGACACCTTCGGGTACTGTCATAAAAATGGGTTACGGACATGATTTGCAATGCAATAAACTTAATTGAGTGCGCGTCAGATTTTAATTTTAACCCCAACCGAGAACCCCGAACCGAAACTGGTTTTTTGCCCCTCGCCAAACAAACGGAATTCCCACCCATCGGAGATCGTATATAGAATGCACAAAAAATCTTAACAAACGGAATCTTAACTCGGTATAAGCCAAAAGAACGAGCTGCTTCTAAGGCGCGAAGTCGTAAAACTCTCTGATGCCGTCATGGTTCCCTTTCGATATTGGCTTTAACGATCCCATTAAAAAAGGTATTCAACATTGTTGTTGTTGTTGTTCTTGCGTATATACAAGACAGATTCGTTTTTTTTCGAGGATTTGATTATTGCATTATAAAATAATCTTAAAATTCGTGTTAAGATTTCGTGGCCGTTTAAATGGCGCCAAATTGTTAATAATCGCGGCATATTTCGGTTTAGGTCATCATTAAGGCGGAATTTGTGATTTTAGTGGTTTGACTATAAATATGATTATAATGGCCATAAATCGGAACTGATTTTATGATCAGAGTGTTGACGGTTTTTGGGGTTGGCAAATGTTGCTTAAAAACTAAAAAAGGGGGGCGTTTCTTGGAAGACCTAAGTCAATTTTGTGAAATATGGGAAAATCCCCCAGAGAAAATATTTAAAAATAAACTAAGCCCTGGAAAGTAATAAATAAATAATGTATATTTATGTACTTTACTTTTAAATGAATAATGTATAACCTAAAATTATAAGTTAGCTTTGTTAAGGGACTTCAAAATACTTTTCTTCATCTCCCATCTCATTTAACCTGCAACTTTTCCTCTATGCAAGTTTAATTTAATTTGCCACAATTAAATTAAGTTGCTAACTAATCTCCCGTAATTGCCGCTTGTCGACAGACTTGGCTAAATCCCCGCGTAAGCTGCACTTGAAAAATGGCTACAAAAATCAACATGAATTTCATATTCATGTCTCCCAAGCCAGACAGAGGCATTTCCGTCACTTAAGCCAAGGCTTAAAATGTTTCTTCATTAGAATAAGTGTCATAAAAAATAAACGCATAAAAACATTTCTCTCTCCCCGTAAGCGGATCTAATCATTTTCCCATAAACAGCCAGCCGGCGATGCGATGCGATGCTCAACTAAAATCTGCTTAAATTTCACCTGACACGCTAATTTGGCTAATAAACATTCAACAAACAAACGAAAAAAGTTGACCACAAAATTCGAATGAAATTTTCAAAGGCGCCAAGCCACTTGAAAGTAATAAATTTATATACAATGTATACAAATAGTATATAGATATATCTACCAACATTCCAAGCCCGTGTTCTTGCACTTGGGGCAACAGGTGATAAATTCGACTCAAAACCACTGAGCTATTTGCCTTTGAGTTATTTTGACGCCAAAACCGAGACGTATTCTAATGCAAATTTCGGTTTTTATTTGTTTGGGTTTTTGATATTTCCCACTTCCACTTCCCCGACTCCTCTGAGCCGGCTATAGATCATAAAACCTGCTGATCCACCCCGGGGAAGGTGTAACATTTACAGGGCGGGACTCTACTAAATATTTAAAGTTTCTTAGAAAAAATGGATGGAAAAAAGATACTAGTTACGTGAACAATAGCCCATGAAAATAGTTTCATGATAGATTTATGTAAATGTATAAAAGATGTGCTTGGGAAAAAGTGCTTGAGGAAACGAAAAGCATTTAAAATTATTTATTTAATTGGAGTTTAATCCTTGTAAAACCGGGAAATAGGAAAGAAATAAATAAAGTGCTTAAGTAGGTTTAAATTACAGTTCTTAGGTCTTTATTATTAACATAGTTTATTTTAATAATTTATTTGACCCAATTCAAGTCGTAGAAAAATGTTTTAACCATTGAGAATGGGTTTAAGTTGATATAAATTTTATTTTAGAAAGTGTTCTATCTTTTATCAAACCAGTCGGAAAAATCGAATTTAAGGTCTGAAATTATATCTTTGGTACTTTCTCATGGTACAATAAAATTTAATAATTTATATTCAAACTGATAAGTTTCATACATCAAACTCTTACACTTTTAATTCAAATTTTTATTATAATTGACATTTAATATTTACTAAATGCAAACACTTTTTTTAATTTCACAAATACTAATAGTCTAAAGTGAAATCTCACCATTTTAATTATATATTAAATAAAAAAATATGTAAATAAATATAAATATATTAAAATGTAATAATACAAATCGCCACTTAATAAACCAAAGATTCTATCAACGCTTCCCCACAGTTCCAGGCCGTGAGAGTAGCATCTCGATAGCCTCGCAGACAGATCACAGATCGCGCCTTACAAAAGTGGCAAGTGCTTTGCGTATTTAAATTTATTGCTTAACAAATATATTTTTTGTTAAACAAATTTATAAATTATTGCCGCGAGAGTATAATAAAATTTCATTAGCGGCGTTTGCCGACGGCTTTTTGGCTAAGGCGTTGGCGTCGAGCGTCGAGCGTTTCGCGTTTCGATTTTTCGCTTAGAGGCGCGATCGCGATCGCAGATACACGGCGCCAGCTTGGCCGAGAGAGCTTTGCTTTAGCTTTGTTTTTTTTGGTTGATAAATCCACGGTGGGGACCTGAAAAGCTGGCCGAAATTTGCATGTGTGGCTGCTGCGACGCTGGTTAATTAATTTCAGACACGCCATACATCTCGGGTACTTTGCATAAATTAATATGAGATCTCTATTTATGATTTATGCGGTGTCAACATTGGCCCGGACATCTATCAAATATTTTTCCAGCCAAGCGAGCAGCAAAACTTACAACAAAAGAGGAAGACCCTCTAGCTTTTTGTGATGGAAATATTTTACAATTTTCGATAAATCGCCCACGCGTTTTGCACGCGACTTTGTGGCGTCTGTGCGGGGCCGCCAGATATAATTTATTGTTATCCGAACAGATTGAGGTCAGCCGGGCAGGAGATTTACACATTGTCACATTGTTGTAGATTCTTATCAATTGTTACACGATTTTCGAATTATGCTTTGATTTTTAGCCCCCCCTCCCGACAATTTTGTGTGCTTGGAATGCGCATTTTGAATGGGAATTCCAATTCAAATTGGGTGATCACTAGGAAGATGTGTGACCCACAGATGTTTCCGTATTGCGAGATGAGCTGTGGGAATTATTTGGAAATATCGCAGGTTTTAGGGGAAATTATCAAGCTTTTATTTTAATTTAATGATTTTTTGTAAGGAAGTTCAGCCATACCTTGTCTTAAAGCAGCTCTTTATGCGGTATTCCTTTTTTATTCGATTTACGGCCTTAAAATTTCGCTTGAAAACATTTTTTTCTGTCTTTATATTAAAATGCAAAGGTTTTATTTTATTTTTTATGAGTTTTGTAAGGAAGTACAGCCATACCTGTATAGCGATACAGCATCCGATTTACGGCCTTAAAGTTTCGCCTGAAGAAACTTGTTTCGGTCTTTATATTTTAATATCAAGCTTTTACTTTTATTTAATTAGTATTGTAGGGAAGTACAGCCATACCTCGCGCTATACAACAGCTCATTATACGGTATATCGCCTTTTTTCGATATACGGCCTTAAAGTTTCGCTAATTTTTCTTTAATTTTAAATTTTTTTAAGGAAGTACAGCAAAACATTAAATTTTTGGTCGATGTCGATATATCTACAAAATAACTGATTCATTGTACGGCATTTCTCTTTATTTCTAGGCCGTAAAGCGAGGTATACGATTTTAATATAAAAACTACAATAAATTCAAGATGAAATTAAACAAGATTACACCTTAATAAAATCAAGGTCAAGTACATATAAATAGTACAAATAAATATCAAATAAATTTAAACAAGATCTTGATAAAATTATAAACAAACCAGTTCTTGATCCTGAAAACCTTAACAAACCTTGAATAAATCCTGAAAAATTCCATTAAATTAAATCCAATCAAGCAGAAATGTCACAGGAAGCCAAAGAGGTTCCTTTCTTGTTCCAAAATTATTTTTAAAACATTTCCCCCTTAAGATTTTTTCGAAATAAATACCACATGTTTGTATTGTACTATATGTGTTTCATATTTATTATTTTGAATTCGTATCGTTTCATCGTCATTCGCAAATTGCTCATTGTAATTACTATTATGGTTATTATTTGTCAGCAGCCCATTATCATTATGATTCTGATTATTGTTAACAACATTAATATTCTCGTTATGATTATCAATATTAGGTTGTTGCGGCTGCTGCTGTTGCTGCAGTTGCAGTTGCTGTAGGCCACGAAAAAGTTTATTTAGAATCAGCTCCTCGTGCTCCTCATCGTTCGGATCGTCGATTATATTATTAGCATCAATATGATTGCGATTCTCCACAACAGCATCCTCGCTCGCTGTCTCCGAGGAATCCTCCTCCGTCTCCATCTCCATCTCACCTTCCTCGGACTTCGACTCCGTCTCCATCTCCTCAATTCGATCGTTTAATTGCTTAAGATTATTGTCAATATTCTGATTGAACGCGCTGTGGCTATGGCTATTGCTATGGCTATCGCTATGGCTATCGCTATGGCTATGGCTATGGCTATTTGGACTATCGAACTTAGTGCTAGTGTCTAAACTACTAGAATCAGTCGTGCTACTTTTAGTATTCAAATTATAATGCTCGTTACTGTACAAGTAGTTGTAGTTTTTTGGCAAGGCAGGTATTGCATGATTAACATTAGCGCTATTACTACTTTTTAGTTTTAGTGGGTTGTTTTTTAAGTTACTATTAACATAGGGTTTTGAGTATTCAGTGTTTTGTGGCTGTCGCTGCGAGGGTAGTTCCACCAGTTGCATATCGGCCGCCGGCTGGCTCTTGGATCCTGAAGGAGCAGCTGCCGCTCCGGCTGCCTCCGCTGAGCGTTTTCGCCTGTCCCGCTTGCGACGACTGGCGGCCATGATGGCCACCAAATTGAAGGCGCTGGGTGCCAGCGAGGCAGCGGTGGCTGTGAGAGCCGTCGACGTGGCCGTCGAGGAGGAGGAGGAGCTGGAGGCCGACGAGGAGGCGGCCTTGGGCAGGTGATGCTCCTCCCGCTCTCGCTCTCGTTCGATATCGCCCGCCTCGCGCTGCTCCCGCTCCCAGAGCTCCCGCTGCAGCTTGTGCTGCTGCCGCTCCAGACGACGCCGGCGGCGACGCTCCATCACCGTGGCATTGTTGTGATGATGGCGCACCTCTAGATTTTTGGGCTGCGGCTTGGGCATCAGGCCCACTGTGCGCCGGCCATGCGGACGCTGGCGACGGCCCTGCTGGCGCTGCCGACGCTGCTGCTGCTGCTGCCTGTGCTGCTCCTGGTTCCGCTGCAGGATCCTCTCCTCCTCCTGGTCGTCGTCCGCGTCGTTCTTGTTGCTATTGGCTTGGTTGTAGGACTTAAGGTTCCTGGGGATGCTATCGCTATTAATACTTGTTGGGCGACGCGACCTGGGACGCGTGCGTTTTGTGCCCGCCACTGGGCTCATTGTGGACGTGGGTGTGGTTGGTGTGGTTACTGTGGTTATTGGTGTCTTTGTGGTAGTACTGGGTGGTGGTGTTGTTGTGGATGTAGTTGATGTAGTTTTTGTTGTTACTATGGAGGTGCTACTCGTGCTCTCGGCATGCTTCTTGCGATGATTTATCAGTTTAGGCAGATCATCGGCATTGAGGCGATAGAAATAGAAGGTGGCCTTGGCCATAATGCGCGGCTTGGCCAAATCCCTGGGGCCAACTGGGCGAAAGTTGCGCTTGAAGCCAACATGCAGCACTGGATTGTAGGCGTGGGTATACTGGTGATGGCCATTAACCATCGACTCCTTGAAGTGGCAGTCCTTTGTGGCGTTTCTCTAAGGGAATTGGAAGAAAAGAAAGGAAGAAACAGGGAAGATGGTCAAGTTAGTGGGGGTTTTCTTTGTGAATATAATTAAATATTAAAAGGGAAAGGTTCAAATATCTGACAAATATATTTAAAGTCTAATAAAAATAAATTAAAAATTAAATTTTAAATAATTTTAAAGGGAAATAGAAGCTCAAAAACGTTCTAAACGCGAAAGGTCCTAAAAGATACCTAGTTTTCGTTAGCAGGGCCATACTAATCTTTTCTTTGTAAATATGGGGGGTTTCTTTGTAAATATAATTTAATATTAAAAGGGAAAGGATCAAAAATCTGATATTAAACTAAAATTTACAGACAAATAAATTTACATTCTAATAAAAATGAAATTTAAAATAATTTTAATGGGAAATAAGCGCAAAAGATCCTAAAAAACACCTCCTTTTCTTTAGCAGGGCCACACTAATTTCTATAAATATCGAATACAACTCACCTTTCCAACAAGTCTGCCTTGATGGAAGCACAGAAAGTAGTTGACATCCCGGGCATAGATGGTGATTTTGAAATCCATAAAATCCATGCTCAGCACATCGCCGACACTGTCCATTGTGAAGGATTCTGAGGAAATAGAACGAAATCCAAAAAAAAATTAATTAATTATTAGCAAACAATATGACAGAGACGGGGGACGGTGGACGGTGGGTATTGTGTAAATATTTAATAGAACTGGAACTGGAACCACTTGAGGCGCACTCAGATAACCCAATTAATTGAAAGGTTTTCGATAAAGTTATGAAGGGGCGCTGTGGCGTTTGATTAGAATGGTCTGTGAAACATTTAATGAAATCAATAAATCAACCTAGTCAATTACCGGCGCTGCGCTAAGTCGTTGAACTCGATCTTAGCTAAAAGGGTTTAACCCTGAAATGCGCCCTAAGCCTGATAATTCGGTTTTTGATTTTCGGGATTTGGGGGGAAGACCTTCGCTAGCAGCAAATCGATCATATAGGCGTGTGTATATGTATATATATAGAAGACCCTCCACTATTTAGTAGCACCTGCTCAGACTGATAAGATAAAATACCAAACTGACAAATTTATTTCCTATTTTGAATTGTGCTTTAATTTACGCATAAAGGCGGTGGGTTCAGATTTCACGTGTGGGGCTCCGTGTGTGCTCTGTCCCTTGACTTATCTGTGACGCAATGCGGCGCCTGATCTTGTCACTTTCGCTCAGCCATCAACCCACAATGGAGCGACGACGAGGGCTGCTCCTGAACTTCGGAGCTTCACAGGCTTGGAAAACCGCAGAAGCAGCAGCGGCAGCAAATGAATTCCGAATAAATTAAGAGCAAGCGAGCGGACTGGCGAGCAAACAAAACAAAAGCGAAACCGCAATGGGCGCCGCTTGGCGGTTCATAACATCAATCAAATATTAAATTACCAATAATTTAATTAAGCACACAATATGCACAGCCACAGTCGAAGACCCAGACCCAGACAGAGTTCAAAATCTACAGGGGAACGTAACTAAATGGTACTTAACAATTTAAATTGAATTATAATTTATTAGCAATATTTACTTTAAACAAAATGTCCTAAAAAATCCCTTTGACTTGAAGGCAAGGCCACACTGGCTTGTGATTTTGAAATTAAATTAAATACTAAAAACGTACCAAATATTAACAAATAAATGATTAATTATGTTATAAATGGAAAAAACTACATTAAACAAGTTTAAAGATATTTCAGATTATTTTTAAAATGTCCTAAAAAATCTCTCTGATTTAAAGCCAAGGCCACACTGGCTGGTGATTTTAAAAAGTATTAAAAATACTTAAAATTAAATACTAAAAACGTATTTGTGAGATTTTAAATACAACATTGTAACAAGTAAATGAATAATTATTTTATAAATGAAAAAACTACATTATAAAAGTTATAAGCTATTTTAGTTTCTTTTAAAAAGTTTCCCCTGTCTGTCCAAACATACGCATCTAGATATATCTGCTTGTATAAATGCCAATTTAATTTAAATGCCAATGGTAATTGATGAACGCCAGTTCGCATGAGTAAGAGCTCTTCTTCGCTCAGTATTCGGTATGGGGGGGGGGACTATATAAGATATTTAAGATATTTATGATATATAGAACACTTACGTGCCAGCGATATGTGCTCGGCGGTCACTTTGCCGTGCGAATTGATGTGCAACGCACGGTCGCTGTGGCCCTTCAATGTTAAAACAAAGCCTGGCTTCGCGGCGCATGTTTGCATCGCAGAGGCAACCACAGCAATCTGCAAAAGAGAGAAAAGAGAATACTCCGATTAATGGCCAATTCATCTGCATTAAAGCCACATCTGGCGACTAATCCTGCCCAGAATGGAACCGCCCGGAACCCTTTTTTGTCCCATAAATTTCCATTAATACGATGAGCTTTTTATTATCCCCGAGCACATGCGACACCGAGAATTTTATGGTCAAAGTTGAGCCGACCACTGGACCGGGCCATTAGGCGTGTTATGGTAGTCCAGGTAATTGGTTTCTCAATGGGATGTTGTCCTAAGCTTTGACATTCTGCGGATAGTCGTAGGCAGAGAGTTCCCATGCATGTAGATTGGCTCAAATGAAAATGGTCAGTGGGGAAAATGTCCTATTACGGAATTTAATTGCCTGGGAATTGTCAGAATGATTCTGGATTTTCTAGATTTTCTAGAGAGAGGATTAGAGTTGTTACTGGAATTTTGTGGAGATCGGAAATGGTTTTTAAACTGCAAAGTATTTTCTATTTATAAATCCTCAAACTTAAGCCACCGAATATTTTTATACTAATATTTATTATAAATATTTATTTTAGCGTCCTTTCAAATCCTTAATAAGAAGTTTAGCCGGCTCAAGGTCTCTCTTATTATATTTTTTATATTTTGAAAAATTGTCATATATTTTCTAGAATTATAGTAGCTTAAGTTAAACCTTCCCTTATGACATTTCACCACCTCACACGTGTCTGTCTCATGCCCCCCATTAATGGCACGTTTTTGATCTTTGACCAATTGAATTTTTTTTCGACTATTAGCTCATTTTGCTGATAAAGAAAATATGCAAAATCAGCAAAACAAGCCAAGGGGCCAGACATATGACATATATATAATATATATAGAGCCACCAATGAGCGGGTGGCGGGTGCAAATCGAGTATTTATCGGGGCTTAGATCCCGAAGCAGCCTCATAAATCATATAACACCACACGGCACCAAGGAGGAACCGTAAGCATTATTAGCTATTTTGGGTGAAATTGCTAAATATATCGCTGGACTTTAGCTGAGGGCTTAATAGGGCTTTCTGCAGGTGGTAAGCGATGGGTTGTGTGGAGTGGCCACAAGTCAAAACAAGTTGTCCTAAGCAGGGAATGCTTAATCGATTTCTAAAAAAAATGTCCCATCTTTTTGACAGTTTTTCCACAAGAGAGATAGATTGAAGGGAGACCTTCTTCTGTTTGCTTAGATTTTGGAATGCCAGGCCCGGGCACAGTTCAATGACGCGTCGTGTATGTGTAACAATCATAATCATAATAATAATAATTATTATTTTTTTATGGGCCTCGTCAAGTGGTATGGTAGAGAGACCCCACAAAAATCGAGAGCCACCACTCCAATGTACACACACGCTTCCCATATCAAAGACCGCTCCACTTACACACTCAATCTGCCGAAAACGAATAAAAAATATTTTGACATTTCTCAAGATAATTATATTCAGAGTGTTGAAAACGAGTCAGAGCTTTCGGATTGAGATTGAAGATTAAGATTGAGGATTGAAGATAGCCAGATGGCGAAAACTGGATCAAGGCTTTGGAGCAAGCCATATTCTGGCATTCATTTCCCACACTAATTACCAAGGGATCGTAAATAACTCAGACATAAATCCCTTCTAGAAATAACTAAAAATAGTTCGATTTATTATATGATCTTACTCACCATCAGTATAAAAATAGTCCTGACATTGGGCAGCGTGAACTGTAGTAACCTGCAAGTAGGCAAGAAAATAATCGAAAATGATGAGTATACTCGTTATTCAGTTAGTTATTCATAAACACAAAAAAACACAAAAAATTACGCTAGCCACTATAAATATATGAAAAAGTCGAGTGTGATTCAGTTAACAAAAATTTGCATAAATCTTACAGATTATTATTAATGATTATTATTGAGTTTATTGATTTGTTTTTTGCTCATTTGTTTTGTTTACTTTGTGTTTCCCCGAGACGAACTTCCGTCTTGAACAACAATTAAGTCATTTTTCGATCGTGAGCTCTCTGAAAAATTTAAGTTTAAATAAAATCTATCCCTTGGTTAGCCCTGAAGAGCCCTTCTAGTAGGGCTTTCTCAATGTCACCACCACAAGTGGCCACTCGGAAAATGTGCTGCCTTTACATATATTTTTTGCAGTATTTCTTTTATTTTATTTTATCGATTCTTGTCATATTTTTTTGCTTGTGCTTTTCTTAGTGCATATTCCGTTTCACGACCAACTAATCCCCGGGCCCAGAAAGGTCATTGATTTCAGCTTAGCACTGAACTGAACTGAACTACAAAAACAGAAAAAGGCGAAGCCCAGGCCCAAGCGAACAAAAAAAGCAGAACTCAAGACCCCAGAAGGGTAGTTTCTTGAGACGAAGGTCTCTCTGCTGCTTTGAAAAGTGAAAACGCAGAAAGAATCAATACAGCGACCGAGAGAGAGTCAAAAGCTAAGGCAGCCTTAGGAGGAGGTCCTGGTCCTGTTCCTGTCCCGCCGAACCCGCCGAACCCTTGCCATCTGCCCTCGCAGTGGGCAGTCCCGAAAAAATAAGCAAAAGAAATCTGCAAAATGCCTGATGGCGTGCGATTTTTATCATTTTTCAATTTCACAGCAGACAATAAAGTTCATTTGAAATGTGCAGACACACACTTGCATACCAAATGGGAATTTCACAAGGAGCACAGCGTTTTTTCAAAGGTTTTTTTTTTCGAAGCAATTAATTGAGCTCGCAGCCCGAGCAATTTATGTTTCTCAATAAATCGTTATAGGGCTTTTCCAGCGAACTTTTGGCTCGACATCTGCTGGCTGATCAATAGGCGAAAAATGTATGAAATTTCTGTAAGCTTAGGTAGGAGTTTTGAGTTTTGAGTTAGTTTTTTGTGGGTTGACAACCGCAACAAAAGGCAGCAGCGAAATTGAAACCGAAACTTCAAAAGTTCTCTCTAAGACCAGACAAAGGGGCCAAAACGCATGACCCGCGGTTATGCACAGAGGAAAAATATAAGAAAATTAAGTATTTTGAATAAAATAAATTCACAATCACAATGAATAATATTTTTCCTAATATAAATTGTATAACCATAACTATTTTTGTTAAGGGAAAAATTCTAAAATCTTATGAACCTTTTACAGAGAGAAAAGGGTCTTCAAATTAACTTCTTTGCTTAATAAAAATTTATTATCACCTAGAATATTTTTATGCCTAAGAAAGAATAAATTTGTATAGGGAAAATATCTTAATATTGTGATATTAAACCTTAAGAACCTTTTATAGATAGTAAATGTATTTAAAACTATATAATTTGACTAAGAAAAATTCAAAATGCAAAGTTTATTATTATTACCAAGAACAAATAAAATTTGTAAATGGAAATTATTTTTAAATTTAATATCTAAAGTCTTACGAAACTCCAAATATTATTGATATTACTGAGAACAAATATATTTAAATATATTTAATTTAAATATTTTAAAATTCAAGAATGATTCAATTTATTTCCTATTTTATTTTCCATTTATATTTCTTAGACAAAAGTTTCTTATCTAAAATATGACTTTTTCCCCCGACAAATAATGAAATTCTATAAAGCAATGATTCAGTTTTTCATAAATATCATTTAGGTATTAATTTCCCGTTTTTAAATGACATTTTCTGGCAGTGCCTGGAGCCGAGTTCCCATGTATGTAACTCGATATATCGCTTCTATGGGGAGTAGCCTCCTCTGTCTGTGCTGCTTCACTTTTGTTCGCTTCTGCGACTCATAATTACCTTATTTGGTATGCAGACAGGAGCCCAGAACGGAGGAAGCTCCTCCTAAAGGGTACCCCTTAGCCTTACGCAATAGGGAAGGGACCCATATGTGTGCCCTGAATAATAATATTCTATATATATAGAGTTTTTACAATAGTTTTGTTAAAGATTTCCTTAGGCTACGTGCCGACATTTTTGGGTAGAGAGGACCACCCCGAAAGAGGAGCTTTCATTCAAAAACCCGCTTGCCACAGTGAGACCTCCTTTCGAAAGCTAAACAACTTCAAGTGCAATCTAATCGCCGGCAACGCCTTTAATTAGTTTCTGAAACTTAAAATAAAATTAAACTCCAAGTGTTTTGCCAAGTCTCTCTTATGATTTCGACTTTGATTCAAATCGGATTGAATCGAATGCAAACTAGTTTGGGTTTCGGCATGGAGCACGTGTTGGCATCTGGACTTTAACACTTGTTGCTTCCACTCCGGAGTCTCGCATATATGTATATTTTTTATACAAAAGTAAATATTGGCATCTGTGGAATGCGCGGCGGGGTGATTAGATTAGGCCGACAAAAAGTATTTGGACAGAAAAATGAATTGGCAGATAGATTTGCCTGAGAGATATTGCCAAGGAAAGTGATAATGGCATTTTGAACTCTGATTGCCGCCACGTGTCCAAAGGTAATCCATCATGTAATTAAGGTCCCCGAGCCACGTGTCCTTTGGTTTTCGGTGAAAGTAAGTGTGAAATTTTATGCTGTCAATTGTGCATGTTCCCTGTATTTTTTCTATATGCCTTAAATGCAATTTGTGTTGCCTTTGTTTTAGGGGTTGGCCTCGGCTGACTGTGTTACTTAATACTCTTGCATCATCATCATCCACCTTGCGCTTTTCGCCGAGAACGGAACCCACCCTCAGTCCCTGGAACCCCTACCGGCTGCAACTGCAACGACTTAATGAAGTTCCAACTGAAAAAAGGGATGTATATGTTACAACACACCGACTTTGACAGTTGCCAGTTTCGACGCCAAGCTGGTGGGCATTATGTATACAGCAAAATATTTATATTTATATTTTTATTCATAAAATGCAACTGCAACTGCAACAGGCAGTGGGTATTTGCTCGATTTGGCTTAGGTTTCGGTTTCGAGTTGGGAATGTGAAGTATGCGCCTTAATGCGACTTGAGAAGTAGAACAATATGCAAATCCCATTAGGAGTTTTTTTTTTTTTTTTGCGGGGGGAAATTGATGAAGCTGAGGCTGAGAATGGCTTTGGAAATGTGGGAAAATATAAGGGGAGATTAATATAATTTTTATTGGATTTTAAAGGTGTTACGAAGTTTTAAGTATTATATTCTTAATTTATAATAACTTTTAACGTGCCAAATAATTCTTTATAACTCAAAAAATATTATTTTAAGTACAAAGTAAATTTAAAGAACCGCCAATTATGTTATGCAAACTCTCTCTTCTAGTCCCAATTTAATTAAATTAATTTCCCCTCTTAATCTTGGCCATTTTCCCCTCACTGCTTTTATTAAGAGTCTTAAGCCGAAAAAACTTTGCATACTTTTGGCATCAATATGGCTCTTTCTGTCTTTGCCAGCCATCATCTCTCTGCCTTCGCCCTCTTGAACTTGCCAAAGCAACGCCCCAAATAAAAAACCCAGAATAGGCAGGCACATCGCACAAATACTGGAGAAATATGGGTACGGGAATCCGTGAGAGTTCAGTGTACTCCAGCGATAAGCTAATGTTGTTTTCAGACTGTTTCAGTAGATATATATAGAGAAGAACGACAATTCATTTGATGTGTGAGCGGGTAGAGCAGTGTCAAGGCTGTCAAGGTTGGGGGAGAAATGCTAAAATTCTGAAATGCTGACGTGACGACACACAAATCTGGACTCATTAGCACAGGGACTCATTCTCACCTTTAATTGCAGTGAGAAAAATGTTAAAAGAAATTTAGGATAAGGGTACAAAGTTTAGACTTAAAAGGAAATTTATTAAAGTGTATTAGATATGAAATAGAATATTTTAGAAATACATTTTGTAAACCACTTTCATCTTTAGAAGCAAATATATATTAAATTAATTTTTATGGTTAACTTTCGGTAAATAAAATATTTTAGAACTACATTTTGTAAACCCTATTTCTTTTTTATAAGTATAAATAAACTAAATTAATTTTTTATGCTTAGCTTATGGTACTTAAAACTTTATTAACCCTTTTAAAAATTTGATAACACATCCTATTTATTCTGTACTAAACATTCTCAGTAGCTCTCAAGTACCTGCAGTTCCAGATTGATTCAAACCTGATAAGGTTTAAGAGCTAATTTTATTAATAAGTCTATTACTGAAGACTTATTCGAGATTATTTAATGGCCCCAGACATGTCAAGTATTTTTGAACAGTGTTTATACCCTTTCCGTATAATAATACTGAGAGGGGGTTGTATCTAATGCGATTTTTGCCACCGGGACAGCTGCACTGCCCGAGGTGATAAGCCGCTTTTGCGCCCTTTGGGCTACTTAAGTGGCAGGCGAATATATATACTATCCCATACAATTTTTTCCCGTATTTTTTTGTTGTATTTTTTGTTAACCATTCAGCAACTTTCCCAAAGTGTCAACACTGTCGGGCCAGACTGCGACTGGCGACGAAATCGATGAGACGCTGGCGAGTTTAAGGCAAACACACGGCAAGTGCAGCCATTGAATTTGTCTAGGGACTGTGAGCCGGCGGCGGCGGCTACTCAAATATGACACCTTTTTTCTGGAAGTAAGTAATAATTGCCTAGCACCTGAGACGCAACTGGAAAATCAGCCCCCAGAGAGAGAGAGAGAGAGGAGGAAAAACGGAGGAAAAACAACGTGTTTCGGGCTAAATTGCCGGCTTAAATGGCCAACATCTGATATCGAAATCGGGCGAAGCGGCAAGCGGGCGGACGCCTTAGCCTTATCAAGGCGTTATGGTTCCATAAAAGCTATAGTTTTACATTACTGTAAATAATTGATTACCGATAGGCGATAGGTGTTTGCCAATAAATCATCAAGACAATAAATAGGAAAAGATAAATCCAAAGCTAAGCTGGAAAACCTCTCTTCCTCAGCGAAAAACTTTCTAAATCATCAATCGAAGTTATCTTTTGATTTTCGTGGGTTCCCAAAAGTAGGTGTGTCTTTTGTGTGTTTTTTACGAAACCCACAAATGAGAAACCAATAAACCCAAGATACGCAGCACAGTGGGTCAGGTGCATCCGTAATTCCCAATGCAAATATTTGGCAAGAAATCGAACAATTATGAGCTGCAGTCCCCTCTGGAAATATTTCGCAAAGAAAGCAAACTTTTATCAATTTAATTTACAAGTGCCAGTTGTAAAACCCTCGGCGGTCGTAGTAAAAATATTTCTTTAAAACCCTATAAGGGGAGGGGCTTCACTTTTTTAGCAAAAAAGCAAAACAAACTGTAAACACTTGAGGGTCGCATGGTTTCGTTTTTTGGCGCATTGTTATTATTATTCTTCAGTTATATACTATATACATATATGTAGATATAGTAAGCGTAGTACGCCGTGGCGTATATTTTTCTTGAACGTGTTCTCTTGGCTGATAAGATAAGTAGTTACTATTCGGACTCGTACCGAGACGAGACGTACGAGTTTTGATCTGGGTTTTTATAGGGGGTTAGCTTGGCCAGATCTCGAGCACTCTTAGTCACTGCTGAGCCGGCCATAAAGGCATAAAGCCATATAGGCAATCAGCTAAGACCCGAAATCGATCGGGGCGCGTGTGTATTTGGATTCCTTAGCTTATCGCCGAAAGAGAACTTCACTCCGTAGCTCAGGTTAAGCCAGACAGATTTCAACAGGTGGGGGAGTCTCTGGCATGGAATGCCCTAACCGAATTCTCTCCGCTTGAAAGTGATAGGAATAAAAAAATGCATTTTATACACCACATATATCCCCTGATCTGAGCTCTGGCCAATGTGACTAATCGCTTGATATACTATAATGCAGAGAAGCATCATCATTATTGATAGGAACGTGCCTTGAGGGGTCTAAGGCTGTGGCGTCATATGTTTGGGACCCAATTATTTCTCACTCTCTCCCTCTATATATATATACGTACTATATAGTACAGCTTGTTTCTAGTCGCGCGAAACCTAATTATAAATAAAGAAAAACAATACTTGGATGTGACATTTTTTTGCCATAACATTTAGCGTTTTTTAGACGCCAGCAAACTTTTTCGTTGGCCCGTTAATTCCCTCAAACTTTGTGAGCATTTTACATGGAGCGTACTTTGAACTTTTTTGGTGTAAACAGGGAAGGCGACACGTTTGCTGATATGGGTTAATATTTTGAAATTTAATTAGCATAATCTAGGGGGGGAAAAGGGGGTTCTAGGAAATTATTGCTTATACTATATATTTTCCTGGACTCAATGATCTGTGCCAAATGGTTCTCAAAATATTGATACTTTTAGGAGAAACTATATATATTATTAAATATTTTTCTAAGAAATTTTAGCCTTAAACCTAACTGCATTTCCTATAAAAAAACATAGCTTATGAAGACTTAATGTCAAGAATTTGATACAGAAAATTCTGGCTCTCATTTGTATATATAGTAAATTTTTCTATGAACTTTTCCAGAGCTTGCTCTGCCTGCCAGATTTTTTTCCGACAAAAAAGTGCAGTTTACTTGGCCAAGGTTGTCTGGTTGGACTCTGGGAAATAATGAGGCGAGAGATTCGGTTTCTGGGTTTCGATTGCATTAATCAAAGCTGCAGAAATATGTGCCAAGTCACAAGAAATACTAGTATTTATGATGTTTTGGCCTAGCAGCCTCGTGCCTCGGGCTCCAAGCAAATCATAAATCTTAATAAAACTCTCGAGAGCCCAGGTGAGATTAATAATGTGTTGTAGGTGTATATTTCGAGGGTTTTAAGGCGAAAGATCTCCCCGAAAATGGATCTTCTTTGGGCTCGCACTGTGGTGCTTATCAAAACCAAGCCCCATGTGTGTTCGATCGGTCTTATCTGGTCGTATTTCCGTTTAATTAATAAAAGAAGCGTACAAATTCGAATTATCAAATCAAATATTGTCTATTTTTACAGGAAAACGAACCTTTGTTTGATTTGGGAAAATGTTGAACTTGTTGGGGGTTGGGGATTTTCTAGATCTCTGAGAGATTATTGATCGTGCTTAAGTTTGGTTTAGTTTTGTGAGTTATAATGTTTGCTGAACGCACAGAGGGTTGTGGCGCGTTTTGCAATTGATTTATAACTCAGGTAACTCAGGTCCTGAGATCAGGACACGCCACAAACCCTCGAGGAGCAAAAAAAGGGGTTGTACACTCTTCTCGCACACACACAGAAGCTGATTTATCCTGACAGCCTGCCTGTGTGTGTTGGTGCCATAACAAGTTATAAACGGCAATTATTGGGACCTGAACCTGAACCTGAAACACAAACTGAAACTGAAACCAAGACTGAGTCCGAGTCCGAATTCTCTATATATTTCTTGTTCCGAACATATAATTGTGCTTTTGATGTGTGTTTGGAAATTGTTTTTTAAGTGAAATTGCGGAGGGCTGCAACTCACACATATATTATTATTATTTTATTTGAGTCTGTCTTGGTGAATGAGTTGTGAAAAAAAATATATATAAAGGGAGCGAAACACAGGTCATGGTATTTTGCGGATTATTATTCCCTTGATTGCGCATGGTTTTGGCTTCGGTGTTCGGTTTAAGGGGATATGGCGTGATTTTTATGCACGTGGCTTAGAGGTTTTATGGAATTTAATTCTATATTAAATAAAGGAATTTAGGGAATTGAAAACTATAGAGGATTTGCTTAGCTTAGAGGGTTTATTAATATTAATAACTCTAATTTAAGATTGCTTAAGCAGAAACTTAGTTTTCTTCCTTGAAGGGACTTTTAATATTAAGAATGAGGTTTTCTATAAAACTAATCAATTATTAGCTCTCTGTATCGTTTAAGAATTATTAAATATTCAAATCAATATATTAAAAAAAAATTGTATTAAGAAAAACTAAAGAAAAAGCTTCTCCTAACTCCCGAAAACCCTTAAAAAAAATCCCTACTAACTGTGACAAGTTAACTTTAATTTTCCCCTTAAAACCGTAAACCCAAATTTCCATCGAAGCCATTTCCCTGCCTCGACTCTTGGCATTTTTATTAATTTATCATTCGTATAAATATTTCCCAGAAAACCCGCCAATAAAAACGTGTACAGCCAGACTAGCCCCAAAAATATAGTTAACGTTTTATCAAAGCCTCGGGTTCTCGGTTCTCTTTAAGAATTTGGCATTTTATCATTTTTATGGTGATCATTCGGCGGAAGAGGCAAACCGAATTGAGTCACATACTCTGTTAGTACTTACATCGTATACTTCTGGCCGCATTGTAGCCCCCAAATTTAAGGGTGTAAATTATAATCCAACATGGGTTTGTGCGTAGTATCGCTGATGAAAGAGTTTTTAGCTTTGGCGATTTTCTGCTGAGCTTGGCCAAGTCCGAGAATACGAGTCCGAGCGGAAATCCAGAAATTCAGAAACTCGAGTGTCTGAATCTGATATTTTGCAGCGTCAACGGATTTTTACAACTACACCGCAAAAAAATGCAATTACATGTAGCTTTTGTTTTGTTTTGTATTTGTATTTTATTATTTATTCTTTTTGTATTTTGTCAACCGCACTTGGCAATATATTCTCTCTCGCCTTGATATGTGTGTTTTTTTATTACTTTTGATTAACAATATGTGTAATTGCTTGTAATAAATATATAAATATATATATATGGGTTGTATTTATTTTTTGTATTGCACTTTCGACAACGACACGGATTTTTTTTTTTTTTTATTCGAATAATATTAGCTTTGCACAAATTTTTTGATTTATTTTATTTTCTGCACTTTTTTCCACTGGTTGGGGGGCGCACTCAAAAATATATATTTTTCGCCTGTTTTCAACTGGTTTTGGGTTTAGGTTTGGTGCGATTTTTAAAACAAAATCAGTATCTCAATTAGCTCACTTTAATATCTTTCACCTCACGCGTTCATATTCATATTTCAATTGATTGACTTTTCTTAGCTGGGCTTGGAATTTTTTCAAAAATATTTTCCAAAGCATTTCTAGCTGGTGTTGTGTGTGTGTGTTTGTGTGTGTGGAATTCGGAATTCTTCAGTGTGTGTGTCCGCCGCTTTCGCTGGCAACGATCTTTAGCCGACGAAAGGTGAAAAGAAACTGAATCTGAAATCTGGCAGTCGTCGAACATCGAGCTCTGGCCGCTGCGACCGAACCAAGCCGAACGCTGCCGAACGCGGCGCCCGACTCGCATCGAACCCGCCCCCGACTCCGCCGCGTCGGCTCTGCCCCCCTCCCTCCCTCCGGCTCATTTACAGTTTGTCGTTATAAATTCTTCGGAGCCGCAGACATGTCCATGTGGGTGATAGATGGTTAGATGGTTTAGACGCTTTAAACGTTAGATGTTAGCAGTATTTTTCGGTTGTAAAAGTTGGCCAGGAATTCCTGGGGATATTCTACAGATATATAGTTGCTTAGAGATCGGATTTTCACGGTTTTTGGGGGTGGTTTTTGGATTTATTTAGGGTTTATTGGGGAATATTTAATGCTTTTTATATATTTTTAGGGAAATTTATCAATTTTGTGGGAGGAAAATAAAATTATATAAAGAAATACGTTTGCTGGAGAATTATAAGCTAAAAATATAGTACATTTCAGATACTATTAATTAATAGGAAGATCTTGGGAGATTATATATTTATACATCTTATGGTACTTTTGGCTAAATCTTGTTTAGAGCATATTGTAAGGATTCATCAAGGACTTAATGGCATACAAACTATAATTAATTAAATATTAGGTAACTGAGCTTAATAAAATAAATAAAAAACCTTATCAAATATAAAATAATACAAGTGAGAAATAGTAGAAGATAGTTTGTGAGACATTAAATGTTATTTATTTATATACTTTACTTATTTATATATTTTCTACAAGAGTTCATGAATTTTTCATTGATAATAAATGTGATAATGATATGATAATAATAATAAATATAAATAAAATATAATAATATCATTTATGCAGCCGCCAAAATGTAGGCAATGATTTTTACAAGGCTGAAACAGATTAAAATATTTAATTATATAAAAGTAACAAAGCATCTTCTTATATCCTTTTGAATAACTAAATCAATCCTCTAACTTTCATGCTTAATTTCTCTAAAATTACTCTCAAAGACTAAACTCAGCCATCATAAATTAGAATGCTAGCAATTTTCCATATGTCATTCCTTGAAATGTTGACTCCATTTGGAAAAATCTAGGTCTAACGGCCAGATAATGATCTCCCAAAGCGGCGTCCACCTGCTCTACTTTCCATAAAAAATAGTAAGAAAAAAAATAACTAGAACGCCACCCACCCATTTAGCCAACCCGAATTCCCGAATTCCGAATTTCAAACACCGAATGCCAGACGATATTGGGCAAGGTCCAGTTGGCGAGCCATTAGCAAAGTTGCCCCTGCATTTTGATATTGATCGATTAGCCGACTCGCTTGTATCAGGCAGTTTTATTGATCATGCTTGTAAATCAAACAGAGACGGTGTGTATGGGGTGTATGTGTGAGTGTGGTGTGTGTTGCCAGCGACCCAAAAAACAAAAGCACAAATCGTACTGAGATTACATTAAGCAATATTTTTTTTTCGGTCAGCAAGGAGAGAAGAAGTAACTGGGGAGTCTTTGGGGGGATGTTTAGCGGATTAGGTATTTAGTGATTTAATAAATAATATTTTAAAATAATAGTACTTATTTATAACACAACTACACTTTAAATTGATTTTCCTTAGATTCAGATTAAAATGTGGGTTTAAATATTAATAATTTATATTTTCTCTCTAAGAAAGTCTTAGAAAATATTTAATAAGTAAGGCAAACATTATTTTTTCGATAGTTTAATATTTTTTAACGGAGAAGATTCTAATATGAAGTCTTCATCATTAAAAATAGAATAACTATTATATTTCACGTTATTTTCTTTCTGATTTAAGATGTATTATGTACTTATTGAAATTTCTAATTATTACTGAATATTTTAGAAATTATCTGTTTATATTTTCTTAATTTTTCGCTATATTTTCTTAATGAATACTAAAGTACTTTATTAAGGGACTTAAAGTCAATGCTTTGTATATTTATGAATCTGGTTTAAGTGTGTAAACTTTATAATGTTGACGTTGTAAAATGATATTTACAATTATTCATAAAAGCCTGATCAATACTCAATCGGTTGGTACAATTTGGCTTCACTTCTGTTTATATTTAAATATTTACGGGAAGAAAGCTGTAATATTTAGAGTAAAGGGGCATTCACGCTAAGGTTCATATAAGCCAAGACTTACTGAAAGACTTCAAAAAATACTGAACTAAAAGCTTAACTTTGCACTTAGCTCTCAAGGCCTGTTTATAGTGTATATTATTTATATTTTCTTCAAGGAAAAGTTTCTAAATAAATCATTACTTAAAAATACAACTAGGTAAAATGTTTCTTTAAATAAATGGCAGTTTCATCTCGACTGTAAAAATATCCTAAAACAAAACTAGACTTAAAATCATAGAAGTAACTTATTTTGCCAGATAGAATTCAGATGAAAATTAGTATTTAATTCATTTTTCCCACCTGCATTCCTAAAGGTATCACCCAACAGCATCATCATGATTCTTTTCAACGAATAACCCAGAGAGACCCCCCTTATCGCCAGGGGAAGTTCCACCGAAAAAAAAGAGAAACGAAGAAGCCGCAACTAGCAATTGTGGACTTTGTGCTCGTGTTTCAATTTCCAATTAACTCCGATACGCAGATAACTGCACAAGTTTTTTGTGATAGGTTCAATTAGAGGAAGATCTGGCCATGAATGGAGGTAACTAGCTCTAGCTAAGGGGGAATGCTCCCAAAAAAATCCGGTAGCTCTTTGCTCTGTGTGTTATCATTAGAAAAATACCAAATATTTTGTTTACTATTCCCTCTCAGCTCTAGGGTGACGCATAATTGGGGGTCGAAATTTGAATGCCCAAGAATTCCATTTGCGATATGCGAGAATGAGCATAATGATGAAATGGCGGAAAACGAATCGGAACGGATCGCTCTAGTCGGCATTTTGTTTATCACGTATTCTATTTGCTTGGGGCCGTAAAGCTGATGAAATTGATAATGGGAATTAGGACTCTGTAAGTCCGATAAAGTGGTTCAAATATCAGTTTATACAAATTTGATGAGGAATTTATTAAGTTCAGGTGAAGGTTCGTTCGATAACAGTGCGAACGCGGAGTCTGTTAACTGGGTCTGTGTTGTGCGGTCTGTGGGTTCCGTTTACAAGCAGTTCATCTATCAATTCCAAGCAGCAAGCAGTGCTCTTTTGAGCCAGCTGTTATCTGGAGATGTTTGTTAACATTTCTGTTTGAGGTCAAACATCGAACATGTTGCGGGTGAAACTTTACATTTAAGGGTGATTTTTGGTGGTAATATTTCTGGGAAATTATTTAAAAATAAAGAAAGGATTCGTAGAAATTATTAAATATTTTTAAGAACCTTTAAAATGTAAACCTACTTCGGGAAATTTATTTGTACTTTCTTAATTCATTTTATGAACTTTAAACTCCACTTTAGTCTAAAATTTTAAAATACATTTTGTAATTTGATAATTTTAAACTAAGAAACACAAAATTTGTATTATTATCCAATTTTTTCAGTATAAAAATTATTTAAATATATTCATTGTATAAAAATTAATTTCACTTTAATATTGGGAAATATATTATAAATTTTTGTATTAAATTAAAACAAATACTAAACATTTTTAGATACTCTTCATAAGGAAAATATTTCTTTTTAAAATAAATACATATTTTAAGACCAATATTATTTCTTATAAAATAGATATTTATTATAAACTTGGAATGTCAAATTATATTATATTTTTAATGTTGAGATTGTTGGATTTCACAATATAATAAATATGTTTTAACATTATATTATATTTTAAGCTAAAATCGTTGCTTTTTTATCATCCTTTCTAGATTATTAAATTCTCTTGACGAATATTCACAGAACCTAATAAAGTTTACAAGCAGTACTCATTTTTTTACAGCCAATAAAATATTTATTTGCCAAAGAAACACCAAGTTTACCACTGATCCAAAATTATATCACTTTTCTGTCTTTTAATTGATTTTACTTTTTGCAAAAATTAAATATTTTTAGTACGCATTAACCCAGATGGCAGATTGCAGTGCCGAGACCACTTGACCCAAGTCAGGCAAGAATTTCGCAAAATTTTAATGAAGATTTATGAGACATTTCGTCGATTTTTCACAAAGAAAATAAGGCAAAAATGACGAAAATTAGCAACTTATAATGACAATGATAAATTAATTAATTCGCTGAGTTTGATGCAAAATTCCAGGCGTCAAAGTCGAGTGGCCTAGGCTGATAATTTTGATAATAAAATAAGCGTGTGAAAAATTCCGAATTTTTTGCTAATTAAGTGCATACGAATTTTTGTACTTGCAGGTCAGTAATTGCTATTCCTTAGATGGCCAAGGTAAGTCTTACCACACACAAAGTCCCTGTATTTTTAAGAGAATTCCAAGTAGCTCTAACTCAATAATCACAGATAGAATTCTTATTATGCAACCGAGGTCCTGGCATCTCTGTTTCTTTTAATTTTATTTTTTATACACTTTTGGCCAACACAGCAGGACATGGATGGCTGTGGAAAGTGTCACTGGCGCCATGTCGCGTCACTCTGTGTGGAGGAAAAATGGCAAACGAGAGGCAAAAAAAAAATGTGTGAAATCCAAACAAAGAAAACAAATTCACATATTTATGAGGATGTCAGGTGTCCCCGGCGGAGAGGACGACGAGTCAATTTTAGGTTTTGTTTTCCAAGCAAAATGCGGCTGTGCTGCATCCTCTGATTTATGAGTCTGTGGGTGTCCTTCCGAGACGAGTCCCCGTCATATCTGATGCAAATGTGTCACACTCACGACCCACAGTTAATTCCCTCTCATTCTCCGTGGTCCGTGGCTCGGTGAAAATAAAAACCCTGAGAAATATTTTAATTAAAATTCACTGTGCCCCGAAAAAAAAGGAGAGAAAAAAGTAAACTACCAAAAACCACAGGCAGACAGGATAAACCTAAACTTAAGCCCGAACCATCGCCGCCGCCTGATCTCAACTGATAAACGCGAAAACCAACAACAAGAGTGGCCCAAAGGCAACGGTGGGCGTTGGTAAAAAACGATCTGCAAAAAATAAGTAAAGCATAAAAAAAACACAGACAAATGCGAAATATGTGAGGGTTTTTGTGGGGAAGAATAGGGAATGCTCTTTAAATTATTAGGTTTAGGTTTAAGAAATTGGTGTAATTAATTTATTTAAGCTTGTTTTAAAACTTAAAATTTTAATAGTATTATATTTACAGTCCCACAAATTCAAATTATAGAGATTAGTAAACTACTTGCGTAAATAAATGCATAATCTTCTTGCTAAAAAAATAAATAAAGAAATAACTCTCTTTCATAAATAATAATAAAGAAATAAGTCTTATTTATTAGCATTAAGTTTAGATTATATTTTTTAGAAACTTGTACTTAAATGTAGCTCTTACTTAACATTTAATTTAAAATATATATGACTAAATACCAATCTAAAAATTATCCAAGACCTTCTACCTAATTTTTACAATCAAATTTCAACCTTTAAAGCTTAAAATTAAACGCCAAGATAAATCAGAAGAACCCCTTAAACCGTAGGGCATTAAAAAACGGAGCAATCTCCGCGTTCCAGGGAACTTTAAGCGATTGTCTCTGGACGAGGTGAAGTGGTGCCCGAGAGAGTTCACCTTTCAACGCCGATGGTGTTGCTGATGGCATGAGTTCCTTCTTGGACCTTCTCGCACTTGATCAATCGATGGATGGAACTCTCATCCCAGAGCACACAAAGTCCCCAATTTACCGCTTATCTCACCCCTTATTGTCCCCAGTTTTTGTTTGGTTTTCGTGTGCAGCAAATTCAATTAAAGCCACAGAGCCCAATGAATTTATAATACTGGGAAACCCTTTTTAATTACCGAAAAAAAGAAGGGTCGTCACCCGTATGACCAACTGTCGGACATTACTTGGTCGGTGCTAACAAGAGGTTTTTCGTTAATGAAAATGTAGACAACCCTCAAAGTTTCCTTTTCTCCCTAACTTTAATTTATGCCCTGTGTTGGGCTTCATTGGGTTTTTGTAATTATTTCCTAGTGAAAGTGATCGGAACTTCTGTTCTGTTCGCGTGGCTGACTTCTGTTTGGTATTCTAGGGGTGGAATATTCTGATCGGATAACAAAACTGTTTTACATGATCGATAAATGTTAACAAAGGCCAAGCCATACACCTCAGACAATTGTTGATCCCTTGAGATAACAAACGAGTTACCCCTATGTGGCATTTAAATTTTCCTTTAACGAGGGGTTGATCTTTTTCACTCTCCCCTTCGAAATTTCTAATCTATCAGAGGCTGACAAATTTTCGACAGTCTCGATCCGCACCTGAAACACGTGTATTTGAGCAAGTAATTATCGATCGAGCATCAGCCAAGTGAGAAGTCTCACAACGTGAAAACAATAAGCATTTGATGTTTGCAAAGATTTACATAAATTTGAGTAAGTACAAAAATTATGCGTGTCAATAACGGAAATATGTGCGTAAACAAAAATAGCCATCAATGGGTTAAAAGCTGAATTTGAAAATAATTACCAAAAATAAATGTTGCCAAAATAAATGCCAAAAGAGAGTGAGAAAAAATATATATTCTCCGACGCGTGTGTTCCAAAATTGGCCAGATTTAGTTTGGATCTCCGTTTTGGCTGCTGGCGCCAGTCTATAAACCTTATATTTATGACATTTTACGACTTCTGTGAATTGGCAGCATCATCAAATCGAGATTTGCGTTTATTTATTAATATTTTCGCTGCGAATTAACGCTCTTTTGGACGAAAGGTTAAGGCCAAGGCGAAAAGGTTAATGTGTTTCTAAATGCCTTGCTAATTGACGTGCGGTTTTCGCACTAAACAAAAGGGCCTCACCTTTATGGGCAATGAGCAGGTAGGATTTGATATGGAAATAAATTATTAAAGCCTATTTTGAACTGGATTGGGAGCGGGAAGTCACTCTGGTTTGGCTAACATAGGTCAGTTTTAAAAAAGGGTTATCTCTATGGGAATTATAATAAGTCAGAAAAATATAAAATCTTCATGTGGCTATAATATAAAAATAGGAATATCTTTCATTTTCATGTGAGTGAATAATTATTGATTATAGTTAGTAATATGGGTTAATATATAGTAGTTAATATATAGGACACCATCGTATCTCACGACAGACATGGCCTCCTATAGACACCAAAGAGATGGCCCAGCTACTCAATCTTAACCTCACGAAATGCTTCACCGAAAATAAAAACAATGACATTTGAAGCTTATTAAAGCTTATTGATATTTTAATACTTTTATTTTAAAGTATTATTGTAGTATAAATTAAAATTAAAATAAAAAATGGTACGAATAATTATTGCAGTATAAATTAAAAGTTACAATCTTACAAGGAAGCATTGCACTATAATTCCCAACTTAGAATTTGGTTGTATTCTCGCTAAATATTTAATTTTGATAGCAACGCTCTTTTTTTTAATTTCTTTTTACTTACGCATTTTAATTGTTCTTATTTTATTTAATAATTTATAAACACCCAATAACATGGAGTTTTTATAAAAAATATATATATTTTCCACTCCTAAACATATCCAGACATCATAATTAAATGATGGCTTGACTGATACCCACAAAAACATCACCGTCTATGTTGACTCTGTCTAAAATTAAAAGCTTTCTCAGTTTGCATTGAAAATCTCCAAAAATACATATATGTGGTAATATACACCTCCAAGACGTAGTCATTAGCTTACTAGTCGCTTCATTACAAGGCCATTAGGATGGAGATGCCACCAGTCCGTGATGATCATCATCGTCGTCATCGTCAGCATAGACATCAACATGCTAATGCCAAATATTGTGATCTTCTCTCTTGTAATTTAATGCGCAATAAATCTGCGTTTCCCACCTACAAATAGAAACAGAGGCGGGAGTGAAAATACACACACAAATACCTAGAAAAAAAATAAAAGCAAATAATAATAAAAATAATACTCCGGAGTGGAGCCAAACATTTTCATTAAGCGGACAACGCATGACACCCACAACGGCGATGCTGTTTGCACGCTCATAAGAAGCGGGCTCATAATTCATTGGGCCAACAGGCCAGGCAGTTGGCTCTGACTTTGGCAGCTGCTGGCTCCTCACATTTGGCCAAGAGAAAAATAAATGCCTAAAAAACGAATGAATGAATGAAAGATTCGGGGCCTTTGCCCAACCAATTGTCGCCGCAGTGCGAAGTGATTATAAAATTCTCGCTTCTTCTCGCTTATAAATACCCCACTAACCGATAGCTCGATAACCGAGAAGATCTCGAGCTGACGAATTTCGCGCTGTCACTGAAATTTGCAAAAATACTCCCTGCATTCCTCTTCTAATTAGTAAAGTCTGATCTCTGCCATGGGAACTTCACTCGCTAGCTAATTAGCATTGAAAATAAATAAAAGGGAAACAGGTGTCCAGGGAGCTTGATTAAAACCAAATTTAACAAGATTCTAGCTGGGCTTTTTTATAAATAAATGAAGGCAAACAAAAGTGCCGGATTAGGTGCGAAATAGTTTGAACTTTCGAGCCGGATGGCTGTGATAAAAAAAAACCCAGAAACAGTTCCGTTTGTCTAAGAATTCTGGTTATTTAATTTGCACAAATAAGTCGATAATTGGGGAGTTCTTTTTAAAGAATTTTGGGTTGCTTTTTGATAATACTTTTCAATATAAAATGCTTCGATCTCTTTACCTTTAAATTTGCTTAAAAATAACAAGGATCTTTCAGCAACCTCCCCCACATTGGCCAACTAATCAACTTGGCCAAGTTCAGGAGCCAAATGAATGGCAATCCAAGGCCCAGACTTTGCGGGGCAATCAAGTGAGAAAATTAAAATTACATGACCATGGGCTTCGAGTCTACCAGCAGCGGCATTTAAAGGTTCATAACTTCCAAGTCAATTACGCGATGCGCCCGCTGCGAAGACTCCTCTCGGACTGAGTTGCTGAAGAAGCTCTGGGTCTGGGATTCCTGGGATGTGAATTAGAAAAATTGCACGCTCAAGTGGAAGAGAGGACCTCTGGTCTGGTCTTCGCTGACTGACTGACATAACTCACGAGTGGCAGACGCAGACTCTGACTCCGACTCCGACTCCGATACAAATAAACAGGGATACGGCCTCCGCATTTAACCGCTGCTCGGCTGCAGGTGAACTAGACAAGCAGGAGCAGGAGATCCTCTCGAGAGCACTCCACAAATAAAGGGACTACTGTGGGAATCATGGCCCGATCTCGCCCCAGCAGCAGCACAAACATATAACAGAAATAAAGAACAGGCTCCTCGCCATCAGCGAATTAATTTGTGACGCGCGCTCTCCATGGAGCTGCTGCTCCTCCATCCTCATAAGCCCATCTTCATCTTGCATCTTGCAGCTCCTTGCCGTTTCAGTTCCAGATACCCAGTTGCAGTCGAGGAGCCATGGCCTGGAGGCAATTTACTCTCCTTACTCTACTCAGTGGTGCACGCTGCTGTGGTAGCCAAACTCGTGACTGCAACAATGCACAGTGGGTTGAAGGTATACAAAATAAATTGGAATAAAATAAAATTAATTGAAACGCGACAAAGAGCGGAAGCTGATTTGAATTTAGAGCTATTGCAGTAAGGAGCACCTCTGAATTATATGTTTAATTGTCACAAGTTTGCAGTTGGAAATTATTGTGCAACTAAAGCGGTAATAATGAGAGAATTAAATGTATAGTATTAAATTATATTTATAAATATTAAAGCCTTATTACGTTCAGAGTTAAGCTTATCAATTTTTTTGTATAGATGAAAAGTTATTAATTCTGATAATACAGCCACACTAAAAATTAAAATTAAAATCAGTGTCTTTCTGCCTAAATGCTTTTATACTATATACTACAGATAATTAATATTTTAACTCTGTTTAAGATGAAATTTAATCGAAAATTTGTTTCCGAAATGATATGATACTTATTCTGATACTAAAGCCACATTTAACATATGAATTAGTAGTAAAGGTCATACTGGCAGAACATTGTTATACAATATACTAAATATATTTATAATTTTCACACAGTTTAATAAGACATTAAATTGAATTTTGTTTCTAAGCAACTTCTTTTGATACTAAAGCCACATTTAACATAAAAATTGGTAGGAAGGTCACACTGGCAGACTATTATTAGTACCATAAACTCAATATTAGTATTATTTTAATACTGAATTTACATTTTTTTAGTATGTATATACTATAGATTTTTATTCTTTTTCTAACACAGTTTAAGATAAAATTAAATTAAAAATTTTGTTTCTTGATGGTAAGAAACTTATTCTGATATTATTTACCGCATTTAACATAAAAATTGGTAGCAAGGTCACACTCTTAGAATATTATTATACTATATACCAAATTATATTATTTTTTTAATCCTGTTAAAATTTAAATAAAATTATATTTAAATTATTTAAGTACCTTTATATTATTGTAACATTTTTTTAACCTCCCACCATTTTTCTTACGACTTTAAGCCACTGTGCAGCCGCAAAAGCATGCTCGTCTTCGTCATCGTCATCGTCGTGTGGCAAGTGGCTGCCTGCCTGCTTGACTGCAGTTGCAGTTTTTGGCCTCGGCTTCATCTGCCTGATTTTCAGCTTCTCTTAGAGCTACATCTTCTCTCCTCCTGACTCTTCTTCTGGGCCTTCTTCTTCAGTTCTTTTTTTTTTTTGGGGCATCATCTTGGCGGCTTTGGCGCTGGTGTCAAACGTTTTGTAATCTGTCACGTCGCATCGTTTTAATATTTGTGCGCTCATGGCCCCAAGTACGAGGAAATGCACTCGGCTGCGTGTAAAAATAGGCGTAACCCTTTGGTATTTATGGTCTGGCCGACTCCACAGTCTCTTCACGGTCTCTTCTCCGTCTGATGCAGACTGTAGACTGCAGACCGAAGACTGTAGACTGCCGGCTACAGTCTGCACTGGAGCACAGTGAAGCATCCGCAACGGCGCTCTCCCCCGAGATCGTTTTGTTTGGTTTTCAGCAAACAGAAACGGATGCAGTGCCGCGGGGTAACCTGGCAGAAGCAACAGGTTCAAGTGGCTCTGGTCTCGTTCCTTGTGGCTTCCAGCTCCTTGGCGTTTTTTCCACTCTTTGATTATCTAAATCATTATTAGTTTGACCTTCAGCCCCGGGGTGGATCTCTGCCTTGCTCTTGTGCAAGTGCTCTTCTCTCTTATCTTATTAATTATTTGCTCTTTATTGTACGGTTGGCTGTGGCCTGTGGCCGGGACTACTGTGCGTATGAGTCATCTGGGAAATGCCGATTCGAGTGGGGGAAAACATGGGGGAATGCGGTGGTTAAGGAGTTAAGGAAAATTCTGGAAAAGGGGACAAATTCTAGAGCGAACTTAATTGAAAAATTATTAGAGGAGAGTATGTGAGAAAAAGAAAATACATCTTTAAATAGGTTAAAAAATGTACTTATAAATATAGTATATTTTTAATATTTGTAGTCCAAGATTAGCCCTTTTCCGAACTTAAAGACAATTAAAAAGAATTTCATAATATAATGATTTATGAACATATACCTTTTTTAATTTTAATTTCTATAATAATTCTATTTTTTCTTAAGAACAAAATGCACCATAAATGTTGAAAAAAATTATTTAAAATGTTATTACAGTAAAATTTTTAAAAATAATAAATAACAAGACTTTTAAATAGGTTTATTAAAATATAGTAAGAAATATAACATACTTTTCGATTTTTTAGAATGTTTTTGATCACAGATAAGCCGCTTTTTTAACTTTAAAAAATTTAAGAAATTAATAATAGAATGATTTAAGATCATGTGACTTTTTTCTTAATTATAACTTTACAATAACACTGGTTTTTCTAAAGAAACTTTGATAAATTTGTAATTACTTGATAAAGTTTATACTAAATTCTATAAATAGAATAATGGCTACTTAAAAATGAAGTATTACTCATAAAAAATTAAAAATAAATTACTTAGACCTTTCCATTAGCATTTTAAAGGAAATTATTTAAGTGAGGTAAATTTTAAGGTGTACAAATATTATTGAATTCAATTAGGTTCTCTAGGAACTCTATATTCCTCTAAATTTATAATAAAAGATTGTAAAACTTGCTAGGATATAAAAACATAAATAAAATACCTTCAAATTAAAGTTCCTGATCAACTTCCTCAAGGAATCTCCTTGAAACAAAGACCCTGAAACCCAGAGAACCCAATATTAAAATAAACAGACAGCTGACAACCTTGGGCTCGGTTGCTTCCTGAAGATTCTTAACCCCGTTCCCGTTATAATTAGCCAACGCTAATTACCACTTTCAGCGAAGACCACCCGGCCATTGACCCACTGAGAAACGGAGATCGCTCCCGGCCCCGTCCCCGTCCAATCCTCGTCCCAATTCCCACCAGCTGTCCGTGGAGCATTCAGCACGCATCTCAGCGCGTAATTTGCCGAAACCCTACTCAAGACCCGCAAGGCGGATCCCACAGATACAGTAGTTACGCGGTATGAAGGCTGACAGCCGCTAATCAGGGGACAGACACAGAGAGAGAGAGAGAGAGCGAGGAAATCCCCATGGATTCTGATTGGACAAGAACATATATAATAGGGAAGGGGAACTCCTATATTTAGATAGAGAGAAAATGGCGCTGCAGACTTCTGGGATTTTCCATTCCACTCGCTGGGATCGTGATTGGAGGCACCGCTTCCCATGACTACGACTCCTTTGTCTCTGCGCGAAAATATTGACACGATCCGGACCGAAATTTGGCACGCTTATGAGAATGGATAAGCTAAATACCATAACCATAACGCCACGCCATCCATTAAGTGCCCCAATTGCCGCTGGAGGATGCTGCTGCGTGGGTGGGTGTTCGTAGTGTTAATTGCCCCAGACTCAATCAGGTGGATTGGAATGGAATATTTATAAGGTTGGGCAATCCATTTAGACAAAGTCGAAAAGTCCCTCTCTCCCTACGAAATTCAAGTGCTAATTGGGCATCGAGACTGCGAAAAGAACTGGATAAAGGCGGAAGTGATCGTGACCAGCGAGAAATTCGTATCGAAACGGATGTAAATTATCGCATGGGGATTGTAACTTTTTTATTGGGTAAATAATACTACAAGATTGAAGTCTCTTTATGAATGAGAAATAGTTTTAGTTGATGTGGTTAAGGTGAATAGTTGTGGTATATAAATATAAAGAAGATATACTATATATCCTAAAGAAATATATGACTTCTGGTTTTTGAAATATATTTTTTTTAATATAAATAAGCTTTAAAATTCTTTAATTAAATGTTGCATATTTTATTTTAATAATTAAGGTTGATGTTCTGCTTTATAAATACCAATAGAAGTTACTATAGTTAGGGGAAATAGTTCTGCTTTAAAAATACTAGTAAAAATATGTCAAATATTGTTAGGAATATAAACCCCACAGAAATATATTATTACTATTTCTTTAAATATTTTTGTAAAATATAAATAGGCCTTACTATTCTTTAAATAAATGTTGCATATTTTATTCGGCTTCTAAAACCTGTAAATAACTTCAAAAACTAATTTAAGTAAAGCTTCCATTAAAATCTGAAAAAAAAATGTATTATTTCTGGTTCTTGAAATATTTTTTTAAAATATAAATAAGCTTTAAAATTATTTCAATAAATGCTGCATATTTTTTTCGGCTTCTAAAAGAACGTCAAAAACTAATTTAAGAAGAGCTTCCTTTAAAATTCTAAAGAAATATATTATTCCTGGTTCTTGAAATATGTTTTAAAAATATAAATAAGCTTTAAAATTCCTTAAATAAATGTAGCATATTTTATTCGGCTTCTAAATCCTGTAAATAACTTTAAAAACTAATTAATTTAAATCCTCCTTGAAATGCACACGATTTTTCACTCACATAACTTATTTTTCCCATCTAATATGTACCTAATTTTTAACCAAAAATAAATTTATAAATTTTCTCCAACATTCCACTAATCATTTTTTTAATTTTTCAATCTATTTCCAATCTCAGCTTTAACTTCTATCTTTTTTTCACCCTCTTCTCATACTCAAACCCATCTTCCTCTCTTTTTCAGATGCTCCTTCAACCATCTTTCCAACTTTTACCGCTTCTGCTATTTATTATCCTCGCTTTTGTTAAAGTTCAAGGCTTAAACAATATTTTAAGTGAGCTAAATCAACGCCTGCTTATCACCACAAACTTTTTTTACTGTAACCACACCGAAAAACTGATTAATTATGAAGCCAAGTATCTACGATACATGCCAGCCCTGACCCTGATGATCTTTTCGTCCACGGAGTCCTTCAATGCCACTCAACTTCAATATGATTTAGGAGCCGACAACAAACTATTTGTGATTTTGGGCACTGAAGAGCCCCCTTATGACCTCTTTGAGGCCTTGAATTTGCAATTTCAGGAAGCTGAATTTGTGATAATCACAGAAAATCCCCTGGATTTGGTCAAGGAAAGCAAGTGGATGGATTTTGTGAGGCATCTTTGGCATGAGGGCTATGTGCATTTGCTCTTTTATACCTCCAAGGATGAGAAATTATATCACAAAGTGATATTTCCCGAACTGAGAATCAAGGAAACTGTAATTGAGGAATATATTAACCTAAGGGGCACGTTCAGGAACCTGTATGGTTACCCCGTGCGAGTGGCTGCCTATAATAATGCTCCCCGCTCCCTGATATACGAGAATCGTTGGGGCAAGAGGATATATGCCGGCTTCTATATGCGATTTGTAAGGGCCTTCTTGGCCGCCAGGAATGCCAGCTTTGTGCCAGTTCGAACGCCGAATAACTCTCCTGGAAATTGCACTCTGGCCCTGCAGGATGAGAGGGTGGATCTGTGTGCCGATGCCTTGGCTCCGAATCCGGCGGCCTTCAGCCTGACCCATGGCTTCAGGATTGGCTCCGCGAATGTCCTGGTTACGCATGCCAAACCCCTGCATTCCTATCGGTATTTGACAGCTCCTTTCCAACTGAGTGTGTGGCTCTGCCTGGTCACGTATGTGGTCCTGGTGGTGAGCTTCCTCAGCCTGATCCTGCGGCTAAGGAGTGGCAGATGGGACTTTAGCAGGCACCTCCTGGAGGTCTTTAGTTCCTTATTATACAGCGGCTTCCACCTGAAGAGGATGCATGGCAAGGCCCGGTATATACTCTTCTTTGTGCTGTTTATAGCCGGATTTGTGTACTCCACCGAGTATCTGGGACTCCTCAAGAGCATGCTGATCTCGGAGGTCTTTGAGAAGCAAATCAATACCTTTGAGGCTTTGGTGGAGAGTAATATTACCCTTTTAGTCGATCCCTATGACAAGATTCTGTTTGCAAAATACAACATGCCGGAGATCCTCTGGTCCATCGTGGAGACCGTGTCCTTTGAGACCCTGCTGGAGCACAGGAATCGCTTCGATCAGGACTATGCCTACATACTCTTCACGGATCGCATGGCTCTGTACGATTATGCCCAGCAATTTCTGAGGCATCCGAAGTTGCTCAGGATTCCCATTGACTTTGCGTTCCTCTACTCGGGATTGCCTATGAGGAAGAGGTGGTTCCTCAAGCACCATCTGGGACGCGCCTGGTACTGGGCTTTTGAGAGCGGGCTTACGCGGAAACTGGCCTTGGACGCCGACTACGAGGCGGTGCGCGTGGGCTACCTCGACTTCCTCATCACGGAGCACTTGGAGGCCCAGCCGCTGGGCCTGGATTATTTCGTCATGCCAGCGATTGCTCTGGCCCTGGGCTACAGCCTGGCCCTGCTCAGTTTTGTCATCGAGATGACGGCCTGGCGCATAAGCGGATTCCTGGGATGCAAGTCGTCCAGGGAGGCGGAGAAGGAGATAGGAACGAGTGCCGGGTTTAGTCCAGGAGGCGGTGATGTTGATGTTGAATGAGTGACGGATTGATGTTGTGATGTCAGCCTTGCTTTTCGTGTTTATATTTTATTTTTACACATTCTTAATGTTGTGAAGTTGTGGGAAAAATAAAGGAGTTCTTATACTCATGCTCCTCATGAGAGGATATTTGTAATTGTAATTATTTAAATTTTGTAATATTTTTTTTGTAATTATTTAAATTATTGTAATTATTTAAAATAAATGATGTCAATTAATCTTAATTCGATAAGCGTAATTTTTTGTTAAAGACTATTTGCTTAAAACTAGTTCCTTCAAAACGACCCAAAAAGTTTAGATAAGAACAATGGTGTTAAAATTACACTTGCGGAAAAACCACTTGAGAATTATAGGTACAACCAATAGAAAATGTTAAGCAGGCGGAAAGCTTAACCACGCGGCATGTTCCGATATATTTATTTTAATGAATGAATACAAATATACGAGGAAAGAAGAATATATAAGGAATGAAAGGAAAATAATATATGGAAAAGTATAAGGAAAATAATATTTATTCAATTATTCCTTTATTGAAGATATGTACATGTCATAACGCCCAGTACGAGTGCCCACGGGCGTTATGACACTGTACACATTTTAAATGAATAAACGATTGAGGAAATAATATTATTAGTTAATGAAGAAATGATTTAATAAATATTGGTTCCTATCTAACATTATTTTAGCCCTGAGCGTTATGAAACACACCCTTAAAAATATCGTAAAATTAATATCTTTTAAACTTTAAAAATTTTAAAAAATTTTTAAAATTTAAAGTATTAAAAAATTTGAAGGTACAAAAAAAGTAATTTACAATATCTTAGTTTCAAATAAATAAAATCATTATTATGTTAGTCTTAATAAACATTAAACCTTATTTTAATTATTTAACATTAGTACTTATTTGGATTAAAAGAAAAATCTATTATATCTTTCAGATGCTTTTCCCCTCGGTTCATATAACATTACTGTTTCTGGTGATGTTCCAAATAACATTTACAAGGGAACATAGCTTGCCGCAATTAATTAACGAAATTAACAAACGCCTTTACATCTCCACAAATATTATTTTCTCCCAAAACTTGGATATATTACAAAGCCACGAAGCTAGTTTGCATTGCCATAAGCAACCCATAACCCAAATAATCTATACCAAAACAAAAGCCTTAAATTCCACCAATTTAGGAAACCAACTGGGAGAAGAAAATAAGCTTTTTGTGGTAATTGGTAATGAGCCCCCTTATGAACTCTTCGAGAAACTGGACTTACTCTTTCAATTGGCTGACTTTCTGCTGATAATTGAGAATAAACTCGAAGATAACCTATGGAAACCCTTTATAGACTACGCTTGGAGGCTGGGATATGTAAAAATCTTGATACATTCCACTTACAGTGGAGTCTCCTACGACAAGCTACTGTTTCCCGAGATAAGGATAAAGGAAACTAATGTGGAAAACTATGCCAACTTCCAGGACACCTTTGGGGATATACATGGCTATAAAGTTCGAGTGGCGACCTATAATAATGTGCCCCGAAGCCTCATATATACAGATAAACGTGGCCAGAAGATATATGCTGGTTACTATATGCGATTTGCACAGGCCTTTTTGGCCTCCATTAATGCCACTTTTAAACCAATTCACACCAAGAATGATTCACCCCAAAATTGCTCTCATGCTTTGCAGTATAATTTGGTGGATATGTGTGGGGATGCTTTGGTGAGGAATCCTGAAGTTTTTACGGTTTCCCAAGCCTTCAGGATTGCACCGGCCACAGTAGTTGTGGCTCATGCCAAGCCCCTGCTTTGTTTTCGATATCTAACGGCTCCGTTTAAGACTAATGTGTGGATATGTCTGATCCTGTATGTCATTATAATTGCTGGATTCCTAAACCTTATACACTGGCTCAAGGCAGGAAGGTGTGACTTTAGTCAGGCGCTTCTCGAGGTGTTTAGTTCACTCTTATACAATGCCTTTCATCTTCAAGGAATTCAAGGCAAGGAGCGCTATATCCTCTTTGGCATATTATTCATATCCGGCTTTGTTTACTCCACCATGTACTTGGGCTTACTTAAATCCATGCTCATATCGGAGGTCTTTGAGAGGGAAATCGAAACCTTTGAGGAGCTGGTCGAGAGAAATATTTCCATCCTGATAGATGCCTACGATCGGGCTCTGTTTATGAGGCATCATTTCCCGGCTGTCCTCTGGCCAGTTGTTAGGACAGTGTCCTCGGAGACTTTACTTAAACATCGCAATAGTTTTGACCAGGACTACGCCTATGTCTTATTTGCCGATCGCCTGGCCATGTTCGAGTATGCTCAGCAGTTCCTGAGGCATCCCAAGTTCCGTCGCATTCCAGTCAACTTTTGCTTCCTGTTTGCCGGATTTCCCATGAGCCGGAAGTGGTTCCTGAAACATCATTTGAGTCGGGCCTGGTATCATGGCTTCGAGAGCGGCTTGGTGAATAAAATGGCCACCGATGCCCGTTGGGAGGTCATGTCCCAGGGATACATGAACTTCTCCATCACCGAACACTTGAAGGCGAAGCCACTGGGCCTGGATTATTTCGTAATGCCAGCGATTGCGTTGGGTATTGGGTATTCGGTTGCTTTCGTGAGTTTTGGCATAGAATTGGTGGCTGGGAAAGTGTGGAAATAATTTAAATAAATTAAATAATTAATTCAAAAACTTAAACTAATATTTTATATATTTTAAGATATATTTCTTATATTTAAGATCTTGGTGTTACGCTTGCTATAATTTATATTTGCCATCTAAGCACAAAGAATAATAAAATGAAAGTCATACGAAATATCATAGTTTGGGCTTATTATTAAATGTTTACTAAACTATCTTTTTAAGATGCCTAGTATTTCTACTAAAAAAAATTCTAGTTATTAAAATAATTTAAAAAATATTAAAAGTACCAGCGATTTTAGGATTTTTGTAAGGATTTAATTATATTATGAAGAAACGTATGTTGTATATATTTTTGAAAGCCCGAATCTTTTTTAATAACTACAAAATAAATTAATTTTCTAAAGTAAAAGATATATTTAAAGGAATTTAAAGTGGTTAGATATAAAATAAGACGCAAAAGCTTAGTTCAAAACCTCCAACATCCCATAAAGAAAATCCCCCAGGTAATCCCATTGCTCCAATTTTTTATGGTAACGCTTATCTTAAAAATTTTCAATGCAGCTCCGGGCAGTATCCAAAAATAATAGCCAAAAAAAAAAACCCACCCACAGGCGACACCCCACAAAAGCCGAAATGGAAACCACCCTTTGGCCCTTCTGGACCCCTTCAAAAAATAAATAACACTTGAGATATTTCCAAAACATTTGCCAGCCAAGTCTCTAAGCAATTTGCCCCGGCCCATTGTATGCAGTCCGAATGATAACAGAAAAATAAGAGTCCCAAGACGGAGCAGCAAGGGATGACGATTTGGAGCTCAGCTGCTGACTTGCACAAATATTTGCCGAAAAATCGGAATTTTCGGACGAGGGCGAAGTCCTGGGTGGGTGGATGTGGAAGGAAGGCTTCCGAGAAGCGCATTTTAAAGTTCGTTGACTCGCAGGACGCCTGGCACATTTTTCGTGTGTTTTCTGGCTGTGGCGCCATTAAGTATGCAGCCGTAATGTGGCGACAATAAAGTTTATGCTCCGGCGCCATGGCCAAAAAAAATGCAGAAAGGAGTTGCAAAATGCCAAGGATAAATAGATGGCCCGGAATGCATTCAGTGGGAGTTGCAGCTGCAGATAGGTCTTGGCGATCTGGGACATCATCTTTAATTCTTAACTTTGATGGGCTCTATTGTTACACGGAGGAAAAAATAAATTAATTTTTTTATATTTTGCAGAAAATGTATTCTTATAACTTAGCACATTTTTTGATAATTATTCAAATCACAAATTAAAATTTAATTGTTAAAAACTATATAATGAAAATATATAGTAGATTTTCTTTCCGTTATAGTAAGATTATTTATTAAAACTTTATTAAAAATCTCTAAAAAAGTTACTAGAGATTTCAACTCACTTTTAACCGTGCCTAAAAGTATGCAATGATTTATTATGCTTGTTTATTTTAATTAGAAACTTTGCTAAACACTTGTATTAAAATTTATTAAAGTACTCAAAAGGATGTCTACAAAAAAGTGTTTTTATTAAAATTATCTAGTAAAATTCCTAAATACTTATCAATACTATAAAATGTGTCAATAAAAAGACGTTCTTATTAGAATTTTTATTTCAACTCTAGTCTATATTTTAAAGGTTTTATATGTACCTTTAAAATATGTTTAATGATGATTTTTTACAATAAGACTATTTATTATAACCTTATAAGTAAACTTTTCCAAATCTTTAGCGATTTTAAATTAGTCACAAAAGTGTTTTGCTATTATTATTAAGTAAAAATTGTCTTTGATTTTATCTTATAATAACTTTTCATACGGCTCAAAACTAAACTAAAATTCTTACAACATAAATCATAATTTTTATAAGAACTTTAAGTACTTTATATTTATTTCAAAATATATTTAACTTAATAATTTGATTATTTTTATATTTATTTTCTTTTCTCTGTGTGGCACACATTTAACACAATGCATTTTGCCAACCAGTCAGTTCCCAGTATTTCGAATTTTTTGAGGACCTCCCTTAATGAGTGGGAGGAGATCCAGTGTGTGCGTGCCTCGCATCCATATCGCAAAAAAATCGACGAATAAACTCTCGCCCTTCGGAGGCTTTAATTGCCCGGGAATCGTGGTGTTTTCAACGCGTTTCAATGCGATTCGCATCGAATCGAACTCAATCGATTTCGCTGGGCACGATTCCTGATTGTTTTCGATTCGTATCGGCTTTAAAGTAAACATTTGTTTTTATCTGGGGGCGGCTTTTAATTAAGATTGCGTACGGCGATAAATGGCAAGTGTTGCAGGAGTCGAACTGCGTTTCAATTGAGGGTTGAGCCGGGACAAGGGCTTAATCGAACCGCATTTCAACATATCGATTTTATTGGTCAACGGTAGTGGTAAAAGTGATGAATCCTCTGCAGATGTGTGAAATGTTGTGGCCTACTTAAGTTGGTATGAAGGATCAGGAAAAAGGAATCACCAGAAAAGCTGGCTTTATTTTAATGGGTTTTTGGAAAGAATCTAAGAGAGATATCTTCTTGACTTTCTGCAGATTATACAATTACTTTAACATTTTAGGATATATATTAATGAAAATATTAGGTCTTATTTAATTAAGATTTTAAGGTCAAGAGCTGTTAAGTTTACGATTATTCTTTCCCAAAACTCTCTGATTTTTAAGCCTAACTCCACAGTTTTGCAATTGATTCTCTTTTCCCCAACTTCCTGGCTCTTTTATACAAATTGAAGCTGGATGGATGCACTTGTTCCCCGCTGCTCCTGTCTGCTCCTGATCTCTTAACCCATTCCACCCATTTTTTTTTATCAGCCAGACGAAGCGACACCGTAAATCACCTGAGAAGAGCGGACAAAAGGCCGTGACAAACAATTGAGAGCTTCGGCATGGTCTGGCATTGATATCAGTATCTGATTGACTGTAGGGATTTCCTCTCCTTTTTTCACCCTTTTCAACCTTTTTCACCTTTGTGTCCCTCGCAGAACTAATTGAAATGGTAGGTAATTGTGGCTGCACAGTTTTTTCCTTTTTTTTTTGTGGTTTCCAGGCATCGGTTTGCAAAAGTTAAACACTATTATTTAAATCAATGCCGCGCTTCCTTTTTTTTTGCGCTCGCCGCCTCGCATCGCCACATATATGAGATGGCAATTTATGGGCCATGGCTAATTGTCCGCAGCGAACTTCAAAGTGGCCTGGCCTGGGCCAGAGCTCGCTCCTCTCTCGATCACGCCGTGGAATGCAATTATCGCGCTCCAAGTTATGCTAAGATAAATGGTTGCTCCGAGTCCCACAGAGTCGGTGGAAATTGGCAACACTTTCCTCCAGTCGTCGTCGGCCATAAACTAAGCAAAAAAAAAACGAAAAATATGAACCAACTCCAAGAAAGCATAAAAAGATAAACCGCACGCAACTGACAATTGGCAATTTTTGGTTGATTCAGAAATTTATGGATGTTAAGGGGGGCACGACGAGGAGTGTGTCACTGGAATGAGTGTCGGCGTGACCAAAAGACCCATATAATAATGATCAGTGGGCACATAAAGCCGCTATAGGGAGACAGAGAGAGAGGTAGAAATAGGTCTTATTTTTAGATTTAGAATTGTGTTATTAGATTGCTAAAATTTAGATTTAAACATTTTTCGAAATCGACATGTGGTAACTACGCCATCTGGCAACTCTATTTTTTGGACACATTGTAATACAAACGCAATTGGTCACACTAACTCTACAAAAGAGCCGCTCCATGAACATACACATTTGATCTCTGCAGACTAAGTACTAAGTTCACGTATTAAGTTTATTCGTTTATGGTTATTTATATATTTATAAAATGATGTATACAATTCTAATCTAATCGCATAGTCTTAACCCAAACGAATAACCACAAACACAATGAATAAACCACTTTAAAACCTTTAAATTTAAACCTTAAATTTATTCTGTAAAAAATTCTTTTCAGAGCTGCTTAGCTCCAAATTAAACTTTCTTCATTTATTTAAATATTCCCTCTTTTTACCAACTTAATCTCCCTTTCCCCAAATTGTCACCCATCAACTTAAAATATTTCCAAGAAAATAAAAACCAATCGAATAAAGATCTTCAAGATACACAACCCTGGAAGCATTTGATGGCACTTTCCCTGTTATTTTTTTTTTGCCCGTGTCTTTGGGTCAGTCATCAGATGCTAAAAATAAAGAATGAATAAAGGAAGAAGTTCAGGCCAAGGCAGCCCGAAACGCTGTCCAATTAAGCGCAACAAACAACTTTACGCCACATGCCACACACACCACACACAGCACAGCACACACAACAGGCGTTTATCGGGGCAGTCAGATCAGAGATCGATCCGCGGTCCCGGAACCTTGCCTGGACTCTCCTCCCTTCCAGCCATTGTAATGGCCAACGATTTGTCGCTGTCCATGCCTTCGGACCCCGGGCCATAATGACAATCGTTGATCGTGCAGCCCCGATAAGATGGCACAAAGATAAAGCGCCGATATCGGAACCCGAGGGCAATGGGGCGGAGGCGACAGCAGCAGCAGGAGCATCAGCATTTATGCTAATAAGTTGACATTTGACCACCATGACGAAATAATGAAACGATCAGGAGCCGCCTCAAAGTGACAGGTACTGGAAAAAAAGGATACAGGAAAAAATAATAATACAGGATATTTGTTCAAGTTCTTACTACATAATTTTTATTTATTTCACAGATTTTTGTACATCTTTCTGGTTTCAAAATATAAGTACATAAATTAAAATTTTTAAGGCTTTTTATAATGTAATTACACGGGAACATTAGTGACCAGTTGGTATAATGTTATCGATAAAAGTCATAACGCATAAAATTAAGCTAGATTTTTAAAAAAATAATATACGTGTAAAATGGAGAAAAACGAAATCATCAGAAATAAAATCTATCTGACGTTATTATTTGAAATCAAAAGCCTAGGAGTTTACAATAAGCTGCCATTAATTACAAAATTAAAGATTTTTGTTTTATATATTCGTTAAATATATTTTCTGAGTGCCTTTAAGTTATTTAATGAACTTAGGCAATTTTTGTTAAATATTTGAAATATTTCTTTTTATGTATTTAAGTATTTAAACCCTATGAAATATTATAAATAATGCTAAAAAATGACTTTTAAATTATTCTTTTTATATATTTAAGTACTTAAACACTTTAAAATATTATAAATAATATTAACATTCCTTTAGCAATATTTTTTTTATTTTTAAGATGCTCTATATTATAAGTTTGCATTTGTTTTTGACGCTGGAGCAGGAGCACCCCCCGGGGGCACCGCTGGTCGCACCGATTTCCTGGAATTTTCACGCGCTCTCCTCCGCTTATCAGAGATGCTGGATCTTCACACGATCTGAGCCGACGGCTTGTTAACTACCATTATGTGATCGTCTCGAACTTGATCGTGTTGCAAATGAATTTTAATTGTTGTTCCTCTGTTTTGCACTTGAATTGGGCATAATTTACAAATTGGCCAGAACTGTCATTGCGTTATTTATTACAAATTACAAGCTTGTCAGGGATTTATTTTAACATTGTAAAATATATTACTCTACGTCGTTATCTTGATTGCGTCTGCTGTGGGAGCTTTGGTTTTGATAATAGTTCTGATTATAGCCTCTTGTGCGGTTGTTTTGGTACCTATCCTGACGATCTTCACGATCCTGTCGCCAGTTGGAACCATTATAATGATAATTATCCTCTCGCGGATACACTCTTCTCGAGTCCTGCCAGCTGTGGGAGCTGTGATCCTTGTAGTCTCTGTCGTAGCGCTGATGGGTTTGGTAAGGCACGCGCTTGTCTCGGGAGAAGTAAGGCCTCGCTTGGTGTCCATCACCCCGCGTATATGATCGGGGACTGTGGGATCGCCAATTGCTGTTATAGGAGGAGTCACGGTGGTGCTGGTCCTGGTCTCCTGAAATGGAAGCATGGGGAAATGTTGCTTAAGCCGAATTAGTCTAAGGAGAAAGGGGGTTAATTATTAAAAATATATATTAATCATAATTTTAACTCCAGTTATTATTAGATCGTTTTTATTAATAGTGTAAACACCTCATTTTGTATTACACGGTCACATTAGTGACCAGTTGGTATAATGTTATCGATAATAGTCCTAACGCATAGAATTAAGCTAGATTTTTAAGAAAAGAATATACGGTCACTTGGGTTTGGCGAATAAGAACGATCAGCTCGTGAAAAATCGAGAAGAAACGAAATCATTAAAAATTACATCAATCCCACGTTATTATTTGAAAATAAAAGCCTGGGAGTTTACATCTTAATCATAATTTTACTTCCACTTATTATTACATCGTTTTTATTAGTATACTTACTCTGATTGTACTTATTGTAATAGCCTCCATTTCTCTGGTAACTCCTATTCTGTTGATATCTATCCCCAGATTCCCTTCTATTTTGTGATCTTTGATTGTAATCAGACTTCCCACTGCCATTGCTCGCTATAGTCGACTCCCTCGCGCGACTAGCTGCCTTTTTCTGTTGCTCTGGAAGACCTTTCAGGGAACTCGTGTAGTTCTGGCGCTCAATCTCGTGGCCACGGGCAGTGGCAAAGGCTGTTGGATTAATTAAGGTATATTTTATGTTATATTATTAAGAGCCACGCACTTTCTATGGCCTCTATGGGTGTTTTCTTCATCATGGTGATCATGAAGTAGCAGATGAGGTAACCAGTTCGATTCACGCCGTGGGTGCAATGAACTCCTATAAGTTTATCTGTGGGAAGAAGTCAGTTATAAATAAATAAATAAATAAAATTAAATATAAATTTAGGTACATCAAATGCTAAACCAAAAATCCCTGTTTCTGGAAGCTCTCCCGCTTGCTTATGCTTGCTGCAAATTGCTACAAATTTCATTGCAAAACACGGCCACAGGAATGTCCTCTTCTCCTGGCTCCCTGACACTCCTCCTCCATCGCTCCACGCCCATTGGTAACACCCACGCGGCCGAGAGACCGCAACAGAAAACCGGCCTCGACTGGCAATTTGGCATAAAAGCAGAAGCGACCTGAGCTAAATCTAGAAAACAGCGCACCGCGCTCTCTGCCAATAATAACATTGGCTATAAATTTCACAAAAACATGTCAGCAGGAGGGATTTTGTGAGCTGCAGCGGCACAAAGAGGGGTCCAGACAACCCACCAGGTCGCGGTGGCCTCTGTGCGGGTGCTGGCTTTGGATTGGCTTTAGCTTTGGGTTTCGGTTTTTGATTTTTGGCTTTAGCTTTGGCTTTGGCTTTGGCCTGGTTGTTCCTTGGTCATTGGCAGCCCGGCGACGAAGCTGCCAGTCAGTCAGTACGTCATGTTTGGTTTGCATTTAAGCCAACTTTACAGGCAGAAACGAAAAACGAAATTAAATTACGAGAATGCAAGCGCAGAGCATCCTTGTCCCTGACAAGGAACAGTGGTTTAAGGTCATTGAACATTTTTTAAGTGTTTAAAATAAGTTAAGAGAGCGATTAAAGAAATAATAAATTAAAGCATAAATTTTTACAATGTTTTAAATAATTGAGAATGCCTTAGAAATGGGTTAAATTTTGAAATTCCTTGAAAATGTGTCTAAAAGTATGCTCCAAAATTAATAAGGGATCTTTATAATTTTATTGCATACTTTTAGACTGCTTTTTAAGGAATTTTGGAGTCATAGCGATATATGAATAATAAAGAACAGTGTTTTTAGATAAATATTTACCTAATTATTAAAAAATTTAACAAAATTAACAATTCTTTAAAAAAGTATAACTTTTATCACATAATTATACTGATTTCTTTAATACATTTTTGTAGAAATCTTATTAAAATTGTATTATTCCTAAAAATGTCTTAAAATGTTTAATCAAAGTCGTAATTAATTTTTTATTGGGCCCACTGTTCCATACCAACTACCTCGCCTTGTTCTTGATCCGAGCCTAGCCTTTACTACCTTCATCGCCCCGTTGACAAGTTGCGACCACCTCGGATTTGACTTATTTATCCTGATATGTTTCGTTGTAAATATGTTGGCAGCCTTCGCTGTATTTATTTATTGTTTTGCTCTACGCGACTTTCCGCGGCGCCAGATCTTGTATTAATTAAAGCTTTAGGAAGGATTGCGGAATCGGTAAGAGGCTTCATTCCATGCAGGCATTTTTGCATATATTGTGAGCTAAATCGGTTCGCACATACATTAGCGCAAGATGAAAGTGCCTGCGAAAACATGAGGCGTAGGCAGCGCCCACAGCTAAAAACTAAATACTTATTATGGATTTAAGTTTAAGGACATTAAATTTGGTATACCCTTTAAATATTTTTGAGGACAAGAGAGATTGCTTTTAGAAAGGAATATTTGCTAATGATTATTTAAGTAATTAATTGTTGGAATCTAAAAATATTGTATGCATATCTTTGCAAATTCTTTTTTATTTTAGAGGAAATAGATAAAAATGTAATATGTAAATACCACTCTTTGGTGAAAGGCAAACATGTGCCTGCAAATCTTTTACCTGCACAGAGCAAAATTCACATCGAACAGGGGTGCCACAGAAAGCGTAATGGTATTAAAATCTTTTAATAAGCTGCCCAAAATTATGCAATAAAATCTTGAAGACCCCAAATTTGTATTGTTAAACATTTTGTAGCATACTTTTTAAAATTTTTAATTTTACAGAGTATTTAATAGTCTTATCTAACAATTTATTTTGTTGTCTAAGGTTCTAAGGTTTTCCTCATTATTTTGTTAACATAAATATTTAAATTTCTTCAAATTAACATTACAAAATATAGAAATTATAATTTTATCTCCAAGAAATTGGAGTAGAAATGGCACTGAATAAAAAATATGTATTATATTTATGCAAATTTTAAAAAGGATACAAATTTTTTTCACTGCCTCAAAGCATCTTGCAATTTGCTTCTTTATGGAAAATATATAAATGAAAAGCGCGCCTGTGCGCATGCCTTTTGTGCATAATTGGAAATGCCTTTTCCCTCACTCTCTCTCGCGCGGCATGACTAAGCTCCGTGCTCCGTGCTCCGTGCTCCCTACGTAAGTGATTTGTTTGCCCGGGCTCCTGACTGGCAGACAGCCTCCAGAGAGATCCCAGAGCCAGCCAACTGACTGACTGACTGACTGATTGAGTGTGTGCGCCCACACCGGCTGCTAAAAAGGTTTAAATAGAGTATTTCTCTTTGCTGGCGGCACTTGGCATAGCGAGCGCACATTTCACCAGCTTGTGGCCCATGTTTGCGGTGCGCTTGCCGGCTGATAGGAATCTCTGGAGGCAGTGCAGCCCCGGGATTAGGATACGTGGTAATTGCAGCTGTCCCTCTGTCCCCCCTGTTTTGATACGATTTTTGTTTGCATATTTTTGTGGCTCTAATTACGCGAAAAGATATGCATCTTCCGAGCTTGCATCTGCATTTTTGACGGGAAAGCGTTTCCCACGGCTAAGCGGGCTCTCAAAAAGGCCCATAATGTGTGTGTGTGTGTGTGTGTGTGGGAGGTTGTGACAAGCACTCACCATTATCCGCATTGCTGGCAAGGAAGTCGGCCACGAAGCCACAGAATCTGGAAAGGAAAAGAGGCGATGGATCATAGGTTAGAAATATATTGATAATATAAATATAATTAAAGCGAAACAAGAGCCATTTGTGGCCTTGTTTAACGGTTTAATGCGTAACAAATTAGCTTTAAAGTTTAAAATTCATGTTACCTTATTTTGTTTAATGAAAAATAAACCTTAAAAAGTTTGTATATAATATTTTTGTGGTGTAAAAACCCTTTCAAATGTGTATATCTTAATTGGAAAAATATTTCAGCTCTTTTGGGTTATTAAATGTTAATAAATAATTAAAAGGGGCTAATTAATTAACCAAAATATTAAAGCTTAGGTATAACTTTAGGGATTTCTTGTAATTAAATTCCAATTTTAATTTAAATATCAAAGAAAATCATAAAAAAAAGGAAGCCGAAAAGGCATTCCGAGCCTAACAACCTTGAAAGCCTAAAATAATTCCGATTTTAGGTTTAAAATAATAAATTCTAATTACTTTTCAGCCAACGCCCGTGGTGGCGTCTTTTTCCCCGGTATCATTAGCTTCTGATGGCGCACATCATTGGCGGCAAAGGCGTTTGGATGATAGTAGCGATTCGTGTTGGTCAGATCGATGATCAGGCCCAGATTCGGCACAGATTCCATTAGCGATTCGGGCGCCAGGCGCAGCTTCTCCGCCACTCTGGCGTTGACATGCTGCAAGAAGGGAGGTGGAGAATGAGGATAAGGCAAGGCAAATACACGAGATGGAGGCTCAGAAATTGCTCAATTTATGCGAAATGGCCCCGGGGGCCATGCAATTAATATATAAGGAGAGCGCTTGCAGCTTCGTGGCGTTATTTAATTAAGCAAAAACAATTTAATTTAATATTCATGTGGGGTCCATGTCCAGTCCATGTTCCAGTTGCCACTTTTATGCATAATTACAATGCACAAATTTCGTCGTCGCTGTCCATTGTCCGTTGTTTATTTATTTTTAGAGGGAAATCGCCAAGTCGGTGGTCCTTGCAGCGCCGCCGTCACATCCATCAATTGGAGGCGGCGGCCCCCTCCTGTCAACCGGTTTCGGGGACATGGAATGGGGCCTATATATGGTTATAAGGGCCAACTTACCTCGTGCAGCGGCACCTTGAAGGCGATGAAACGCGTTCCGGGGACTCTTTCGCCGATCGGCGAGTAGTTCAGCCATCTATAGAAAACGTAAACAAAGGGATTAACCATTGCAAATCAAGCTCGTGACACCTTTAATCTGTACTCACCTGTCTGGTATCGCCTTGCCCATTGTCGAATGTGTATTTCCAAAGGTATAGCTGCCACGGGAAACGGGAATATTTGAATTTTGTCAACAAAATCCAAAAAATGTGTTGTAATAAAATGCTTGTTTCTTAAAAGAGTTGCCAGATCACCAAAGTAAACACATGTTTCAGAGATGACGCTGTTTATATTACAAGGGTCTGGCAACGCCGGAGCGAGTGTGGCCAATGGTGCCATATCGGAAAAGTCTTGGCGCACAGTGGAGTTAATTAAAAGGAAAAAAATGTAAAGTTATAATTAAAAAATTCAGAAAAACCAAACAAATTGTGAAATTTTCTGATGTGTCCAATTTAATATTAAAAAATGCTCTGTGATATACTCACTAATTAAAAGGAACCTAGTTTTAAATATTAAACTGAATAGTTTGTGGTTTAAGACAAACCTAAAAGACAGTTTTATTTATTAAAGTTAAGAAAGTTTTATTATTATTAAAATTAAGTCAATATTTTTTCTACACTTATCGGCCTGTGTTATTCCACTGTAAGGCAGCGAAAAGGTACCAAAAAACGCCAAACGCCAGAACAGCTGATTCGGAAAGGGGAACTTTGGACTTTTGTGATTTTTTGTAGCTGAGGTAAGTTAGATCAATTGAATTAGTTTATTTATAATTAATCAAACTACTTTCTCCCGCTCCCCTTGCGTTAGATAAACCCAACTATATAAGCCCGAAAATGTTCGTCAACAGCACGCGGAATGTGATGCGCAGCAGCTTCGTAAGTCCAAAAAAGATTAATAATAAAAAAAGCGCAGGCGCTGGCGGCTGAGAATTAAATAACAATTTATTAACTTTTCTTCCCCGTTGCAGCTGCAGCGTTGCAAGAGCACTTTGGTGGTGGCCGAGCACAACAATGAGGCCCTCAATCCGCTCACCTTGAACACAATTTCCGCGGCCAAGAAGATCGGCGGTGACGTCACAGTACTGGTGGCAGGCACGAAATGTGGACCCGTAAGTATCGTCCCAAGAAGTCTCACATTAATTGTTGTTAGTGTTTGTTAGATACTTGTAAATCTAGTAAAGATCTAGCTATATTTTAGTAGTGGGAATACAGTCTGTATAAACTTCGATCTCCTAACTTTCACAGCACTTTTACCCAGTATTTGTTGTGGAAAAAGCCAACATATGCCGGGAAGCAGTTATATAAATAGTTGCTTGCGAAGAAAAAACAACCTCAGAAGCATTTAACACACAGATAATACTTTACAAATATTTATATATATTTTATCCTTTATTTCCAGGCCTCCGAGGCTCTTTCCAAAGTGGAAGGCGTGACCAAAGTCCTGGTGGCCGAGAATGCCGCCTTTAAGGGTTTCACCGCCGAATCGCTGACACCTCTGGTCCTTGCCGCCCAATCTCAGTTCAAGTTCACCCACATCCTGGCGGGAGCCTCGGCTTTCGGGAAGAACGTTCTGCCCCGCGTGGCCGCCAAGCTGGATGTCTCGCCCATTTCCGAGATCATCGATGTCAAGTCGGAGGACACGTTTGTGCGCACCATTTACGCCGGAAATGCCATCCTCACGCTGAAGTCCAAAGATCCGGTGAAGGTGATCACTGTGCGAGGCACCAACTTCCCACCGGCGGCCACCAGCGGAGGCAGTGGAGCTGTGGAGCAGGCCCCGGCTGGTGATTATGCCAGCAGCCTCTCGGAGTTTGTGTCCCAGGAGCTGACCAAGTCCGATCGCCCTGAGCTGACCGGCGCCAAGGTTATCATCTCGGGAGGACGTGGCCTGAAGTCTGGTGATAACTTCAAGCTGCTGTACGATCTGGCTGACAAGTTTGGCGCAGCTGTTGGAGCCTCTCGCGCCGCCGTGGATGCTGGCTTTGTGCCCAACGACCTGCAGATCGGACAGACTGGAAAGATTGTGGCTCCCGAGCTGTACATTGCCGTTGGCATCTCCGGTGCCATTCAGCATTTGGCTGGCATGAAGGACTCCAAGACCATTGTGGCGATTAACAAGGATCCCGAGGCTCCCATCTTCCAGGTGGCCGACATTGGCATCGTGGCCGATCTTTTCAAGGCTGTGCCCGAGCTGACTGGAAAGTTGTAAGAGGCGAGAGAGATTGTCACGTGTTGTAGTATAAAGATTATGTACCGATGAATTGATAACTGTTGCATTTATTTGAATTTCTACCCGAAGTCCGCGGAAGATTTCCTCACAAATTTTGTAATAAAAAATAACACAAGCTGAAGACCTATTCTATAAAGAGATTGTACAGTCTTATCAGTTTGAGAGGGATGTGATTGTGCAACTGTTTGTGCAAAAGAAATATAAGCGGAAAAATAATTAGGAATAGAAAAAATCGAAAAATCAACAAGGATTAACCAGTTTTATCTTGGAATTAACGAATTTGAAGTGCCTTTTCTCTGTCTATAATAATGGAGATAATTTCTTATCAGAATGCAAGATCATATCGTATGTTTACTTTTATTCGGGAGCTTTTATTAAAAGCTTTGAATTAAATAAATAAGTCGAATAAAGCTTTTTAAGCACAAAGTGTTTTAAGAGCTTTTCTGGCATTTTTGTATAGAAATTTTAAAGATTTTTCGCGCTAGACAGGATTTAAAATAATTCTAGTTAAATTTTAAGCAGGGTTGGGCACCTAAGGTAAGATCGGAGCACCCTGAAAGACATCAACCAGACAGAATATACGAATATTTAAAGAAGAAAGTCTGCCGCATCAAGATAAGTGTGTGTTTTGGGTTTGTAATCCTTATACTTGTAAACCACGACGTATAGGTTTTGTTTTTGTACTTCTGAGCAGGGTTGGGCAGCTAAGGTAAGATCGGAGCACCCTGAAAGACATCAACCAGACGAAATATACGAGTAATTAAAAAAATGAAAGTCTCCGCATCGTGATAATTGTGTGTTTTGTGTTTGTAATCCTTACACTTGTAAACCACGACGTATAGGTTTTGTTTTTGTACTTCTGAGTGCGTATTTTTATCCAGAAAAATTCTCAGAGGTTTTGGTTTAAAAAGTTAGCTTCTGAGAGCTCAGGCAGCTGAGGGAATTTTCAATTTATATTTAATTTATAAACTTTAAAACCTTTTCTATATTCCATTTTTAAATCGTTGGTATATTTTAGGTATTAAGAGTTCGTAATATATGGTATATTAAAAGTAAAAACTTTATAACCTTTTCCTATATTCAATTCGTAAATCGTTGGTATATTTTCGGTATTATCGTGCTTATTATAAATCGCAGAACCATAAAAACTAAAATCAAGCCAAAAACCACGCCAATCACTAGAGTGGTCCACTCCAAAGGATTCAAGCTGTTGCTCGTGGGCAGGACATGGGTGTTGATGCCGCCCTAAATGCAGAAAAATCCTTAAATAAATATATTTAATAAAAGAAAACCCTTTAAAGACCTTACCCAGCCACCATTCTCATTGATCCAAGGCACCAGCTCATCTTCAATCACCTCGGACACACTCTCCATCAGCTTGGGCAGGTACTCCGGATGGCCCTGGCGCACACAGTCCACGGACAGGCCACCGGCGATGGCAAACAGTGAGATGACCTTGCTCCAGGTGATCTCCACACGAAAGAGGTCGCGACCCACGGCTCCCAGGAGCAGACTCACAGCATCTGGGGTATGGAATTCACCGCCAGGATTGCGGCAAATCTGACGGGCCACGCCATTGTAGACGCGGGGATGCATGCGCTCCAGTTCGTCGCCCAGCTGGGGATTTAATTAATTAATTAATTATCTTTAATTTAAAGTTGTTTTTAAGGGAGCTAATTACCACTTGAACTGCTGGAAAGACATCGCGCACAATGCCCATGGAGGTGGAACCGAGTATGCTGCGTATGCGCTGCAAACCCAGTTTTTTATTGAACAAACCCGATCTTCTCAGGCGTCGCTTGATGTAGTGACCACACAGACAGCGACCCTGGGAGGGAGGAAAAATAGTTTAGAGTTAAGGAATATATTTTATAATATTTTAAATATTAATCCTATGTAATTTCCCTATAAAAACCCCACCTGCGTGATGATATCCTGCGCTGGTATCTGTGCCGCCTTCCAGCCAATCGTGTAGGACAGCTTCCTGGTCACCACATCGCTGACATTGCTCAGTCTCCGCCGCGTGGTCTCTCCCCTCTGACTGCCACCCACCTCCAACAAGGAGGCGGAATGTAAAGTGGCTGGAAAACTAAATTTTCTGCGATTCTGGGCCTGCAGAAGACGCTCGCTTTGGGTGGTGGCCATCGGGAAGCCGTTGCTGAAATTATCGTTATTCGTGGGATACGAGGTGCCTGGCATGTTTCACCGTCACAAATCGTTCGAGAGATCCTGCGGAGAGTTACTTATAAGTAATTGGCAAGATGTGGGCAATGCCTAAACATAACTCATAAATCATCTTACACCTAACATGGTGGAAGATCCAGTTTGCAGTTTGCAGAGAGCGTGTGTCTTGTTAATTCAATTAATTGCATTTAATTTGGCCAAAGTTTAGCCGCTGGGAATAACCTGTCCGGCTATCCCACACATTGAACATTAAAAATAATTGGCTCAAAGCATAAATGTCATGTTTAGCTAATGAAAGCAAACACAAATATGGGCCAAGAAACTGGTGAATGAACTTGTGAAATCAGATTAAGAGTAAAGAGAACTCTTCCCACATGGACAAGTGATCGAAAATGATTGTAGAAGCACTGGAAATAATTTTACGTGACTTAAATTTTTTTAGGGAATGAAAAAAAATATTAAAAACTCTTATTAAGGAATTTTTATGGAAGGAATACATTTTTAAATGAATAAGAAGAGCAAAATTTAGATTTATGGCTAAGAAATTGGTAGAAAGTTAAAATCACTTTAAAAAGACCCCAAAAGTATGCCTTAAAATTATTTGGTGATGCATTCCGTGTACATTTCTAAGCTTTACTAGGGTGCATTCTTTTAGATACTTTTTAAATTAAATTCAAGGCTAGAGAGATTCCAGTGCCTCACCTAATATATTTTATTTGATAAAAATAAGCACAAGAACATAATTTTAAAGCTGATAATTAAATGCATAATTTTTAATTAATTATTTAAAAGAACAATATTTTGTATAGCAATTAAATTCAGAAAATGTCGTGAGATGATTATTCCTGTAAAATATACTTTTAAATCCATAAATACATATATCGTTCTCTGACAAAAAAAAAATAGTTTAAAAAGCCTATAAAAATTCCTTTATCTATTATAACTCTTTAAATAAATAGAGCTAACATTTATCTCACATTTTTCAGTCTAGATTTTAATTTTACGCTCTAGAGAAGATTTTTCCTTTAAAATATATTTTTAAATCCATAAATAATTGGTTTTCTGATAAAGAAATAACATTTAAAAAGTCTGTAAAAATTCCTTTATTTATTTTAAGTCTTTAAGTAATTGTACTAAATATTTATCTCAATTTTTCTCCGTCTAGATTTCATTATGACGCTCTTTGGTATGACTCTTTACCCGAAGACTGCCCAAAATGGTCACATTACCGGACAGATTGTCGGCTCGTTAGGTTTGATTGGACTTCTGGCTAAACAGCGCTCAGCAATCCGCAATATGGCCAAAATAATGCTATGTTCGCAGCTGTTGTCATTAGTTGTCCACAAGCGAGATGTCAAATGGCAAATGATTTGTGGGACGGCCGCGGCAAGTGAGTTCGAATTGAATTGAATTGAATCGAAGATGGAACCGAACTCGGATCTGGCCTATTCCCCGGAGTGCACTTCGCAATTAGCTTTACATAACCTGACCCACTCAACAACGGATTCGGATTCGGACTTGGCATCGTGACCAAGGAAAGTCCGTTGATGGTACACCAAAGTCGTGTGTGTTGTGCGTCTTTCTTGGCCATTAAAAGTGATAGCTGGCTCTGGGAAAGTGTCCCAGCCAGAATAATACGTTCCCAAAATTAATCCAGGCCATTGGAAGTCACGCCCTGAGCTAAAGAGCTTATAAAAACCCTGAAAATCGAAGCCCTATCAGTCAGTTATTGGTGAAAATGTCAACCCAGTGGACGTCTCTAGTCATTGCCTTTTGGGGTTTGCTTATTATCGGGGAAAGCCAAGCGGATGTGTCTCATTATTATGCTTCTCCTTTGGAGCAATATGGAAACTATCTGCATGGACAAGTGCCCTTTCAGTTGGGACTATCGCCGCCTGCTTTATATGGACCTCCGCTTCCAGCTTCGGCTCCTGCTGCTCCTCCTGTCACTCCTGCTCCAGTGGCTCCTGCTCCCGTGGCCACCACAGAGTTTAGTCTGCCGGAGATTATCGAAAATCGCAGTGTCAAGTTTCAAGGAAGCAGCGGACATGGGAGCTTTATACCCCTCAGTCAGCATTATCTACCGCCGGCCATAGAGGAGAGGCCTAACTATGAAAGTCCCAAGCCAAGGTAGGTTTTTTTTATAAACTAATACTCCCAATTTAATAAAAATAAAGCGGAACTAAATAAAATATGAAGAAGTCTCTGAGAAATCTTTGAAATCTTTTCAAAAGCCGCCAAAAAGTATGCAATAAAATATTTTATAGCCGTAATTCATGGTTGCTTCTATAATTTTCAATGTTTAAAATATTTGTAGACCCTAATTCATGGTAATTTCTTTGTTTTTCAAAACCTTAAATATTTTTAGAACCTACTTTCATAATTATTTCATTGTTTTTTTATGACTAACAATATTTTTAAACCACCAATTATAGAAATTTCATTGATTTTTTAAGACCTAAAATATTTTTAGACCCTGAAATATGGTTAATTCTTTGTTTCTTTAACCTTAAAATATTATTAGACACTTTTTTATCGTAGCTTTCTTGATTTCTAGGACTTAAAAATGTTTAGCATACTTTTAAGCACAATTTTAATTGATTTAAAACCCACAGACATATTCTTACAACCTAAATAAATAAATATAATAAATTCCCTTTACTAAAAACCTCTTTTTCAGCGAAGAAACCTACCCCGCTTACTACTATCCCCAACCACCTGGAGGCAGCATCATTACCACCTCCATACCCTCCACAACAACCACGCCGAGACCCATATTTGTCCAAGATCCTGGCGAGGAAATCGAGACCATACACTCGCCTGGCTACGATTACCACGCTCCAGTGGCAGTTCCAGTAAAACCCTCAACTCCTGCTCCCGTTTACCTGCCACCCACTGAAGGAATTCAGGATCAAAACCAACTAAGACTCCGCCTCAAGGATATGCGTTGCCTTTCGGGAGGATATTTCCGAGCTGTGCTCAAGCTGGACAGCTTCTTGGGAGCAGCACCCACAGTGGATCAGGATAACGACGATGTGCAGGACAAACGCTGTGAAATGAAGCTTGCAAGGAGCTTTTTGCTTTTGGATATTTCCGGCGAGGATTTCGAGCGCTGTGGTGTGCGAGCCTGTGGCCAGGACCTTTGCCTACGTCTGCGCTTTCCCGCCATCAGGGGGTTAAGAACCGGCGGGGATTCGATCTTAACCCTGCACTGCAAGTCCCAAGAAAGAGTAGCGGTCAAGACGCATGCCCTGAAAATGGGAGTGTCTAATGATGTGTAGGGATTACCTTGATTTTGTATAGGTTTATTAATTAATATTTCTATTTATTTTTTAGCCAGGCTCGCAGTGGAGGAAGCTATGCCCATGGCGGCAACCAGAATCTTTTTCGCACTCATGTGGAGTTACTGAGAAAAGGCGGTAATGGTTATACCCGACATCTGGAGACCAATGGGGTAGTGCAGCTGGGCGAGGAGTTGCTACTGAGAGCCCATGTTCTGGCAGGGGATGGTGAGGATTAAAACCTATAAGTTCTAGGAGGTTATTCCCCTTTTTTTATACTTCCTAGTAACTTAAATCGTTCCCTTACAGGCTGGAACTACACCAAACTGAGCGATGTCCAACTACAGAGAATTGCCTCTGGCGGCGAAGTGCTCAACACTGTTCAGCTGGTCAGTTCCAGGGGCTGTCTCAATCCCGCCATGCTCTCCATCTGCTCTCATCCTCCCATCCTAGAACCCCCTCTGGGTCAGAGACTCCACTTCAAGGCTGTCATGTTCCCTGGGATGCGAAGTGGCGAGGTTCTGGTGATCTCCATGCGGATCACAGGTTGTCTGGAGCGTGAGGATTGTCAGGTGACAGCCCAGGATTGTTTGCCTTCAGTGGGACAAAGGAGGCGACGGAATGTCTCACATGGCAATGGCACTGAGGTGTCGGAGTTCTCTCATCTGAGTTTCAGGGTTATAATGCCGGGAGCAGTAGAGGATTTGCCTCAGGAAAAGGATTTTGGAGAAGAAAATTTGGGAGTAAGGGAGGTTTCAAAGTCCTTGGCTTTATTTGGCAGCTTGGGTTTTGTGGTGATGCTTCTGGGTGTGGCCATTGTGGCTTTGTATAAGTTTGGAAAATAGTAAAAGAAATTTGCCCAATTTTTTAAGCCATTTCCTGAAAGCAATTTTAAAGATTTTCTTTTCCTATTTTAACTTAAATGTTATACCTTTTTGCTGAATTTTTTCCAAGCTTTCTGGGTGTAGCCATTGTAGCTTTGCATTAGTTTGGCAAATAGTAAAAAAATCAGAGATTATAGTTCTTATTTACCCAATTTTTAAAGCAATTTCTTGAGAGGTATTTTAAAGATGTTCTTTTCCTAATTAAGATTCGATTTGAGACCTTTTTAGCAGGATTTTTCCCAAGCTTTCTCTGTAATTTTATTAGCTAACCCCCACAATAAGGAAACTCCAAGGAAAAACCCCATCATATTTATATCAATCGGCGCCAATCTGGTCTTTTAAATGTCTCCCTGTCTCCGCTGCCAAGCAAATTGACTTATCGCCCCTGTGGAATCAGCATCGAGTCAATATCTTTGCCCATTTCGAGCTTAAAACAGAAATTAGCACTTAATAAAAGTTTATTTATGTTCATGTTGCTTGTAATTGCAGTCCGCAGTCTGAGCAGTCTGAGAAAAATATAAAATAAACCGAAATCTAAGGCAAGTGACTGACTTGACTGATTTCCAAACTGCGCGCGCAATTCGCAAATTGCAATCGCCGATCTGCGCCGATTTAGCTATGGCCAGATATGTGAGCTCAGACCGAAATTCTATCACGTTTTCACGCTTCGGAGCTCGCCGGCTAATGAAACCCGTCTCGCAGCTCTCAGAGTTTGGGTCTGATTTTGGCTTTGTTATTTGGTGCAATTTGTAAGTCACTTTTCGTCTATATGATAATCCATCCGCTGCTCCTCCGGTGGCAGCTGACAGTTAACGCTTAATGGGCATGAAAATCGCAGCCAATTAGTGGCTGATTTTCGACGCTTTTTTTTTTTTTTTGCTCTTTGGGGGGTCCCAAAATCAACAAAAGTTACAATTTAATTACACTCCAGGGGGGGCGCTGAGAAAGAGAGACCTAACTGGGTTGGAATGTGGCAGCTTAATTGAAATTGGTTCACAGATAATAAGTAGTTGGGGTTCAGTTTCATATCTTAAAAAGTTTACGCCTTTAATTAGCTTTTGTTAGGGGGTGACATTCCATTTATATCTCTGATTAGGAGGTCTGTGTAATAATTCTGTTGAATAAGCTTTATTTTTCATTACATTTTAGGCTTTAAAAGAATAATATGCATATATTTTGGTACATTTTTGGCTATTTAAAAAAATATTAATTCATCAGGGGTGAGTCGGAAATCGATCTGGTTTTAAAAACCATACAAAATGGGCCCAAAAGTATGATACAAAATCATACATCTTGTAAAAAAAAACAGCATTTGGCTAACAAACATTTTATTGCATACTTTTTGACGCTTTTTAAATAAGTTTTAAAACTATACCGTTGGTTTTGTGAATATATTACTTAAAATATATAATTTGGTACACAAATTTCATTGCAGATATTAAGTTTGATTTTTTCTTATATAATTGCCAATGTTTATAATATTAAAATTACTGAAACTAAAGAATATTAAATAAAAAACAAACAACTATTTAATCCAAATAAATTTAATTAGACAAAAAAGTAAAAAATTATACAACTAATTTTATATTCAACATTCTTGATCAAATGATAAAGTCAAACCTTTAAATTTGTTTTTTTGTGTGTAAAATATTGTTCAATTATCATCCTATCCTCAATGTTACATTATAATAATTATTTATATTTTTACTAAAAAAAATTCCCCAATTTCTCCCCTCCAATACAGCCCGAAATATTTTATTTATATCAAATTCTTCCCATCAAAATATAACCCATTAAACTCGCTGATGTCTTTGCATTATTTTGTTCCCCGACCCAAGTCAAGCGTGAAATGCTGCAAATATTCCCACAGCTCTCTGAGATCATCGATGGCCTGGGCTTGGGTGAGATGCATTCGCATCTCTTGACCACTTGCTGGGGGTATGGGAATGGGAATGTTTTGCAAGCTCCACTGGGCGATGTTAGCTAATTAATAATCCCGACACGTTCCGTCGTCGGCGAAACAGAATCAGGGGAAGTCGGGGGCCAGGCAAGGCTATAGCTCGGCTATAGCTTCAGCTGTGCGTACTTTGTCTTTGTCGCTTAAATGGCAGGCAAAAATGTTTGCCGAACATAAATTAATGTCGTCTCCGTCCCCCGAAACTGGCGCTTAAGTTCGTGTTCGGCTCAGCTCCAATCCGTGTCCATGGAGGTACACTTGCTGGCCAGGCCAATTTACACTCTTCCATTGAGTATCGGCCAAAATCGGCGGAGGAAAGCCGGAGTTGGACCTGGCCTAAACAATTTTCATGTCGTCGTCGCGTTGTCCGCTTAAATTATCGACTACTTAGTGCCCAGTTTAGCGAATGCCTAATAAATATTTATGAGCGCACTTCATTTTAGTCAATTTTCAAATGGACAAGCAAAACGCGAGACAACGTCGACTACTCTCTGTTTCTGTCTGTTTCGGTTCTATGAATGGATCGATCGATCATGAGACTACATTCGTTGGATATATGGAAGGTGCCTTTTGGCTCTCTCAATATATATGGATCACATTCCAAAAGGGAGTAGCTTGGAGGGGCTTAATTGAGTTGCAGACAGGCAGAGAATGTTGAAAGTTTGTCAACAAAAAATGTTCGCAGGGGAATATTTCTGCTTAAAATTTTGTATTTAGTATTTTAGTATTTAGTATTGTATTTAGGTCTATAATTATAATTAAAGATAGTTTCTGACCACAAAGCGGCAAATATTTTTCAAAGAAAGTAGAAAGGTCGCCAAAGTACATTAAATATAAACTTAATATTATTTAAATTAGATCTCAAAGTCTTAGGACCTTTGTTTTCTAAGAACTTATATTATAATCCAAAATATAAAATATTGTTCATGACTTTCCGACAATTATCTTATTATATTTAATGTTAATTTAGTTCAAAAAATTAAGCAAAAAATATGTTTAAGTTATTATCTTGTCTGATAACTCGAATTGGCCTAACATAATAAGAAGGACCCCTTTTTCTTCAACTTTTCTTAATTTTTCTTAGCTAAAGTACATGTTATTGTTTTGCCATAAATATATAAATACCTATCCTTAAAATAACAACCTTAATTTACTCCCATTTACACCCTCTTTAGCATTCCTACCTCTTTCTATATAATTCGCTTTCCTATAACTGGATTAACTCAATTATAATAATCTAATTGATTTATGCACAATTAGTGGCACTCCCTCCTCTCGCACACACATTTATTAAATGCTCTGCCATTGGCCAGCCTGCTGACCAACAAAAAAACGAACCCAAATCAACAATCGCGGAATCAGCGAGTTGCTCGCACTCATTAGCAACTTTTATTAACCAAAAGTGTCAAATGTTTTATCTGCCACAGAGGCAGGCAGCTCCAGCGATTGGCCCAAAGCCGAGTTTGGCCTAAACCGTTGGCAAGGCATTGCATTTCATTTGATTTCATTTGATTTTCTGCTATTTTTGCTTTGTTTTTTATTGACTTTATGGGCTGTCCGACTTGTTTTTTGTCTGTGGGCTGTGCGTTTTTAAGCATTGTGAGCATGTTAACATTTGTGTTATTGATTTTTTACAACATTTGACAGTTACGCAGGCCCAGAGCCGCCGCAGCTTTGGAATTTCGCATTTATTTATCTATCATTTTTTTGTGATTTTTCTCTGCTTCCAATTCGGAGCGCATGACAAACGATTTTGAAGCAATTTGACTTTCGATCGGTGATTGGTTAATCAAATCTAGAGTTCATTAAAATGCCATTTTATAAATATTTTATATTTAATTGCATGCTCGACGGTCTGACAGCCACAAAAAGTAATACTATATCTTAAACGATATTACAGCAGTTTATTTTGAAGCCGCAAACTTGCGGTTTTAGTGCTTTTTTTTCAGCCAACTCAGCTCGAATGTAAAATGTGAAAATGGATAAATTAGTAGTACAACGCTTCTGTTTGACGACCGTTGGCAATTTTGAAATTTACACCGCCTTCAAAGGCGACTCTACAGGTGGTAGAGGTGGTAAACATTGTTCAGAGATCATTAACTGTTGATTTTGCACTTTTGCAGCCACCAAGCGACCAAGCAATTTGCGTCATTCAAATCGAACGTGAAATGGCATAAAAGCAAAAGGGGTATCAAGGGGTTAAGGCAGGGGTGTACAGATGTAACAGGTGCTTTTTCCAGTTAATTGCATTAGTTCTACAGGTATATAATGTAGTTTGCCGTTGGGTCTGGTCAAGTGAGCCACTTTCAGACACTTGTTGCAGCTGAGATGCCTTGAAAACACTTGTGTTTGAAGATCCCCATATACTTTTTAAGTTTTTAAATTATTTTTAGGCTTATTTGTGAGAATGATTTAAATTAAAAAAATATATATAATATAAATTTTAAAAATATTTAAATTAGTCTTTAGGAAGTAAAAAACATAAAATGGCTCGCTTATGAAATACCCGGTAGCCAAAGCTTTTTGAATTAAATAAAATAAACTCTGAGACAATAAATATTATTATTATAATGAATTAAATTCTACCAAGACTCGAACCCACAGTTCAATAAGTTTCTAAGGTGAGTGCGAGCGAGATAGATGAAAAGGTTGCAACTTTAAAGTCGTATAACTCTCATGTTTATTATCCAATCATACCCAAATTTTCGAAAAACCTTTGCAAAAAGCTATATTTATTATACACAATTTAAAAAAAAATTAAAGCCACCTGTTTTCCGTTTAAAAAAAAATAAATCTATACTATTTATCAACATTTTCCCGCAACCTATAAAACTTTAAAGGATTAAGTCACTCAACCCCTTTTTAATGCTTAAACAATTGAAGTACAAGCTCCCCCTTGATTTTTGCTATTAAATTTCGCTCATAGAGCCATAAACAATTTTTGCCGGTAGACAAAGCAACAGAAATCAAAGTGTCCAACGCCTTTGTCAATAAACATTTGTCGTTCCACGCTAATTGCCAACGGCAAACAAACAAACACACTTAAAAAACACGAAATGGAAAGAAATAAAAAGCGAAAAAAAGCTGAAATCATTTATGGCAAAGTCAATTGCGCTGCCTGTCTGCCATCTCTTTCTGCGATGTGGGTGCCAGCTTTACGTTGATTATCCGGAGAAATACAAAAACAAAAACAACAAAAGCGACACCAGATACACATTAACCGAACAGCACACACCCGCACACACACTCACACACAACACACGCACTGAACTACGAAATTTAATTAAATTAAAATTGCTGTTGCTGGTCGGTTTTTCTCCTTCAACTGTTGCTTCTTTTTTATCCGGCTTAAAAAAGGGCTGTGAACTTTTGGGGGACTTTTGTTTATATTTATTTACGGATATTTATTTGGTCATTCCGTTAAATATTTTTTACTAATTACATTTTAATCACTTTTTAACAGTAATTTTCGTTTCCGGTTTTAATATAGAGAAGCTTTTTTATTTTAAAAAGTTGTAACAATTTAATACTTAACATTTTTGTTTTATTTCCATACTAAACATTTTCTTTAATAACTTTATAAGTTTTTTTTTGTGTTGTTCAAGATTATTTCGTCAAAGAAATAAATAAACAAGGCCACGCACTGTCCTTTTTATTTATTCCAGATTAAGTTAGAATATTAAGTAAAATATATTAAATAATAAATTAAATATATTAATTTATATTCATGGCTAAAGCTTCCTTAATCCTTATTTTATGGATACAAAAATATCACACAATATCCCGAAACTATGTCACATTTCCTAAAATTCTTCCCAATAATTTATTACCTTAATTTTCTACACATTCACTAAGCTCTTGGCCATATATTCACTAATACCGCTCCCTATATTTTTGCCGGCTTATCACATTTTGGCCATGGATCGTATTGATACGGATGTTTATCTTTGATTGTGTCGGATGCGCAATTTGCGGCTGATAATGATAATGGCAACGCTGCTTATTATCTATTTTTCAATTTCAGTTTACGATGAGCGAATAATAAAAGAGAAAAAAAAAGTTAAAAAACAAAAAACAAAACCAACTGTGGGGCATGGAAATTGCTCAATTATTAATGCGCGGCGCGTTGTGTTTTTGAATTTGTCTCGGGATTAAGGTTGCTGGAATATTCATGGTCACTGTTTTGAAGGTTTTTATAATTACCACAGGGGCGGAACCGTAAATAATTTTTCACATTTTTAAAACTCAGACTTTATACATTTTTCTATTCCTTCATTAACTAACCGCTTTTATTTATCCAACGAAAGCCGCACTGGCAGTAATTTTAAGAAGCGGTGTGGCCGAAAAACGCAGCCGCAACGTTCCGAACACGTCGAAGGCTAAACATGAATTGAAGTAAAAACCAAAAGAAAAAAGTAACTAAGCCCAAAAAGCGAAAAACAAAATTGCCGCCCAGCCAAATCAAGTTATCGATTCTTAAAACTCACCCCTAAGTGTGACCAGCGCCTTTCCTTTACTTCCCCTCCAGAGGGGTGGGTACACTGCCTAGTATCGGCGATGCTTTTGTATGAAAAGGTCGTATGAATTTTGCTTATTACGTATACGTATATGTATTAAATATATGTGCATATTACGTATTCGTATATAAAATATATTTCATTTTACAACCAAAATAAATTGATTTAGCTTCTTTTTTAGCCATTTTCGAAAGCCAGCTATTTTTTCTCCGGAGAATCAGCACTGACTCTGGCTAGTATTTTTCTACCTCGCTGAAGTGGTCACACTGCTTATTGGCCCGGAATTGTTTACATTCATTCTTTTGCGAATATTAGCTTTTTAACTGTTAACTTTTAGCCTTTTTGGACATGGCGGATGACCCGGATAATTCCGTGGACCGACCCTCGGACGATGGCGATGCCAACAAGCCGGAGAAGATGTTCACCCTGAAGAAATGGAACGCGGTGGCGATGTGGTCTTGGGATGTGGAGTGCGATATTTGTGCCATTTGCCGCGTTCAAGTTATGGGTGAGTTTCTTATTGTTACTAGCATTTATTTAATAATAGCGGGAAACATAACCTGAATATATGGCAAGATGAAACTGTAAAAGAAGGCAGGCAGCAGCATCAACACTTATTGAAGACAAAGGGAAATACTGGTTATGCTCTGCCAAAAGGTTAATGCGAATTTTATAAGGAGTTTGTAGAAATGTATTAAAATATTAAAAAAAAAAAAAATTTACCCCAATATAGAAAATATATTTTATATAAATCCCTGATTCTATAAACAATGTTTATTTTTTTAAGTTTAAACCAAGGTTTAATAATTTATATTAATATAACAATCTTTATTAATATATTTATATTAATATAAAATATATAAATATAACACTAACTCTATTGAACTTTAATTGATTCAATTACTATATTATTCCTGCAGAAAAAATGCAATTATATTTTATTAGAAAAAAAATATCCAGTTTCTCAACATTGAATTTAGATTTTTAATGAGACTTTTTAGAATTTATACTAGTGCGAGTTAACCCTAACCGGGCTTTGAGAAAATGTCGAAAAAATGCATCGAATTTAATTTGAATTAAAGAAAAGAGTCACTTACTTTTAAACTTTCGCTAATTACTGAAACTGTGGGGATTATACAACTGTTTATGACATTATCAGTGTCGTTATCAGAACGATGATTCTTGACCGACTTTAACATTTTGCATATATTCCACCAGTTTGACCCAATTGGGAATTTTAAGGCAACGCAAGAGGTAACTGCGTTGAGACTGATGGTGTCCAAATATAACCCAGATCTAATTGGAAGATTTCGAAACTATACCCTATCGATAAGTTCGATATCCTACCCTTTATATGTAACAGAATTTTAAGAACTAGCCCCTAAAGTTAGGCTAATAATTTTACGAAAGCAAAAAAAGTATTACCAAAGACTTTAATTCCTGGCGTCAACTAACTCTGAAATGATCTTTTAAAACTGCTCTCAAAATCTCGAGAGATAATAATATGGCTCTTTATAAAATTTCCAAGTTTATATGGTATTGGCTTTAAGAATATATATTTATTACTTTATTACGTTGCATCCTTTAAATGGACTGATTAAATCTATTTTAAAACTCAATTTTCTGATCCAATCTTGTCAAATCCAGATGGTAACTAAAAGCCCATTTGTCGAACATCATCAGAGATGAAACCAGAGATAATGATAGCCATCAGTCAATGAGTGTATATAATCGGGGGACTACTATGTTAAAAACCCAAGTAAACAGTGTCACATAATCGAACAGGCATTGCATTAATGCACACGGATCTTTCGGAATTGTTTATTCGATTTTGAACTGACATAATGAAGGAGAGATAAGGAATCGAACCGAGATCCGATGTAATGCCCTGCTACCTTATCGATCCGATCCGATCCGACCGGCGAGCGAAATGCGTTTCTATTTTTGCATTTTCATGTGCCGCTGGAATGGCCCATACATGCATGTACATATATTCTGATATATATATTTATATATTCCGACTAACGAGTGTCCCCGACGGAATCGGAATGAAACTCACGTATCTCTGACATTGCTGGGAACTGTAAAAAAACCGCTCAATGCCCGGGAAGGTCGCCGAAAAGAAAAAGTAGTAACTTTGCAATTTGGTTTGGATTGTATTTTAAATAGTATTTCCTTTTTTTTTTTTGTGTTTAGTCTACATATAGATACACTTAGTTTACAATATATATATATAGATATAGATATATTCGATATAGCCAAATGGGTGTGTATTTTGTCAGGGAAGAGATTTTTGGGGGCGCTAAAAACTACAACTACATTTCATGTCATTTTTCTTGTGGTTTCCAATAAATTCACGCAACAATAATTAGTGCTAAAAATCATAATTTACATAATAAAACTATGCACTTAACGATTATTAAATAATAATAATAATAATAATATGTAACAACAAGTTATGCGTGTAGAAAGGAAATTCTTTTTTTTGGCTAGAACGGGGTCCGAATCCTCGTCCTCCTCTCGAGATTTCTTAAGCACTAAAAGGCACTAAAGTCTAGTATTTGGTATTTGATCGCAATTTCAAATCCTTTCGCTGTTTTTTTTACATGTTGAAGGACAATGGCTTAATGTTGGCCACCGAGGACATGCGCCGCACGCGGCCCATCATTTTCCTTTCAATATCCTCCAGGGTCTTGCCCTGCGTCTCGGGCACATAGAATATCACAAAGAACAGGCCCACAAAGCAGATGGCGCCAAACAGCCAAAAAGCACCATGGGCGCCCATGAAATCTGGTCAGGAAAATATTGAAAAATTATTATAAACCTGTTAGAATTTAGTAAAGTTCCCTGGAACTCACCAATCATGTCCTGGAAGGTCTTGGTCACCACAAAGGTACACGACCAGTTGAAGGCCGTGGCCACCGAGGCCGCCGAACCACGAATCTTAGCCGGCAGAATCTCGCCCATCATCAGCCAGGGAATGGGTCCAAAGCCCAGGGAGAAGCCCAGGATGTAGATCACAAAGCAGCTCAGGGGCAGCCAGCCCAGGTGGCTTACATCAGTGCCATGCGCCTTGCAGTAAAAGAAGCCGCCCAGGACAAAGAGGGTAATGACCATGGCTATGCAGGACACGTACAGGAGGATCTGGAAAAATATTAAAAAATATTAAATTAATAAAGAAATCCCCATAAAACTACTCCAAGGTTAACCCACCTTTCTGCCCGCCCGATCAATCAGCAGAGTGGCTATAAACGTGGCCATAAAGTTCACAATTCCCACAATAATAGTGCACAAATTGCCATCAATGGTGGAGCCCGCATCCTTGAAGATCTGAACCGTGTAAAAGATCACCGCATTGATGCCGCTCAACTGCTGGAAGAACATCAAACCCAAGGATATCGAAAGCGGCTTCAGGTTGGTCCTCTTCAGCAGCTCCAGCATCGTATTCTGAGTAGCCTGACGATCAGCATCTGCCTGAGACCTCATCAGACCCTTCAGCTCGGGCTCCACATCCGCCTCCTTGCCGCGCAGCCACACCAAAGCCTTCCTGGCCCGCTCCTCCCGTCCGCGACTCACAAACCAGCGCGGCGTCTCCGGGATGAGGAACATCAGCACCAGGAAGGGCACGGGTAGACATGCTCCCAAATAAGCCAGCATGGACCAGTTCATGTAAGTGCCCGCCACGAAGCACAGCAGGATGCCAATGTTACCAAAAGCCGTGGGCAGGAGTCCCAGAGTACCCCTAACCTCGGGCTGCACGGTTTCGCCGAGATACACCGGCAGGGAGAGCGAGGCAATGCCCACACAGAAACCGGCCAGGAAACGACCCGCCAGGACCATGGCAATGTTCACCGCACAGGCGATGAGTAGCCAGGAGACAATGAAGGGCACCGCGGTGGCCAGGATGGTGTTGCGCCTGCCCAGATACTCGATGAAGGGTCCGCCGGCAATGCCGCCAGCCAAGCCAGCCAGGGGCATGATGCCACCAACCCAGGAAGCCTGTAAGGGAGAGAAAAGGGATTTTAATAAGTAATTAAAAGGATTCAGAGGGGAAGGAAAAGTAGTTAGGAAATTAGAAAAATTTGTTCTAGATGGTAAGAATTTTTAACTGGATTTTTTTAAGGAATTAAGGTTCTATAAATCGCAAAAAGGAATATGTTAAATAGGTTTAAAAACTCTACAATTCAAGAGCTCTTAGATATCTTGTAAAAACTTTACTTAGGCTATTTTTTTATAGGAAAACAACTTGGAAATTGGTAAAGAAATCCCTAAAACTTGTAAGATAAGGCCTTTATTTTTCCACAGTCTTTATTCTTAAATAAAAAGGGTTTAGAGGAGAAAAAAATATATTTAAAAAACTAGGAAAACTTGTTCTACTTGAAAGAAAACTTTAAATACGATATTTTAAGGAATTAAGGTTCTAAAAATAACAAAAATAATGGGTTAAATAGGTTTAAAAAATCTACAATTCAAGAGCTCTTAGATTTATTTTAAACACTTTCTTTAGGTTAATTTTTAAAGGAAATTCACCTAGAAATTTGGTGAAAAAAACCCATAGAACTCATAAAATAGAGGTTTTAAAGGTCGTACTTTATTAAGGGTATTTATTTATATTATTTTCCCGCCTTTAGTTGCTAGTTTTCCCTGAGAAAACCCGAAACAAAGAGCTGTACTAGCTCTAGACTTCACACAAATATTTGATTTATTTCTATATTTACGGGACAGATAAGAATTTACTAAGGAAAGAAGAAACAGAGTTCTCGGAAAATTTCTTCACATATTTTCCTATTTTTCCTATTTATCTAGCAAGTTTTGTACAAATATTTAACTATTTTTCGTTTTAATTTTTAGGGTTTAATAAGTTTTTATCACATAGCGCTCTTAAAAAATTTCTGCACATATTTTCATATTTTTAACATTTGTCTAGGAAGATTTGAACAAATATTTTTCTATGTTCTGGGTTTTTTACCCTATATTTTGGTTTAATTTTTAATTTTTAAAGTTTTGTACAAATATTTCGTTATTTTTTTTGGTTATTTTCCCATTTCTCGTTTTAATTTTTAGTCTTTAATACTTACAGCTTGGGGAGTCACAGTAAATTCGGTGATATTTTCATTGGTCATGGAAACCAAAGCAGGAGAAGTATAGGCACTGACAAAACCAACCACAAGGGAGCCCAGGGAAACGCTCAAGGCGGCCAGGACCTGGAAAAATATAAAGAAAAATATATTTATTAATAAAGAGTTTAAAAAGCAGGAGTTTTAGGTGCCAAGTAAAAGGGTTCTAGCATAGTCAGACCTGGGAAAAGGTACATATGGCCTTGGGCTCCTCTATGGGCACTGAGAAGGACACATGAGTGTCCGCTCGCATGAGGATCTTCATGTTTTAGCTGTTTTTAACTAATTCTAGCCGCGATTGGTGACCGTTTTTGGTTAGACAAACACACACGAGGTTGTCACTGCTACGGCCTTTCACTTTAGACTGCTTTCAGCGTTCGCGTTCGCCCGTTTAAAACTCAACTGAAACTTGTCATTATACCCGCGAGTAGCGGCAGTTGCATTTCCAATAGATTCTGAATTTTTGAGAACAGTTTTTAAGGCGGAGTCACGTACGTAAGCGATCGTCGATCGATCGCTATCGGGGGGATCGAGACTTGGATGCTATTCTATAACAGATACTGTTCCCAAGCCTTATCTCTGCCAATAACAAAGACGAGCTCAGCGCGAGGCGGTTTGAGGCTGTCTTGGCCAGTTCGAGGGCAAAAATGCAACTAACCAAGGAATAGAAAAAGGTTTTAGCAAGTCCTGCCATTCCCCCGATAACCGTTACCCATTCCGATCCATCATATATTTTTAGTTCAGCCCATAACTAAATGCTTTAATTTCAATTAAGGCAAGAGACGCGTGCGAAAATAGCTCAAACGCATATACTGCGTCCCCTCCAATCTGTTTGGCTTTATAAATTGCTCAACAAGTGCCTGCTTTATGGCGGCATTAATGCCATTCATAATAATACCCGGAGAGGCGCCAACTGGCTGGGCCTAACGAGGGGAACAAAAAGTGCGTCCCAGAAATATGTATGTGTGTTTGACCCACCTGTGTCCATATGTAGATGGGATTCGTGGTGGGACGATAGACCTCCAGCTTGGGCTTGCCATCCTCGGTTATCTGGCGCACAAAGGGCACCGCATGACGTATATTCTCGCCCCGCTTATTCCCCATCTCGTCCATCTCGTACAGTCGCCGGCTGATGGGAGTTCAGAAAAGAAAAGAAAAGAAAAGGTTATAGAAGCGTGTCAATGTTGGATTAAAATTATATTGAGGGAAGGTTGCTAACACTCGTCAGGCCTCGTCATCTATTGTCCGGGTATTGCGTAGGCGGTACGGCGTAGCGACTTGAGTTAGCCGGAGATACTATTTACTATAAAGAGATGATCGCTGGAAATAGTCACGGGTGTATGCCAATTGCGGCACACTTGGCTTTTTTCTTTTTCATCTTTCCTAAATTGATCAAAAACGAAAAGTGCGCAAAAAGCTTGTGAAGGGGAATCTTGAGAAGAATTGTGAAGAATTGTAAAGAGGCTAAAAAATAACTATTTAATAGAGATTGCACTCAGCTTGGTGGGAAAGGGAAACTCAGTACTTGATCGTAAGTGTGATAATAATTAGATTTCATTTGAATTTATTATGTTTTTAAGAGAATTTAATGAGGTTTTAGTTGGAAGAAAGGCTTACTGTATTGTAAACATGTTTTAAGACATTTTATAATGATTTGAGAAATGAGTTAGAAGAAGAAAGAAAAAAATATCTTAGTATTTGATCTTAAATATGATCAATTTTATGGTTTCATGATTTCATTTGAATTTGTTACTTTTTTAATGGAATTTAATGAGATTTTAAGCTAGAAGAAGGGCTTACTGTACAGTCTTCAAGTTTTAAGGCATTTTAAAATGATTTTAGTAAGTAGAAAGCTTAAAATCAGCCGGTGTCTAATTTTTAGAAAAAGGAGCTTAGTATGTGATCTTAATTGTGATCAATTGTATAGTTTCACTTAAGTTTATTAACTTTTTAAGGGACTTTTATAAGATTTTTAGTTGGAAGAAAAGGATTACAGTCTTCGACTTTTCAAACATTTTAAAGTGATGTCTAGCTAAGAGATAAGCCTATTAATGGACCTTAAAGTTACTTTTTACATTAACTCCAACTAAATATTTAAATTTAAGGTATTTAATATGGTTCTACATAGAATAATATATTTTTTAGTTTAATATTTGCTGGGACTTACGACTTTTAAACATTTTAAAACTGATTTATAGCTAAGAGACAAGTCTATTAATTAACCCAATAGTTCCATTTTACATTAACTTCATCAAAATATTTAATTTTAAGGTATTTATTGTGATTCTATATAGAAGATAATATGTATTTTGTTCAGTATTTACTGTGATTTTATCTGGAAACTATAAAGATAATTTAATAATAAACCAAACCTATCTTCCATATTTATTGGATTAAACTAATTAAAAATGTATGAGAAAACCCTATGATTTAAAGCTGTATTTCCTTAAAGATTAACTTAATATTTTTCAAGACTTTATAGCTTTTTAAGTTCACAGTGAAGCCAAGAACAATTCTTTACGCATCTTATTGTTATATTGTCGTTGGTTAAACTTACTAATTTTGTCTTCTAATTTGCATGTTTTATTTTTTTATAAAAATCACAGAAATATAACAAATAATCCGCAGTTTTTAAAGCTTACAAAGAATCTGAATTCAATTTGATGAGCCAGAAAAAGCTCGAGTATTATAGATTATTGATATGTTTTTAATACAATTTCTGGGAATTTTGTAGTACTCTTTCCCACTTTTATTTATCAATTCTAGGAAATATATTCGATGAAAGATAGAAAGCCTTCCCTTATCATATGAAAACATGATATGATATGTTTATAGGTCACCTTTTTCCTTAGAAATATATATTTCCTCCAAGAAACTTTTACTTTCTCTTGAGCTTTCGATTAAATAGCAAAATTCTGTTGTCAAGTCAAGTCAAGTGATTATGGATTCCACTTCTATTGCATTATGTTAAACCGATTTCGCCACGTCTACGTCAGAGTCAAATGACGCAAAAGCGGAACAAAGATAACCCCAGACCCAGACCTTTTCTAGAGGTTGCTTTTCCTTCTAAAAAACTCATAGATCCTTGTCAAAACTTACCTCTTGCGGGAATCTGTGCTAATGGAGCGCTGCTGCTGGAAGTGCTGACGCGAGCTGAGGAAATCCTCGTCACTTTCGCTCTCCAGATCCTTGAGATCGATGATCACCGGCTTCGTGATATCCTTGGGTCGGTGGATCAGCCTCTTGTGCTCGGCGTCGTCGCCCTCCTCGTCACTGTCGGTGCTCGAGCCTTGCAGGACCTTGTCGAGCTTGAAGGTAACCCGGGGATCCAAGCTCTGATGCTTGCGACCCTGAAACTCGCGACGGGTCTTGTGGAACTCCTCCTCCGAGGATGACTCCTTGAGCAGATCCTGCAGGAAGCGTGTGCCCTTGACGTCGAGGGAGACGTGCTTCTTGGCCTGAAACTGCCGCCGATTGTCGTTGGCCAATATATGCTTGAGGTCCTTCAAAATCCCCTTGTGATCGACACTGGTGGCCTTCTGTTGCTGGAAGCCCGACCGCCGCTCCTCGAAGCTGTCCTCGTCGCTGCTCTCCGGGTGCTTGGCGCTATTATTGTTATTGCTTGTGTTGGTGGTGTTGTTATTGCTGTTGCTGTTTCCGGTATCCCTGCGCTCGAAGGACACCCTGGAACCCTTGAGGCTCTGCTTGCTGCGCTGCAGCTCCTCTCCGCCCTGGGTGCTGCGCTGCTGGCGATCGCGATGCTCACGGATCTCCAGGGATGTGGGTGGCGGCGGCAGCGGTGTTAGCTCCAAGCTGCCACTGGCGCGCAGCTGTGACCTCTGGGGTTGGGGTTGGGGCTGCTGCTGGTGGTGGGTGGTGGGCGGTTCGTTGATGTCGTCGTCCTCCAGGAGCGGACGGAACGATAGCGGTGGCTCGTCCTCCAGCAAACGCTGTTGCTGTGTCCTCACTGTGTTTTGGGGATGGCGCTGGGGCGAGACCTGCGGGAACAGGAACGGATCCTCCGGCAGAATTGTGTCCAAGCTGGTGGCCGTATTCGAGGTGGACAGATTGCTCTCCACGCGGTGATAGCCCAGCTCGTCCTAAAATCGATTTGAAGCGATCGAAAGTCGCGGATTAATTAAAGTCGAGCATAAGTGTGGCTTATACATATAAACTACCCCAGAGAGAGGCCATCATCTTTAAGAAAAAGCGCCTAGAACCGATCTCAAAGCAATCTCTGTTCTTGAACGGATCGCAATCGCAAAGGTTCCCCGCATTATCGGTCATGTGCGCAGTTCATGATGCTGATTCTCCTCATAATTATCATCTTGTTTTTCGGCTTTGGCTTCATGGATTCACTTTTTAATTACTACGACAATTATAACACATTTAATTGCTTGTTCTTCACACGTTTTCAACAAAAATTCGGACTGTCTCTGGGAGATTAAAAATATTTGTGGATTGGAATATACTAAGAACATCCTGTTTTGTAGGTCGTTAATATAATCAATGGGGTTTTTGGGGGTTTTTATATAAAGAAAATATAAGAAAAGGATTTTTGATTTAAGAAAATATAGGAAAAGGATTTTTAGTTCAGGAAAATATAAGAAAAAGATTTTAAGTTTAGGAAAATATAGGAAAAGGATTTTTAATTTCGGAAAATATATAAGAAAACGATTTTTAGTTGAGGAAAATATAACAAAAGGATTTTTAGTTAAAGATTTTTTGAGTTTTTAAAGTTATAACAGTCAGAAAAGGTTTTTTTTTTTAGAATTATCACAGTTTTTGAAGTCATAAATCATACATCATTATAAATTAATTGATTTTATTAGTATTTACTAGTTAATTTTACTCGGAAAACTAATGAGTTTTAGAGTACAATTTACGACTTGCTGACCAGCTTTTAAATATTAGCTTTTTCTATAATATTTCTATGATTTATTTCTGTATTTTTGAACACTTTAACACTTTTCCTATTACCTCTAAATATGACACTTTTAAATAAGTTTAAGTGATGCTTAAGTACTAGTTTTACTAAAAATTTTGCAGAGATAGATCTTAGAGATTTTATTTTGATTTTTAAGTCGAGTATTAGCTACTCTGTTTCTCTAGCTATATAATTAGATTTTATTAAATGTTAAGGCCTTACGCATCTTACTATTTGTAGTGTCTATTTTTTCATTCTAAATTAAGTGATTTACAATAATAAATTCTAATAAAAAACTCTAGTTTCAGTCCAAATATATATAATATAATAAACAACAACCTTTAAATAATTTTAATCAACTTTTTCCGAGTAAATTTTTGCTTTGTTTGTAAATAAAATATAAAACCCCTTCCATCCCTATTTTTTCCCCAGAATTCAAGGGCTATAAATCCCCTCCATATTTATTTAATGTTATATGTTTACTCATTGCTGTTTACAGCTACCCCAATATAGTTTTCGGTGGGAATTGAATACTTACACCAACTCGGGTTAGTTTCTCCTTGAGCTTGCCCATGGCGCTGCTCAGCGGTTGATGACCGCCGCCTCCGCCGCCACCGGCTCCTCTGTTGTCGCGTCCACTCATCTTATCAGCTCAATAGCTTTATAGGTGAACTTGAACTACTTAGTAGGTCTGTCTTTCCTTCCTTTTTGGGGAATTGTTTTCCTCTTTTGTTCTCTATAAATTTTCACTTTTGTTTTTGATGTTTTCTTCTCTGGTTTATTTTGTCTTTGCTGTAAAGGGAAAATAAGGAAAAATCAAAGGTTAAAAATTATATAATAATGCAGAGAAACTAAATATAGCTTGGTATTTGATAGTGTTGTTTGATTAGTCTGGAAATTTAATCATTTCGCTTTGATAACACGTCACCGAGCAAGTGCAAATAATATTTCGAATGGTCTGATGTCTGCAAAAATGAAATAGTTGCAATAGTTGCTGAATATTCGCCTAATTATAGTTATAAGCCACTTGAAAAGTCCGCAGCTTATCAGTCTTGAATCGTCTGATGTCTGTATGCCTTCATTATTATCACATAAAATATATGGGTTGGATTTTTAGATAACACTTCGAGCCCCCTTTCCGCAGCCCAACACACGCCCTCTTTTTTTTGGTGTCCTTGATTTCCACATGTGACCAAGTTTTCTATAATGATTTCCTCAACTTGTTTCTCTCTAGTTGTTTTTATTTACATTTTTCTCGACAAATATTTGCTGCCGCCAACGTATTGGCGAATATTTATGATCGCTTAATTTTTTGGCATGCGGCAGCTGGTTAAAAAATATTTGAATATATCTAGATATCTATAGGTATAGTCCGGTAATTTTCCACACTTTTCACTCGTTTTATGTGTATATATTAGCTGATTAATGACCGCATCTCTGCGGAAAAAAAAAGGGAAATATCGAGTTATTTTCATTTGTTTGATTTTTGTCAAAATTTCGCTGTGGCGTTTTGACTTTGCGTCATGTGATGCCAAGATGAAAAATTGTGTGGGCGCCATGACGTCGACGACTTGTCTGTGCCTTTTTTTTTGCCTAATTTTTTTTCTCGCTTTTCCACCCACCCCCATTTATTTTTGCCTAAAAATATTCGCTGCTATTACTGGTAGGGAAAGTGGGTGTCGGTTTTTATTTGCGATTCTATTCTTTATTTGGAATTCCTGCAAATATCAGGCTGGTGAGTGTGACATAATGCCCTAGGGACCAACTAATGGTTAAATGGGGGCGTGGCCTCTCACCCCTAGAAATAACAAGTGCAAGGCAATGGAAGCTTTTTATTTAAGCATATAAAACCCATAAAACCTCAATTATTCTTATGGAAAATATGTTTTTACAAAGTTAATATAGTTCAAAATATGAAATATATTTTCTAAATATAAGAATATTATTTTAAATTACAAATTAATAGTAACTTTGAGTTTTTAAAGAAGTTTAGGAAGTTATCTTTGGGTAAACTATTTAAATTATTTAAAAAAATTAAATTCTGTATGAGTTTTAAATCATCCTCCTCCCTATTTTCTATTCTGATAGTTTATTTATATGATTTCTTAATAGTTTATCAAGAATTGTTTAATTTTAAAATAAAAACAAGGTATAATACAATATTTAAGCTTATTTTCCCCCCTGTAACTGAATCTAAGTTCTTCATATCTTTAAAAAATTTATCAACAAATAAATAAGAGATATTGAAACCGATAAAGCTAAGTGAATAATAGTCGCATTTTATCAGACATTTTTTCCCGGTGTTCCCTTTTAAGTTTTCCATTAATTGGTTAAATGATGAACATGTTGCGCTTTTTCCTCTGAGCGGCTAAAACGCAATTGCAAATGCACAAATTCTTGAGGGGAAAAGGCACTAAAAATTGCCATTGACCTTGAGCACCCCGTGCCTGCCAGAGAGTGGGCGGCAAAGTAGTGACACATATTTTTGGGGGGCCGGCAAAGCAAAGAGAAAAGTGATCAATCAGACAGCAGCACGTTTCTTAAGCCAGACCCCGCTCTTAAGTTAAGCTTCGGTTAATAAGCTCTTAGCCCGCTCTTTCACTCTTTCCTCTCTTAACAACTCGCCTCACGTGCCGCCGCTCTCCCCCAACACAAACACAGGTGCGAAACCCCGCTCAACAGTGCAACGTTGCGATTTTCGTATTCGTCATGATCTCTCGGTCGCCTCGCATTTATATTTATTTTTAAATAAATTAAGTAAGAAACGTAACCGAAAATTAACAAAAGCCAGACGCTTTTTGTGTCCACACACTTAAGAGCTCTCATTGTGCCGAATTATCAGTGAATTTGCTTCAATTAGCGAAAAAAGAGACGCCCACCCACACTTTTGGGGTCTTTGGATTTATTTGGATCTTTTTGTGTCTTCTCTCTAGATATTATTATAATCTTGGTACAACCTCAAAAATTTCGCATTTGTTTTCACTTTTTTTTGCGCGCGCCACACACACACACACACACACCCGTACACTTACATACAAGTTTCTTGTCTAAATTTAAGAATTTTCACGGTCTCGAGAGAGTGTCTTCTTTTCTCGACATTTCTTATATTTGATTTCCTCGCCGAAAATTGCAGTTTTACCCTTGGCAAAAAGTTGTTTTATTTTTTTCTGTATTTGTTGCTGTTTTTACAACATTTTTTTTTGTTTTTTCGCACATTACGTAAAATAGTTTCGAGTCTCCGGCGGCGGCAGGTTCATTAAAAATTTCTTATATTTGACGTATGTAGTTTGCGGACAAGAAATGCGCATAAATTTGCAAAGCCTTAAATGTTTTACTTTTCTTTTTTCTTTATAACTATTAATAATACTTTGTATGTTTTTTTTATATCTTTATTTTTTATTTGCAATACGAATTTCATGAGAAACGCGATAAGGTTACCACCGGAACTGCTTATAGAAAAGAAAAACTAAAAACTATAAATAACCAAACTGGAATTCCGCACTTTAAATGAGAGTGTTTAGTTTTTCGAACATTTTGCGGTGAATTTCGGTTAATTTTCGGTTCTGTGTTGATTTCTCAGGGTTTTTACCTTTTGAACAAACTACTAAATGTGATATCCACTATTGTGGCACTGAAGTACGAGATTCGAATGCGCAACGCTTATATAGCGCACACCGATTCCGGGCTGGCAAGAAGCAGAGCGGCGGCGCTCGAGCTTTTTTGTTGTTACCCCACCAACGGTAAAATACAGGCGCGCTCTCCCGCTCTCCGAGGCAGCGCCGGGGGAAGAGTTGTGTGAGAGCGAGCGAGCGGGAGAGTGTTGTTGCTCTGGGGGAGAGAGCGCCAAAATCAAGCCGAACGAAGGTCGAAAAGAAGGCATGAATGAATGGGGCCTGCCCGTGTGTGTGTTTGTGTGTGTAAGACGCCTCCTAGTCGTAGGTGTAGTAGCTGTTGTTATTGTTGTTCCTGCAGTTTGGAGGCTGCGAGCAAGTGATGACGCGTGTTCTTGGAGCAAAAGAGAAGAGAGGCGAAGAAGAGAAGTCGCGCCTCGCGACCCAGTGGCACCATCTTAAAGCCCATTTTAATACTCTCCTTTGAGAGTAGGGTGTCCTGGCTTTAGGGTGGTCCTTGGGGGTTTTTAGGGTTTTTGGCTTTTATATTATAATAAAAAGTTTAAATTGTAAAAAAAGATATTTACAAATAGAAGAATCTAGAAATCAGAAGACTTTTTTTTTTTTTTTTTTTTTTTTTTTTTTTTTTTTA